>OY979702.1:57533306-58022306 GCA_963855925.1 Inga laurina
GGGGTGGCGGAGGGAGGGAGGAGAGAGAGTGGGGTCAGGGGGAAAGGAAAGAGAGAAATAGGAATTAATGGGGGGGATTAATGAGAGGGCCTGTCAATATGTAGAGGGTCATTAATGGAGGGTGGCTCTGCATTTAATGTCCCATCAATTTGAGGAGAAAGAGAGACAAAGCTTCTTCAATTCAGACACCTTACAACCACACTCTCTCCCCACAACCTCAAACACACTCATCCCTCTCTCTCTCTCTCTCGCTCATATTCTCTGTGCCTGCTTTGCTTACTTACCCGGTGTCTCGGCTCTGATATGATCTTAAGAGAGAGAGAAAGAGAAGAAGCTCATAAATGGTGGGACGATAAGGCTTCTCTTTGGCCCTTCCCTCCCAATTCCACCATCACTTCAATGTTCAATGTCACAGTCCCTCTCCTCAGTTTTGATCTCGAGCGCACACATGTACTTGTGTATATTATCTCAACCTGTGGTTCTTTTTCAATTAATTAATTATTAATTATAATTTTATGTAGAATAGAGACAACGTATACGTGCAATTATCTGCTCATTGAAAGCATGTTTGGGATCACTTTTAAGGAGCTTGTAAGTGTTTTTTTACATAAATCAAAATAAAATTTCTCTCATATATTATAAATTAAGATTAAAAAATTATTTTTGAAGGCTCTAATCGCTATTCCAAACACATATTAAATTAACAAAAACAAAAATTATCTGCTCATTAAGCCCCTTACAAAAAATACAGAATAGGATGTTTGCCATGAAGACAGTAATGGTTCAAGTGAAAGGCACAAAATCAAGAGCCCTGCTGTGAGGTTTCTTCGAGTATGTTGTTGTATAGAATAAATCTTGAGCTGGCTTGTGACAAAACCATACTTTGGATTAAAAATAGAATATAGTATGATAAAATGGAGGTTCAAATTAGATTATTCTGCTAGTGACATCTTTATTTGTCTATATCTTTTATAATACTTGTAGTATAATACTTATAGTAACGTGGTTAAAAACCGTTCCGTGAGCAATCATTTTTAGAAAAAATAGTTATATTTATACTAACGCTATTAATGTATTTCGTTTACTTTGACACCAACAAATATCAATATCCATATTTATAACTATTTTTTATCCATCATAATTGTTTTGTCATAATTATTTATCTCTCTTTTTTATAATTCAATATCAATATTTTATATCCATAAATTATTAGTTGGCCCCCATGATTTAAAGAGTTATCATAATCATAATTAAAATTAAATCTGCACGAAGCTTAATTTCTAAGAAATATAGTTGGTCAAATGATGATAGCAATGCTCATACGGATCCAGCTTTTCTCCCTTACTATTACCATCCTTTGCCTCTGCATTACCCAAAACTACATCGTTTTGGGTGTTAAACAGTGAGGCTCATCAATTTTTTTTCCAAAATAACATTTAGTACCTTGAAGTATTTTTTCAGTAACACCTAATATCTTAAAATAATATTTTTTCACTAGTATTTAGTATTTGGCAAGTTGCACATGAAGTATTTTTCTAGCAACACTCAATTTTTTTAAATTAATTATTTTTAGTATATTCAGCACTTTGTGTTTTGAGAAAAAAAAAAGTTAATGAGCCTCGCCATTTAACACCCAAAACGATGTAATTTTAAGTAATGAAGAGGAAAAGGATGGTAACAATAAGGGAGAGAAGCTAAATCCATACTTATACATTAACGTTGTTAATGTTTTCCATTTTGTGTTCTCCATTCTTTATTGTTCGTGATCTTAATTCTTCATCCCCAATATCATGATAGGTCACCCTTATGAACTCATTAGAGATATTGACAACTATAAGAATACCTGAGCTATCGTTGCTCGGGTTATTAGGAAGTGGGTCATAACTAAAAAGACGTCCCCTCTTGATGTATGGAAAGTCAACATGATTTTAGCCGATGAGAAGGTTTGTGATCCACGCCTATTTGGTTATTGAGTTTTGGGTTTTTCTATGCTCTGTGTTATGATTGTCATATTCTTCATGCAGGGCTATAGGATTGATTATTGTTAGGTTTAGAGTTAAACAGAGCAACATCAAATACTCATCCAGTAGTATGGGCGTTTTACAATTTTTTGAGGAGGGAGATATTTTGTGATGGTTTACATACACAGAATTAATGATAAGAAAATGATTTAGTTGATAATAGCACATATTGTGATTGAGTACTTGATTATATATTCATCTGTTTGTTGTTCTATTTATTCCTTAGGTCTTTTTTTTCCAGCCCTTCGAGAGTATAAACACATGCCTCAAGTTCCTTAACGGCATTGATGTCTACATAAAAAGTTCAAAATAATGATGACCTTCTAATAATTCGGTCATTATGATCTTCAACCACTCCTTCAAATAGAAAAAAAGAGATACAATACTCATTGACTGATAATGGGGATGTGAAATTATCTTATATGTTCACCCCTACCTTTAGGGCCAATAAAGCAATAATTAAGAACATAAAAATAGAAAAATGAGTTCACACGTGTTGTTTTGAGTTTTTGAATACATCATTTTAGTAGTTTAGGTTTCGAGTCTACTGTACTTTCAATTATGTTTGGCGTTTTCACATTATATTAGGCTCTTATAGCGTGATTTTTTCCTTTTAGACCTGCCTATTTAAGTTTGATTTTATAATTTTTTTGCCACTTAATGAATTAGAATATATACACTAAGATAATTATGTACAAACTAATAATCAATACTGTATTTATTTAATTAAACAATATGTATGCTAAAATCGCAACGACGCCTTAATTAGTTTGTGACAATTTGTCATTTTGACTTTGAAATATGATAACTCCTTAATTAAACAATATGTATGATTACACCATATTTGTTTAATTAAACAATATGTATGCTAAAATCACAATGACCCCTTAATTAGTTTGTGGCAATTTATCATTTTGACTTCGAATTATGATAACTCCTTAATTTAAGAAAATAAAAAAAATTTTACATGTTACTTTCTTCGGTGCGATCAACAATTTAATTTCAAATCATTTAAAAATCTTGACAACTTTGAATTATAATAACCCTTTGAGCCTTGGTTTATGGTGATTAAAATTCTTATTCTTGAAAAATCGCTCTAATATTTAATTAGAGTCTTAATTATTTTAAATGAAAGGAATGCTATAATGCCAATTAAATCTACCTATAAGGTTATTATATCACTTCTCCATCTAATAAAAAGCAACAGACCCTCAATTAATTTGTGACAATGTGCCTAAATAGTTTCTAATTTTGAATTTAAATTTTTATTTAGTTTTAATGATTTGATTGAGAAATAGTAGTAACAAAAAAAAGATCATATTGGCAATATTAAATTGTTCGTTCATTTAATTTGACATATTCTTTCTTGCGCATTAGGTCAAAAGACGGACTCGCGAATGCTGAGGTGGATTTTTATTCACTAAAATCAACCTTTGCATTATGAGCCCTTTTATTTGATCATTCTTAGTGACTTTATACATAAATTTTATAGAAATTTCTTTGTTAAGCATGATAAATTATGAATGTTGATGAATCTAATTTCAATTATTTGGATTCAAAATATATTTAAATTGATTTTTTTTTATTTTTTACTTTTTAATTATTTAATTATACATTATTAATATCTATTTAAAAATAAAAGTAAACTCTTACGATTTTATAATTCGAGTTGACGATGCGGGTTTATACTACTATCACAAGTGTGTTTAAAATCGTGAGTTTGACAACATTGTTTCCGAATGAAATAAACATTTAAGATTGAATCACTACTTTAATTAATTTGGCGATTTCATTGAGAAATAAATGTAACGAGGAGAAGTGGAAAAGAATTCTATTGATAATATTAAATTGTATGTCGATTTAGTCAAACATATACTTTCTTACAAATTAAGCAAAAGAAAGAGATTTGTATGTGATTAGGTGGATTTATAATAACTTCCTAATCCTTAATTTGTGGGGACTAAAAATTTTGTCTATTATATTTTATTGGAAAAATACAGTTTTGAATATATTTTTTTTGGTCACATACACATTTATGATTTTACGTAGAATCTCTCATTCCATTACATTTGGCAATTGGATTGAGAAATAATAGTATTACGGAGAACTCAAAAAAGATCCTATTAACAATATTAAATTGTCTGTTGAGTTAATAAAAAAAGATAAATTCTTTTAAATTAGGCCACAAAACCCCTAAGAAATCTTGAGAACTCTCAATTATATTAACACCTTCATCCTTTATTTATGGGAATTAAATCTTGCGTCTATTAGAATTTTTGGTCAAACACACATTTAAATATAAATTTTCGTAAGATATACATTTAAGTTTAAATAGATGAGTATAAAATAAGCACAGTATTTATTATGATTAAAAATAAATATCACTCATTATGCATACTATAAAAAAATTTCTCACCAATAAGTACTAAATTATATAATAAATATTACACACCTCATGAAGTAATGCTTTAAATCAATAAACTATCATTTTATGCTTACAAAAGCTTTTGAAACTCAAAATGCTATAAAAGAACTTCCGCATGCAACGCACGAGTGGCAATAATTGTTGTAGACTAATGACATGTGAGATCTCATGCTAAGTGAGAGCTTGCAGGTTTGATATCAATTATAATTCCATGTTGTTAGTGTATGTCACTGGTTTTTTTTTATTCGATTAAGTGTACGGGATCCATGCATTCTCTTCCTTATGGAGTAAAAACTGCTTACTACCTAAACCAACAACATATTGGTTGTTAGTATCTATTTCTTTAATTCAAAAAAAAAAAAAAACTTATTTTAAGTGATTTTATGATATGCTTTTTTTAATTCGTACTCCTTGCTGTCCTTTTTATAACAGTCTAAAATTTAAATTATTTTGTCCTTTTTTACAAGAACCTGACAAGATTTGCTTCAACATTGAATGAGCTTTTTTCCATTTGTGCCCTCATTGATTACATATATTGCATGAATTAAGGGTCAATGATATTCATGTTTACTCTATTTTTCTCTCGTACTTGTTCCCTTATAAATAAGGGCATACTTGGGAAAAAAGTTTATTTCAATGCATATTTATTATTTTTAACTAATTTTAATTGCTCTCTTAAACCATGCAATTTAGTTATCGGGCTCTTATAAATAAGATCAAATGGAGTATTATAGTTTTCCAAACACGAGAAGAAGATTGTTTGGACTTTCCTTTTATAAAAGTCAAATTTCTCTCATTAATAAATTGATTTTTTTGAATAAAAATAAATTGATCTGAACCTCTAGGAGTAACTATGTGTGTAGAATTTGGCCTTTTTATAAGATTTTTTTAACCAAAGTACTCCTCTAGTCATATTTATAAGGTAAATATAGAAGAAATTTTCTAGTTTTATTTATAAGGCATCTCATTAGATTTTTTATATGGATGGACAAGTTTATCTATAATTTATTATTGTGTTGACTTTGTTTTTATATGATATATAATGTATATTAAATAGGGGTAAAGTTTGAAAGTTTTTGAATTTTATAACAGAATTAACAAAGTTTAGTGTTTTTCATGGAATATGTGAACCATGTTGGAAGTAACACCTGATCCTTGTTATAAGTCCAGTTTACCTAATTCTCATATATCAACAAAAGTTAGTTATACTCATTAAATATATGATAAATTGATGCATTTTCTCAATTTTACCTCATTTATGAATAGTATTTACAACCAATATCTCTTCTTTCTTTCTTTCCAACATGAACAAACTCATTTTTTCATAGCATTTAATAGAGGCAAAATTTTAGCATTATGATTAATTACTCTCTAGTTAGACTTATATTCTCTCTGACCCTTTTTATAAGCAACTCTCTCTCTCCTAGGACTGATCCATTTTATAAGCAACTTTTTCCTTGTATTTCAAAATTTAAACTACTTTTTCCTTTTTTGCCCCTATTAAATACTTATCTTTATATTAATTATTCCTCACTCACCATTAATTCTCTTTTATTTAATCATTTATTACATATTCTCTTTCATATTTGTTATTCATTCTCTCTCCTATACTCATTTCATAAATAGGAGCATATTTAGAAGAAATATGACATTTTTGACACATTTATTGTTTTCAACTAATCTTATCCGCTAATTTATTTTGCGCAATAAGGATAAAAGTTACTTATAAAGAAGATTGGAGGGAATAATAAATACCATAATTTTTTCAAAACGGAACTAATAAAAAGGATCAAAATGGTACCTTATCAAAAGAACCAAAGGAGGATAAGATTTAAATAATCAGTTAAAATTAGTTAAAAGTAAAAAAATATATATATTACAAGGAGAGAAAATACAACTAGTTGGTAGGGGAGAATTGGAAAAAATATAGTGATTAAGATTCAAACAACAATCTTATAAAAATTGACTAAATCAAATAAAAAATTAGGATATTATAAAAAAGGAGAGGGAGTAATTAATATAAAGAATTAACCAAAATAATGGTAATAGGAAATATAGGGGAAGGTAGCTAGATGGATAGTGAGGGAAGTTAGGAACTTGGAAACATTAGGCTTTGTTTGGTACGTAGGAATTGAGGGGGTGAATATGGAAATGTTATTCATTTCTATCATAAAGTTTGTTTGGTACAAAGAAATATCATGGAATTAAATTCTATGTGGAAGCCAAGTCATGGAATTAGCCTCATTTTGGCTTCCATAAAAAAACCTATGGAATTATGGGAAATTCCATAGAATCCTTTTTTTATCCCTCTCATTTTTTTATCTCCCCCAATCCTACTCTATCACATCATCCCTGCTCACAACCTGACGGTGACCTCTGGTGACTAGCGACCACAACCTCTGGCGACGGCAGCCTCCAGCAAACCCCTTTTCAAATTTGGCCATCTTCTCTCACTACGATACGAGGTTCTCCTTCATCCTCAAGTGTTCCAAGCTCAAAGTGCAGCAACCTATTCTTCTCCCCCACCGCTGACGATCTTCCGTACTCTACCGTAAGCAATCTACAAGCCCATTGTTGGTGAGCATCTTTACACTGTGGAGCTTTTTGGTTCATCATCTTCACGTCTTAGAACCCATCAATTTCTAAATCTGCTTGTGGAAATCTGATTTTGCTGAAATTTGATTTTTGTTTCTTGTTGGTTATAGAACTTGGTTGACAATAGCTTTGTGGTGAGCTCATGGTTGTTTGCGAATGGGGTTGCAAAGTTTGGGCTCTTTTTTTTTTTGTTTTTAATTAATAAGGGTATTTTTATCTTTTTATATACATACTTGGTCTCACTTCTTTGACATTGCAAACATATTATTAAAACTCATTTCTATATACATATCTATTTCTATATCCATATCCATCTTCATCTTTATTTTTATCAAAATCAATTTTAATATATCGAACGTACCCTAATAAGAGGGGTAGTAGTAATTTCAAGATAAAAGGCATAGCCACAAGAGATAGCAGAGGCACCGACTAGGGGGCAGGCCATGTGGAGAAGAACCCAAATGATATGATGGAGCTGACCTCTACACACACTCATACCCTCTCAAAACGCATTAATTGTGGTGTTTCGACGCTGACAATCTCTTTCCTTTGGTTGGTTTGGTTGTAATTAATATTCTTTGCATTTTGGATCTCGAATCTTTCTTCCTCATCGGTCGTTCCTACCAATAATGGGTGACGGATCTCTTTATTTTCTCTTCATTTCTTTATTCTCTTCATTAGGTTATTTTTGAACGGTTGAGATTTAATATCCTATAAAAATATTATTATTATATTAACTAACAAAAAATATATATAAATAAATTTAAATCATTAAAATTTAATATTATTGGTTAATATTTTATATTTTTATTAATATAATAATAATAATTTTATAGGATATTAAATTTCAATCATTTAAATTTAATCTAACGATGAAAATTAAAAAAAAAAAAAAAAATTGAATGATAAAGGAAATAAAGATGATAGTACCCATCCATGATACCCTTCAGTCTTCACTTCACTACCCCTACAGTTGTCGCTAGACGCGCTATTGTGTGTGTGTGTGTGTGTTCACTTTACAATATCTCTTTTTTAATTCAATTTTCAGGGAAAAAAGGGTTGAACGTTGTGCTGCATTATGGGAATTAATAAACAAAATCATAATAAAGATAACAACAACAAATGGGGTACTGGTGCTTGTCTCGCTCAAAGTGTGAAAACAAAGGAGATTAGTGGCACAATTAGTAATATTTTGAGAGTGGTGTTTTGATTTTCCAACTTGGCAACTAGAAAGAGGAGTGCTAATTTGACGACAAAGAGTAGGCCATATTTTTTTCAAAAAATTCTTATGTGAATCTAATTTATCATGTTATTTATGGTCTTACCATTTAAAATATAATAATTCAGCTAACATAAATTTTAGTTGGTTGTTTATGCATTTTATATTTTTATTTTTCTTAAAAAATGAATTCTTTAATTAGAATTTCACAAATAAAAAAAAATGAATCTTGTAAAATTTTTTAATTTTATTAATATGTTAGTTAATATCTAAAAAATATCAAATCAACTCATAAATTATTGTGTTTTAATTTGTTAGAATAAAAAAAACGCGGCAATTCAAGTCCATAAAAAAATTTATCTTTTTTCTGATGGGAGTGATGAGTCAGCAAGGGTCCAGCCCACAATGATTCTCACTTCTAGCACGTGCCCACACTCCTTCCTTTGTCCAAACAAAATAAGGTAGACACCTGGGTCATGCGCCTCGGACCATGGCCCATCATCCTCCCCACCATAATAGGATACTCATATGGTTATACTTATAATAAGATGGAGGAAGAAGCAAAGAAGGTTTTTTTTTTTATCCTATTTATATATTAAATATTTTATATAAATATATATGTTTACCCTTCATTTATTATTATGTGAATTTTATAGTTTTGGGGCAGAATATACGATAAATAAAACTTTGATGGCCTCACATGAATAAAATAACTGAACTTATATTTTAGCTAAATTTAATTGAAAAGAAAAACTTATGTGATTAACTGAATGAGTTAATTATTCATTACTTTCACATTTTTCACTTGACCTAGCATCTCTCCTCTATTATTTCCATCCATGTCCTCTCCACTAGACCATTATTCATCTCGCTGTTTGATTAAATTTTCAGTGGTCTGGATTTAATGTTTTATAAAATTAGTAATAAAATGTTAATTTATTCATAAATATTTTTTTATAGCTTTAGATTATCATGACTAATATTTAACAAATTGAATTTATTTTTTTAAATTTCGACATTTTATTTGTAATTCTATAAAATATTCAATTTAGATTGCTGAAATTTCAATCTAAAAGTAAAAATAGGCGGTGGATAGAAAAACTAACTTGGGGGCATTAATATTCACACATGTCAAGAAACTTTTTGGTAATAAATGGGGCAACAAGCGCAGGAAGAAAAAAATGTAAGGAACTGTACAACTCTATAAGGCTGTAGCTCTCACCATGTCACCAGATAACAATCCAGCTAAGGCTCTTGGTGGAGAATTCAGTACACGCAAGTGAAATTTATTATAGAGGTAGATTTAAGAGGTACTCCCTCCAATCCTAAATATAGAATAAATTTTATAATGTAAATTGTACTATAAGTTTTATCCTATATTTAAGATCGGAGGTAGTATTATATTTAGAGACAAGCGCATTTAAAAAAAAAAATTTATATATAGGGACCGAGGGAGGTTCATGCAATTCCTCCAATGCCTCCACTTGATTGGCAAAAAGTTTTGGTCTCCCCCACAATCTTCCAACATGATCGCCTTTCTCTTCTTTCCTTTGCTAGTGGGCGCCACGTGGACAAATATTACAGGGACACCTCACTGCTCACGTATGTTACTCTTCATTGGAGAATCATTTTTCCGATGAGTGTTGATTATTAACTTAACAGGAATGTATTAATTCATAGAAATTCATCCCTCTATTGAGTTCTTTAAGGCCCATCGTTTTTGTTGTGGCCCAAATTGTTGTGGGGCACTAACTTTCTTTAAAAGAAATGGACAAAATGAAACCCAGCTATCCTAGTGCCCCCACTTGACCACTCCGACTATTTGATGTGTGGCCTAATGCTATAATATGAACTTATTTGTTTGTACAAGCATTTCAATAGAATATGCCAACTGGATTTTAAATAAAAAAGTCGAATCAACTCTGAACAAGTGTTGCTTGGTTTTGTGGGGTCAAAATGCTCAGAGCTTGTTTGATTTCGTTTTTAAAAATTATTTTTTTGTCTTTAAAATCAAAAAACAAAAATTTGTTTAGAAAGTTGTTTAAAAAAAATAAAAATTAGTTTTAAAAAACTAAAAAAGAAAAAAAATTTAATTGTTTTCTTATTTTCTTTTCTAGTTTTTTTTTGAGATCGCAATCTATTTATTATCGACATCACATTGCCAATTATGAGTATCGCTATGTCACCACTAATGACGGCCATTGCTATGTCATTTCATAAACAGTTTTTTTTTTTAAAAATGATTATCCAAATATTTTTTATTTTATTTTTTTATTTTCAAAACTTGTTTCCAAACAATGCCTTAGTCTCTCTCTTGCCAAAAAGGGAAAGCTTATTTTAATCTAGGGGTGTTTAAAGTGTCCCGGTCCCGTTGTCCCCAATTGTCCCGGCCCAGTCGGGGACATTTTATCCCGAGAATTTCCCGTCCCGGCCGGGACCGGGATCACACCTTGTGATCCCGGGAATTCCCAGTCCCGCTTTTTTTTTCCCCTTAAAAAATAAGTTATTCTTTTATATTTGTATTTTTTACCCCATAAATTAAGTTATCATTTGATAAAATGTATATCACATATTTAGTTAGAGTTAAATCATATATATCGTGATATTAATCCTAACTATATAATATATAAAGATAATAACAAAAATGATGAATGTGATAATAATAATATATTATTCTTCAATTCTAGCTCAATTTGTGTGATTTTTATGACCTTATTAGGTGTTAAATAATCACTTCAAACACTAAATTATAAAAAATTTAACTAATATAATTATATTATTGAAACATGAAATTCCCGGTTATACCGGGAATTTCCCGGCTACCCCCGGGACGGGAACCGGGAATGGATGATTCCAGTCCCGTCCCAGGATTTGATCACCCCTATTCTAATCTCCCGTGTGTTTTTAGAGGTGTTTTTATGAGATAGTACAAAAAACTAAGAAGATTTAAAAAAAAAAAAAAGTAATGATAACTCCATCCTTTTTATATTCTTGATCACTTGCCTTAACTGTGAACGACAACGTATTTGCTTTAAGTAGAGACCGTCACAAGATATGACATTGTTTTCATGCTGAAACAATGTTTCCCTGAAGGAAAGCTCCCGAAGGAGACGAATGCTGAAACAAGCCACGCGGCATCCACTCAGACGTATTTAGCGTGAAGTGGCAGCCACGTGGATTGTCATTTGTCACACGTCATCAGGGTTCGGACCAATCATTTTGTGTGTGTGTGTGTGTGTCTACGAGTGGCGGCGTTTGCAGAATAAATGGTGGACGGAGCAGGATGCACATACATGCGGGGTGAACGTAGGTGGCAACATTAAAGGCCGCTCGAAACGTTAGCTACTTATTTTTATGACCATCAATGCCCCCCGCTCTTTTTCTAATTTCCACTTTTTTCAAAAAAAAAAAAAAAAACATCAATCTGATCCGATAAAGACATCGATTTGCAGTGCGCCAATCTTCTCGATAAGGATCAAATTTAACATATTGGCATTAAAGATAAAAACAAACAAACAAATAAATCCCTTCTACATAGCATATTTATTTATACCGATATTCCTTATAAAAAAACAAAGTAGTGCTTATATTTAGTTATATATTACTCCCTCCGGTCTTAATTATAAAATAAAGTTGATTTTTTTTGGAGAAATTAAGGAAGCCAATTAAATTACTTTAGAATATTTATATTTATATTTTTTTTTCTTTAAACTAATTAATTTGACTAATAAAATGATATATAATCTAAAGATACTAAAAATATAAATACTCTAAAGTGATTTAATTGGCTTTCTTAATTTCTAAAAAAAAAGTCAACTTTGCCTTATAATTAGGACCGGAAGGAGTACTAGTATTAAACACGAAAAACCATATTTCACCCATCTAATCTAATCCTATATATATATGCTCCTATAAAATAAAAGAGTAGGAATGTTTTGTTGGGCCAACTCCTAACCATCAACAATATTCGTGATTTTTGTGTGTGTGTGAACTGTGATGCATGGCTCATAACTCAAAAGCCAATGAGCACGTACCCACGAGAGTCTTGCGTGCCTTACAAATCCACATTATATTTTTGTTCAGCATGTTGCTGCATCCACCATTGACTTTATTCTTCTCCATTCATATTTTGTTTTTCAATACTCTATTTCTAGCCCCGAAACAACTAATAAAAATAAAAAATGAGTGTCACCTGAGAGACAAGTTTGACTTTATGCTGAAAGCCTGAAACGCTCATAATGAAGTATTTATATGGAAGCCGGCATTGGCTGCTGTCTATATTAATTAATCAGGCGAAGAAAATTCAACACAAAAATTGAAAACATAAAAAGAACTTATATTAAGGATTAATTAAGTTAAATATAAGGCAATCCTAGTATGATCAGTTTAACGTAGAAAAGTGAACTTCGATTCATATTAGGATTAGTTGGTTGTTGATCATATACTCTAACTTGATGAAGCAAGGCTTCATTATTGGTCAGCCAAGTGGCCTCACTCTAGCCTTCTCATCATCAATGCGCCTGCTTTTCTTGTTTTACTTCCCTCCCCCACTTGTTTACAGCTATGGATTTTCCCCTCACTTTGTTTTATACTTTAGTTGCCCTTAAATTAATACTCTCTCTGCCACGGGGAATTGGTTGCCATCTTAACAGGGGCTTCAACTGTGCAAGCAGCAAAGTTTTGGCAAGGTTGTTGTGTATACAGATTCTCTTGAGGCTTATCATTTGATAATGCGAGGGGGGGTCATCATCATTTGCTGAGAGCAGAAATCAATGCTGTAAGGGATTTATTGTATTCAGATTGGGATATGGAGCTTCATTATGTGTCATGTGAAGGTATTAGGAGTGCTGATTTTTTAGTCAAGAATGCCCAGCAGATGCAAGAGAACTTTGTGGTCTTATCAGCACCACATCCTGGTTGTATTGTTTATATGGGCCAAGATTTAAATCTAACGACCTAATGCTTTTGTAATTCCCAATTTGTAATTAGCCACTCTTTTATATAAAAAAAAAAATTAATACTCTCTCTCCTGTTCATAATAGTACAAGATTACTTCAACTAATTCATCATAACTAAAAAAGGGTAGTTAATTTACTAAATGTCTTAAATTGAAAAAATTTTCAATTTTACCCATATTAAATTAGGTTTCAAATGAAACAAAACATACAAAAAAGTCACATTTAAGCATTACCTATATGGGAAAAATTGACAAATAAATATTAATTACTCTCCAAGTGACTTATATTATAAACCAAACTAGACATTTTTCTAGAAATGGCTTGTATTATGGACCAAAAGAAGTATCAACAATTTTTAAGTTATATTCCTTCCTATTTAAAATATAAGATATTGTTAACTAATTCACACAAAATAATAAATATTAGTTTAGTCATTTAATATTTCTTAAATTAATAAAATTTATCTATTTTACGCCTATTAAAGAATGTGATTTTTAAATATATATTTAATATCTGTTATCTCTATCTCTCTCATACATTCAAGGGGTAAAAGAAGAAAACAGTAATTAATTATTTTGTCAACCAACATTCCTTTCTAGAAGGCTTTTTATGATATGGACAAAAAGAAGTGGTAATGAGCTTAATATGCTCTCCCATCACAAATACTCCTATATAAGACGCCTTCAAGAAATTCTTGATTCATTATATAAGCGCCTTAGTGAGTCATTAATAAAACCTTTTCCAGATATTAACACTGTAACAATGTACCAGAAGAAGGTTTGAAGTTTGATATAGTGTTTCTCTATGTTTTTAAATATGGGCAAAGTTAGAAAAATATTTTATTTTGAGACAAAATTAATAAATCAACTACCTAATTTTAATGAAATGGTCAGACGTGACTTTTTTTTTTTTTAAATCATGTTCATGCTGATTTACCCCTGGTGGGCAATTTGAACCGCGCTGATCTGACTTATAACATGTTACACATAACACGCATGTAACAAATGGAGTATCGCTTTAATGGCAGCACGCTAAATTCCTTAGTAAGGTTAGGACTAAATCCTGTGTAAAAAAATAAATGTTATATTATACAAAATCCCCTTATATTTTGGGTCAGTTGCATATAACCTTCCTGATATTTTAAAGTTTAAATTTAACCCCCATAACCTTTTATTTTTTAACTATTAACCCCTTGCCGTTAAGTGATCATTATCTTTCTAACAGAAAATGCCATGTTAGATTATAAGATGACACATGGCATCCTATGTGGCATCTTGTGTAAATTTTAATATCATAAAACTCCCTGAACTTTGAACAATTGCAAAGAACTCCTGAACTTTGATAAGTTATAAATAACTCCCTGATATTTCAAAATTTATATTTGACTCCCCTAAAATTTTTATTTATAATATTAATTAAACCAAGTGCAGTTACTTTTTTCATTTTCATAAATTTATCAAAATTTATGCTATCAATTGTCAATTAAAATACTATTAGTTCTTTTGTATGTGGAAGAAGAAGAATATTTAGAAAAATATAAAAATACACGTCGAACCTTTGATTCATGAAAAAATATGCATTACTAATAAAAAAAATTAATGTATGCATAAGCTATCATCTAACACAAACATAATATTTAAATTATCAATGCTCAATCATCTCAATAATATATTTAACATAAATGATAACATTCTTGTACTATCAATGCCTAATTATCCCAATAAAATAAGTAAATGTTATATAAATGATGATATTTTTATTTTTATATTTTTAAAATATTCTTCTTCTAATTTTTCTATTTTTGCCATGCCAGAAAACTATTTTAATTGATACATGATAGTAAAAAAATTAATAAATTTATTAAAATGATAAAAATAACAACTTGAGATTTAATATTACAAATCAAAATTTTAAGGAAGCCAAATTTAAATTTTAAAATGTCAAGAGAATTATTTGTAACTGATAAAAGTTCAGGGAGGTGATCTGTAACTGTTAAAGTTCAAGTAGTTTTATAAAATTAGTAGTGTTTTGAAACTCGAACCGGACCGGTTGACTCGGACCTGAAACTGGAGAACCGCTCGGTAAACCAGTCCTGTCCGGTAGTCAACTTGGGTCACCTTTTTTTTTTTTTCTGGAAAAATTGATTTTTAAACATTTTTCTTTAGAATTTCATATTAATAAGTCTGAAATCTTCAATTTCTCATCAGTTTGGCCCCATGCTAGTTCTAGTTTGACTTCGATCTGACTCACTAATCCTTAACCCAGTATCTCGGCCTGTCCAGTGGCCAGTATGGGTTTGAGAACCTTGGAAATTAGTAATTTATGTGGGATACCATTCAGGATGTCACATGTCATTTTATAATCTGATGTGGCAATTTTCGTTAAAAAAATAACGATCACTTAATGGCATGGGGTTAATAGTTAAAAAATGAAAGGTCGGGGGTTAAATTTAAATTTCAAAATGTTATAGGGTTATATGCAACTAATCCAAAGTTCATGGGATTTTGTATAATTTAGCCAAAAATAAATAAAGCAAACTAAGTTGATTTCACGTAAAATTTTGTAAGAACGGGGATGATATTATATTATATTGCAGGTAAATCCATGCACGTAAACCTGATTGATAGAGTATAATTTTAATTAGATCCATGATGTATCACTGTATAATTAAATTAAAACTACTGGATGATAGGCAAACAGTTAAAGAATCTAGAAGAAGAAGAAGAAGAAATGGATGAGAAAAACTTCCAATTAGACTAATGGTGGTTTTTGCCTTCTTCAGTTATTAATTTTATTGCAAACAAATTAAAAACGTTCATATCAGCGAAAACGTCTTAGTATTATTAATATCATAATTATTATTTCTTCTGTTTCATTTCTGATTTGATCTTTGGACAATGGCATATGAATGAGAGAGCTTCACCAAACTTGGACGGCCGAATATAAATGCAAATGAAAGTGAATTACTCAAAGTACCCAAAAAAACACACAACCTTCTATATATATATATATATATATATATATATATCCGAGCTTCATAAAAATCCACTCTATAATTCAGCTTCTCTTTTTTCCCTCACACAAGTAGAACAAACAGACTGCCAATCTTTGAATTTATTGCTTCCGCTCAACCAACTCTCCTACTTTCTTCAGCTACCCTTTCCCTTTCATTGTTCCCTTATTTATTTATTTAGATATTAAAATCCGCTCTGAGAGATTTGTGCTTGTGATCTTACCCTGCTCGGTACGATTCTGAAATCACTCTCTGCACATTCCGATTTCACAATGCCGGAGGTTTACACCGTGAAGGTGGCGGAGGCAACGCCGGCCACCGCTCATAAGCCATCGGCGGGTCCTGTCTATAGGTGCATTTATGCTAAAGATGGTTTAATGGAGCTTCCCGCCGACCTCGAATCTCCATGGCAGTTCTTCAGGTGAATTTTTTTTTTGTTTTTTGTTTTTTTTTTTTGGCGTTTCAATTTCTTCTTCACTCAACTGACGATTTGATCGCGTTACTTCAGTGAAAATGAACAACTGAAGGTGTCAGTTTTGAAAAAAAAAATAATAACAACAACAAACTCTTCGGGTCTTTTTGTCGCGACGAGTCTGTTATGATCACTTTTTTTTATACAAAGTCTGTTATTATTTTTTGTTTGTGAACTGATTCATGCATTAACTGATTTTTGGGAAATGAATATAAACTAATAACGTAACGACGGGGAACAAACTGTTTAGTTTATTGCTTAACCGAAATCATGCATTGACTCAAGATTTTATAATTGTACCCTGAGACATGTTAGCCTTTTCTAGAACTTGGATTAATGACTATACAATTTGAAGAACCAGGTAATTTATAACTGCAGGATCTATATTAAAAGCAGAATTTTTATTTTACTCTGCATTTCCATGTTTTATTTGAAAGATAATTCTTTGAGTATGGCAATGAGAATCCTGCTGATAATCCAAGTCCTGTCAATCCGGGGAATAACGGTGGTAATTAAAATTTTGAGATTTCACAATTAAAAACAAAAGAGTTAGAGATCATAATAAACTCCCTGCCGAACCTTCCATTGTAAATTAAACTTTTGAGATAAACCGATTTTGATTAATTAAGTGTTGCAAATTCCAAGCTCCATCATTTAAGAGTTAATCCTATAGGATGTAATTTTAACTGAATTTTATAGATCATTCTTCTTCTCTATGGAAATTGGTGAAAGAGAAGTGCTTGGGTGATTTGCACCCAAAAGTCCGAAGTACATTGAATACTTTTATTGGTTTATGGATCTCTCCTTTCTGACCAATTTTGATTCTTCTTCAGCGACTCTGCTAAGAAGAACCCGAACAACCCACTTCTGGGCAGACGTCAGAAAACTAATTCGAAGGTCTAAATTTATATGATTATTTCTCTTTCTTTGGTAGAGGATCTCTCTCTCTCTCTCTCTCTTTTAATTTCGAAAAGAGAAGTAAATCATAAACCATATGTGAATTTACTGATTTTGCAGGCGGGTTCGTATGAATGGGTCACATATGAGGAGGCTTATGATTCTGCCATCAGAATGGGTTCCGCCATGAGGAGACGTGGTGTCCATCCTGTAAGTGTACAGAGCCATATCAAGATATATAATTTGTATTGATAATCTTTAAATATGAAACTAATTAAAAAATATGGATTCACATCAACAGGGAGATCGTTGTGGCATTTATGGATCCAACTGCCCCGAATGGATAATTGCCATGGAGGTATATCAGTTTGATTATCTTATTCTTCACTCAACAGTGAAGAAAGACATTACTTTAGTTGCCCTTATTAGTTCAACTTTGTCGTTTTTGCAGGCTTGTAATAGCTGTGCAATAACTTACGTCCCTCTGTATGATACACTTGGTATGTGTTTTGTCATTTGTTGCTTTTCCAATAAGTCAAAAGGGGTTTTACTTTATAATTTGAAGCATGTTCCTTTTGAGGAGCTTTTAAACTAAAACAGTGTGATCAGTTGGGTTTCTCTTACGTTTGACTAAAAAATGACCCGGTTTTAAACCTAACAGGTCCTAATGCAGTGGAGTATATCATTAATCATGCTGAAGTTCCAATAGCATTTGTACAGGAAAACAAGATTCCTTCTGTAAGTTCTAAATTATCTTTGCTGTTTATTATTATTTTTTTTGTGTGTATATTCAAAATTAGTTTTAAACCTATCAGGTCACAAACTCCCAACAAATGTGAATTTTTTCATTTTTCATATTCGGCGATGATCTGGCTTGACTTTTCGGACCATAAGTCATAAACCTTCAAAATTGAACTTCTTACATCCATATGGAGTGTAACTTGTCTCCTAAGAAACTATGGAATAACAATGCCTTTAGCAGCCTTTAATTTATTGATGAGATTTCCGCAAGTCACTTGCCAAATAAATGTTGAGGTATCAATTTTGAAGATGACAAATTGTCACAACCATTGCTGATCCTCTTTCAATGGAATAATTGACTATTGTTTCTTTGAAGACAAATTAGTTTATTCTCTGATACGGAATCAATTTTTTTTGTTTTATTTATTTTCTTTCTTTTGTATTGTCACTGAAGCGATGAGTGTTTTTTTTACAGATTTTGTCTTGTCTTGAACAGTGTTCTTCAAATCTAAAATGTAGGTTAGCCGTTGACCATTCCTATCTTTCATCTAAAATAAATACTTTAAGGTTGTTCATTGTTCTATGGTAACCAAGCTCTGTAAATTCATGGTGTAGGCATTGTGAGCTTTGGAAATGTTTCAACTGAACAAAAGAAGGAAGCTGAGAAACATGGCGCAGCCTGCTTCTCCTGGAAAGAGTTCCTCCAGTTGGTATGATGTTAAACCTATTTTTAATTTTCCTGCTTATGTTAAACCTATTTCTCTGATTATTTTAGTTGTATTTCAATCTTGTATTTTACTTAGGGAAGTGTGGAGGGTGATCTACCTTCAAAAAGGAAGACAGACATCTGCACAATAATGTACACAAGTGGAACGACCGGTGAACCCAAAGGTGTCATTATTAAGAACGAGGCTTTTATGGCTGAAGTGTTGTCTATTGACCAAATACTTTTATTAACAGACAAAGTGGTAAGATGAGCATTTTCCTCTGATGTTTATCAGTTTCATGACATAGCTGTCCTACTTGTTCTGTTTATATGTTTTAGTATAGGTAAATTTGTGGGAATTACAGTAGATGGTTATGATCTTCAAGTTTATTTCTCTTCTGAATTAAATACATATAAAGGCTGATGGGTGAGGAAGATAAGGTTGAGCTTGAAGTTGTCATCTTTATGTAATGCTAAATTGTTGGCAAAAATCTGTGCTATTGTAGGCAACAGTAGACGATGTATACTTCTCTTTTCTTCCTCTGGCACATGTATACGACCAGATAATTGAGAGCTACTGCATCTACAAGGGCTCCTCAATAGGGTTTTGGCAAGGCGTAAGATCTGAATTCAATTTTTGCAATTCATTACTTGATCATTCTTCCATTGTTGAGTCTCAGTTAGGCTTTATGTTCCGTTTTATGCTTCATATGGAAATTTTCATCTTCATTCTTGCAGGATGTCAGGTTCTTAATGGAAGACATTCAGACACTTAAGCCAACTATATTTTGTGGTGTTCCTAGAGTTTATGACCGCATTTACGGCGGTAAGAAATGAAGACTCTATTCTTTTCTATAGTTGGATAAACCGCCTTGTCTAAGTATTGTCTTTAAGCTCCTCACATGGATAGCATTGACTTTATCCTTTGCGCCTGAAGGTATCATAAGCCAAATCTCTTCTGGAGGGGCACTGAAGAATATGTTGTTTCAGCATGCATATAACTAGTATGTTCTGTCCTTTTACTTTGGTTGTTTCAGCTCTCTTTTTTATCTTAGCGTGAATTAATCTGGGATCAAATGACAGCAAGTTGAAATATCTGGAGGAGGGGCTTCCACAAGACAAAGCAGCACCTCTTCTTGATAAGCTTGTGTTTGATCAGGTCTTTTATCTCTATCCTGGCAAATTCTATATTTATATCTAGTTCAAATTCTAAACGTCAGTTTTGTTGATAGATAAAACAAGCACTGGGTGGGCGAGTTCGCATCTTGTTATCTGGAGCTGCCCCCTTGCCTAAGCATGTGGAGGAGTTTCTGAGGGTCACAATTGGGTCTACATTATCACAAGGATATGGTATTGTACACAAATCTTGTGCTTTATAATATCATGACCCTTCTTAGACCAGAAAAGAGAAAAATAAGCATTACTCTTCCAACAAGGAAGTTTGGTTCAAGTGCATCAAATCAAATTTTTGGCATGACAGGTCTCACTGAAAGCTGTGGTGGGTGTTTCACAGCAATTGGTGATGTGTTTTCAATGATGGGAACGGTTGGGGTGCCAATGACAACCATAGAAGCGAGGCTTGAATCTGTTCCAGAGATGGAATATGATGCACTTTCCAGTCAGCCCCGTGGAGAAATTTGCCTTAGAGGCAGCACCTTGTTTTCTGGTTACCACAAGCGTGAAGATCTCACTAAAGAGGTGATCATTGATGGGTGGTTTCATACAGGTACGACTCCCTGGAAATTGTGATTGAAACTGTATCCACAAACTCAAATGAAGACTTTCCCCCCCATTTTCCTGCATTCATACAAGGCTTTGTGTTTAAATTTAAACCTTTTTTTTTTACTTTAATTGTTCTGGCACTTCTCCATTTTCTTCCATTATGTTGTGAAATTGCTACCAAACTGAGTTGGATTGAAAGTTTTCTAGATCTTTTGACGTCAGAAAAATTGTATATACTACCCTTCGGTTCTTAATATAAGATATCACTCCTTGTTGTTATTCTTCCTCTGAATATAATAATGCATAATCATAGAGGTTACAGATTAACAAGTTTGTATTGCTGTAATCTTTTCCTGCCTCCAAAGCTCTACTTGTTGAAACCAGAACACTGTATTGGTTGATGCTTAAAAAGTAGAAGGATAAGTTCCAAATTCTAAGTTGCTAACTTTATTAATCTTAATCAAGAGTAAAGTCTGAAATTGTGTCATGAACTGACAAATTTCCCCATTCTTGTTTTTTTTTTCCGTTGCAAATTTCTGTCTCCAAGTGCAATCATTATGGGAATGATTTTAAATTCCTTGCAGGTGACATTGGAGAATGGCAGGCAGATGGAGCCCTGAAAATTATTGATAGGAAAAAGAATATCTTCAAGTTGTCTCAAGGAGAATATATTGCTGTTGAGAGCATCGAAAACAAGTATTCGCAGTGCCCACTAATAACATCGGTACGTTTCTTCATCAATCACAAAGCAGCATGTGAATTTACAGGAACACCAGTTAGATTCCATTCCTGCAGCATACACCAGTCACTGAATTTAAGTGATTAATGTAATTCAAAATGTTTTGATTATTTCATACAGATTTGGGTATATGGAAACAGTTTTGAGTCATTCCTGGTGGCTGTGGTGGTCCCAGAAAAAAAGGCACTTGAGGATTGGGCAGAGAAGCATAACGAGACTGGTGATTTTAAATCTTTATGTGAAAATCCAAAGGCAAGAAAGTTCATTTTGGACGAGCTCAACAAAACTGGTCAGAAACAACAAGTATGCATATCAAACTCTTGGTTTGAGGACATCATTGGAACAATAAGCAATGGATTTTGTTGTTATTTAGGATTAATCAGAAACTTGTGGCATTCATCAATTTTCAAAGACAAAAATTAAACAAGTCTTTAGAATTCAGGGGAACAAATTGTTTATTAACTTGTTGCTAAGTTGTATTACCTGGAAGCTTTATCTGACTTATATGAAAGAGAACTTTTGTTGCAGCTTCGAGGTTTTGAGATGCTAAAAGCAGTTCATCTGGAACCAATCCCCTTCGACATAGAAAGAGATCTAGTAACTCCAACATTTAAGTTGAAGAGACCACAACTTCTCAAGTACTTTAAGGTTTGCATCATACCCTTTGATCAATTCTCTTTAACAGCTATGATTTTCTGCTGCGCTTTATCATTGTGGACCAAATGATTTCCCATACTAATCTTCTAAGGTTTGAGGTATGGAACATGAAGCAGAAATTTTTATTTAAATGTTGAACTGTTTACTTTATTTGCAGAATCATATCGATAAACTTTGCAATGAAGTAAAGGAAAAGAAGGTATGAAGCATGAAGGAAGCTGGAGTGCTGTGTTAAAATATAATGATTTGTGGTAGTTTTATTATTCATGATCCATTTAGTTGCTTGTCCATTTTGGTTCTTATTAATTATATTCACTGAAAATCTGAAAAACATTCAGTTTTCTCGTATTATTGCAGCAGCTATGTATGCACATTCTTGTCAATATTGTGTAATAAAATTATTTACAATCTCGTGGAATACGTTGATGTCTGAGATAAGCATGTAGACTTGATTAATTCCTTGAAAATTCACAATGGATTTATCTTTTTCCCATTGCAAATCAGTTTGATATGATTTGGTGACAGTAAACTCCTGAAATATATAAAAAAAAGTAGTTGACTTTGGTTTGTAAATTTGTTAAAAAAATATATATATTTTCCCCCAAAACGATGCCATAAACAAAAACCTTTTTTAATGCAAAATGGAATTCATTAAACTTGAGAAAATGACCAGAACAAACAAATAATTGGAGTGTGCGCACAATAACAAACCTTTGCGCTCTATTCACAATCATGATTTGTATTTTAACTGAAAATATTTCCTCCGGTTCTTAGTATAAAATATAATTTGTATTTCAAGTTTTTTATTGAATTAGATGTTATATTAAGGACACGAAAAAATATAACCTTTATAATCCTTGTCATAAGACCCTCATTTCCATAATCTTTCTCATACCTCTTTGTAAGATGCCTCGAGCATTAACCCCCCCCCCCCCCCAAAAAAAAAGCTCATATTTGTGATAATCATGAACAGTGATCAATATAAAAATGAAGTTGGCAAAAAAAAAAAATTAAGAGAAAAGGGTAGAGGGCAGTTGTGAATAATTCCAATTATTGACAAATTTAATAGAGCTGCCCAAATTTAAGCAAAGTTTTTTGAACCTGGGCTAAGTTATTAAAATCATCTTATAAAAAAGACGAAAGGGAATATCATTTATTTACGTCGACACACTAGAAGATGAGAGGATAACACACCCCTACTCATCCATACAGTCACATTCAATGAAGCCTAAAGTCATGGAATCACATCTGATTTCACCTTTTACACATGCACACTCCTTGGGGTATACAAGCCTCAGCTACTAACAAATGAATATTAATACAATGAGGATTACTTTCACATTTTCACACAATCAAACTCTTGGGACATACAAGTCTCAGCTTCCAACAAATGAATGATACACAGAGGAACAATGCCCATTTCGATTCACAGGTCCCAACCAAATGCCAACAACTGTTAAAAGTTTTGTATTTTATATAATGTCGAGTACAAATGCCCAAACAGGATAGACTAATAGAAGGATTATGCCGACTGTGTTTGATATGCCATGAGCTTTTGTGAAGGAATTCCTGAAACCACCAGAAGCTCGAATATGTTCTTGCAGTAAATAACATGCAATGGCAAGGCATATCGCCACGCCAATCCAGTCGCCTCTCAAGGTGCTAGCGAATAGACTAGGAGCCACAACTATAAGCAGAATCAAAGCAGCAGGCAATTCCAACCAATCTGCATAGCAGTTCCATTTGCTTAGAAGCTCTCACTTTGATAAATAAAATGGAATGCAAAATACAATGGAAAAAAGTGACTTTGAAGGTAGAGAATGATTCTTGTGTCTCTCAAATTATTTTAACTTCCAAGGACATAGTGACAATGTAAAGAATGGAATGACTTCATTCCAAACAAGCCCTAAGGTAGTATTATCTTAAAAATCATGAATAGAATAAAGTAAACATATGTATAAGAAAGATATTGAAATCGAATTGATTACAACTTTTTAATAAACCATCTTAAAAGTGGTTCTTGTTCAAAAGCATTCCTGGAAACGAGTCAAACGACTACATATCAAATTATAATTCACTTAGTCAGGCCTGGTTAAAAGAGTTTTCTCATACACAGACAAATCAGTTAAAAAGTACGTTTGCTCTCAAATAAAACATAGATCACAAAAAGTCATAGCAGCACAAGGTACTTGCCTGCTCAATCAAAGGCACCCCAAAAAGTTTCTTTTTATAAAAAAAAAAGTTTTCCAAAGCATGCACATGGTGTATTGTAACTTGAGGTCTTGACCCAATACAGACAAGAAGAACAATGATTAATGATTTAATGTCAACTGAAATCATACTATACCAGGGAAATGCCTTGGAAAGAAAAGCCGTAACACAACAGCAATAAAGGCTATCCATTTCCCAACCTCTCCCCTGCATAAACATGCAAATAAGTAGCTTGATAAGAGAAAAGAAACAGAGCTTTGGTATTAGACAAGGTCGGCAACATGGAAGTGTGACGAGCTAATCACCTGAAGGCACCAAAAATTAGTGAAGGAAGGCTGAAGAAAATGTATGGAATCAGCAGCGAAGTAAGAATGTTTGTCTTCCAGTTTGTACGATCCAAAATCAACAAGTAACTACAGTAGACAGATAGAAAACAAAATTCATAAGCCAAAGGGAAGTTTATAGTCCAGGAAGCAGTTATAGAAAGAAACCAATATGCGACAGCCAAACATTCAAACTGTAAAGTAAATTGGTTTCTAAATCATAATCATCTGGCCTTTATTGTGCCCACCATTTACCATCCTAGTAGCAGGGACTTTTTCTTCTATGAGAATTGAAATAGCAATTTTTTAAGACAATGACTTTTAGTTGATCATATTCAATTCAATAATGGAGCAAAAGTCTAAATCCTGGGCCCTCATAGTCGGTAATAACATCAATGCAGAGAAATAAAGATAACTCTAACATTCAGCGGGAAAAAAAAACAGATAACTCTAGCCCACAAGATCCTGCCCCTGTCAATTGTTGAACATATCCAATACAAAACCCAATACCAAAAGTATTTCAGACTTGACAAGCAGCAATCTATAGAACTCACCAACAGTCAGATCGATTCTACATGAAAAACTCTTTATGCATCTTACAACACAAGTGATGATGGCAGAAACTGTAATTCTATAATAAAAAGCATAAAGGCCTCCAATGATGGAACAGATTTCGACTGAAGCAAAGAAAAACAAAACAAATCTGAACAACACTTGAGTATGGTGTGCAAGAAACAGAAGGCAGTAGAAAAGGAGCTAAAAGAGTGAGACGGATCGTACATGGCGGAGAAAGAAGCAACCCACTGAAGGAAGGAGGTGCCGAAGCCAAGGCCACCGAGCTTGATGGCATGGCGAGCGAGGTTTGAAGCGGCGCGACTCAGATCCTGGAAATCGGAGTTGAGCAATTGGACGGCATCGTCTTCGGAATCGGTCCTCATTGCTAAGAAGTTCTTCATCTTGGCCATCGCTTTCCTTTGTTAGGTCAATCAGAGAGATCGAAGTATCGAAATAAATGGAGACACAGACAGACACAGAATGAGAAATGGCACTTGGAGGTATTTCAATTGGGAAGCGATAGGCACAACGGAGTCGGAGAGGACATATGGTTGTCTGTAGCGGGAGAAGATTCCAGTATTCCTCTGGGGCCCTCTTTTTTAAGCAAACAGAATTATAAAAATCTTATATTTTATTAACTGTATTTTTAAATTTAACAACTTCCCAACTTTACATCTATTTACTAATACATTATCTTACATAAAAAAAAAAGGGGAAAATTTCAATGCATCCCCTCTACAATAAATTACTCTCAAATAGCTTCCAAAACTTTTTTGAAACTTCACTACATCTCTTAAAGCTATATTGAAAATAAAATTTGTAAGTAAAAAGATAATCATGCTCTTACTTTATAAATCAAATATAATTATTTGTAAGATATATATTAAAATTTACAAATCAGATATACTTATTTACAAGACATATGTGAGAACCTGCAAACAAATAATTGTTCAAAAATAATATAAGATTAAATGAAAAGTAAAATTGTTGAAAAATTGTTTTATCTTTATTATAATCCAAGTCTAGTCCCATATCCCGTTAAAACCGTTAATTTGTGGTATAATTATATATAGAGGACGGTGGCAAATATATATCCATAGAGAGAGAGGACGGTGGGGTGGAGCCCGAAACCTGAAAAAGACGACACGTAATTACAGATGAAGGACGACACGAGGGTAGATAGGATATGATTAATGGATATAATTATCAGTGCATAATTCATTTTCCCTGTTTACACACGTAACGTACATCATCAACACCAAATAAACCCGAAAACCACAACACAATTGGCTTAAATCGATTGGCTAGCATTGATTACATCTAAACAACAATCTAGACCATCACGAAAAATAACCACCTCACTGAGCTTGGCCGCCGGCAAGGGAATCAGGACATCCCAGCGCTTAGTTGCTAAAATCATCAAGTCACAATAATTTAATAATATGAAACCTTATGTTCAGATTCTCGTGTCGAATGTAAAAATAAAATGGAAGCAGCGTGGATGAAGAAAGAGATTCAAATTGAAACTACTACTTCCGACCTTAATTATAACACAAAGTTGACTTTTTTTGAGAAATTAAGAAAGTTAAATAAGTTACTTAATCATATCATATATTATGTATCTTTTGATTATATATTCATTTATTAGCCAAACTAATTAATTTGAAGAAAAAAATAAAAATATAATTACTCTAAAATAATTTAATTAATTTCTTTAATTTCTTAAAAAATTCAACATTATCTAATAGGAGTAATTAGGATTGGAGGGAGTACTAGTTTTAAAAAGAGGAATCTGACACGTACCAGCTCAAAGTATTACAATAATGAAAGTCTAATTAACCTTAATACAATGGCATCTCTAATGAAAATCAGAAAAGGAATTTCTCTGTCTCCATTGATCATTCACGCGATCTATTTTTATCATGATTGTTTTAAATTTTAAAACGAACTTACAATTATACGTTTTTTTGGAGATCATACTGGGTTTGTACTTGTCAGAACGCAAATTTCCACCACTTTCAAATCAGGCATCAAAGTTTTAGGCCTCCCACTATGCAGCTCAGCCCAAATAATACAAGGTCACTAGACTTGCATTGTGTGGGCCATATATTGTAGGATGCGTTATTATCATTGTTATTTGACCCGGCCGAACCGGACCATGAAGCCATAAAGCTTTAAGAGCTTTAGGCTGGAAGATGAGCGTTGTTTTTTTTTTTTGGTGGTTGTTTTGGGGGGTTGTTTTGAAATTACTAGTCAGCTGGTATTTTAGTAATAATCATAAGAGAATTTCCTACCATAACTGTATTTTGTTATGCCCTTTTCTTTCATCAAAGAAGGGTACATGAATTTTTTTTATAGGATCAAATGATAAGCACACAACATATTAGAGCATGCGCGCACCCACACTTATATAATAGGGACAGGCTTTAGTCCTTTACCCAAAAAAAGAGGAGGTACTTTTTTCTCCTATGAGCCGTTGGATCAAGATCTCAATGGTCCAAATTTAATATATTATAAAAATATTATTATTACAATAATATAATTTATATTATTTTTCTCCTATAACATAATTTTTATGTGGGATTAGCTGGTATCAGAGTCAGAAGGGAAAGTAGGGATGTATTAGATGTCTTGAAGTTCTGGAAAATTTATGAAGTTCTTATGAATATTTCTGGATAAGTATGCTCTGTGGTTGCGACTTCGGTTGATCTTCCACATCAGAAACATGTTAATATAAAGCTAAGTCTTTGCTTAATATTATTATTATCTGATAGCATGCAAGATAGTTGATCAATGATAGCATATGAACTTCGTCCATTCTACCTAGGGCTATGGCAGTAAGTCCCGACAGATAAGGCAGATAAGTCCAGATGCCTATTGTTCGAATGTTCATATGATATTAGGGCTCAACGTTTAAAGGCATTGGCTAAGTGATAATACTATTTGCAGATTTTTACCTTTATAAGAACATACAAAGAAATATTTACAATAACTCCATAAGTAGCCCAGAAACTTCATCAGATCTAGCATATCTCTATCAACTGGAAGGTAATGGTATCAGCAGTAAAGTTAATTATGGCTTTCCTGTTCAGATCTAGCTCTTTTCGCTCCAACTCCTCTTGTTCCTCTTGCTCTTCTTCATCTTCTTCTGCTCCTTCTCCTTCTGCACAATCTGGTCTTATGACCAACAAAAGTTTTGGGAAATCTTCCCTCCAAAATAATATTTTCAACAATGAAATCCATTTTGAAGATATTAACCAAAAATTTAGTGATTGGACCATTCCAGTCATTAACCAAAATGATTAATACAAACCTGAGGATAAAAGTTTTTCAAAGTTTCTAATCACATAATTAGGACAGTTGAAGAAACTATTCCTCTAAAAGAAGAACCTACTGATATGTGTATTCTATTAGAAAGTTCAATTCTTAAACACCAAAAGAAATTCAAATTTATACACATTGGATGTGTTCAAGTGGCTGTCATTCCCTTGGTAAAAGCTGGTCTTGATGTCTCAACATTAGTATGTGTTAGAGATGGTAGACATGAAATCTTTTCAAGATCAATTTTTGGAATGGTTGAAGCGGGTCTTAATGAAGGACCAATTTACTTCAACTGCTTCCCAAATTTAACAGCTTCATTACATGATGATCCTGTTATTGAATGTTTAAAATTAAGTTTGAAATTGAACGGATTCCAAATGAAACCTGGAGTTTCGCCTGTAGCTTTGGTTTACAGGGTTCAGTACAAAGTTATGAATTCGTCAACTTCAAATGTTAAAATGTTTCCTCAAGGAAAAGAAATATGTCTATTTCTAACAGATGCTACTAGAGCAAATGTTAACATTCCAAAACCAATAAAATGGGAAGACATCACTCTTCCAGATGACTGGGAAATGACTAAAATTGCTCCTGTCATACCAAAACCTGCGAATAATTCTTATAATATTATTCAAAATATTAATGGAGATGTTAGAATTACATTTGATAGATCTAGAAGATCTTTCTCTTGTGCTTCTAGAACTCCATCAATTAAAGAAAGTTTTAGGACTGCTCTAGAACAGCCTTCTAGACATTCCTGTAGCTCTTCTGTCAAAGATCAAATTGTTTCACCTTCAGTAATGCAAGGTCTTAGTGAGTCAGCCAGTGTTGTCAAAATTGTCTACCAAAATTTAGACTAAAACACTGAAGATGAAACCCAAACTTGCCAATCTCCAACATACTCTGACATGAATGTGGTTGAGCAACAATTCGAAATAGATAAAGAACTCTTGAGAAAAGATTTCTATTCTAATGAAAACTCTGAAAGACGAAAATGGTTTTTCCAAAAATATAAAACTGAAGAATTGCGAAAGCCAATTCAAGAAAAGTTTTACAAAATGCTTGAAAGGTATAAACTTCATACTCCTTTCTTTCTTTTGTTTGAAGCCTATGTGAAAGATGAGAATATAAAGGATTATCCTTTCAAATCATTTGAGGGAGTCAATGCTTCTTGGATTTTGAAAAATGAAGAGAAATTTGAATATGAACTTCCTCCAAAACAAGCTTACCAGGTCCTTGGTGCAAAAATTGGTAAAGTTACTGTTATGACTTCTCCTTTCAAAATTAAGGACCCAAAACCTGAGATAAGTTTGAGTGATATTAAAAATATCATTGAACAAAATAATTATACAAATTCTTATCTTCAAACTCTTGGAGAACATATTTTGAGAAAACCTGTTACTAGTGAAGCCAGTAAGACAATCTTATGAAGCTCCATCAGTACACATCCAATTTTCAAACCTTACACTATCCCTGCAAATATTGCAACTAGTGTAAGAGAAGGAAATCTTCAAGCAAGAATTGAAAAGGAATTAAAAAAGATAACCGTGCAAGATACACCTTCTCCTAAATCTAAAGCTACGGTTTCAAAACTAACAATAAATATTGTAAAAGGCAATCAAACAAGTGAAAGTGAAGATCGTCCAAAAATTCATGAAATAAAACAAGAAGGTTGGAGAAATCCAACAAAATTGTATTATCCGAGAGCCACTCCCTTGGATATAATGCTCGAAGAAAGGGATTCCGCTCTTCAGCAATTTAATGCAAACAACATCTATGTTTGGAACATAGATGGACAATCTGAAACAAATATTTTGGAAATATGCCAACAAATGACGATGGTCAGTAATGCTTATGCAATATATAATAATTGTCAAGAGAAAGACGTTATCCATATATTAATCTCTGGCTTTACTGGACAACTCAGAGGTTGGTGGGATTTCCATCTCACGAATGAACAAAAAAAAAATCAAATTTTGCAAGCTATAAAAATCACTCAAGATGGTATAATTCTTAGAGATAGTATTGGTGTCTGATGTTGTTAACTGTCTTATAGTTAACATTATAGCTCACTTTGTTGGTGATCCAGCACTATGGAAGGACAAATCGGCAGATCTTCTGTCAAATTTGAAATGTAAAACTCTATCCAACTTTAGATGGTATAGAGATAACTTCCTTCTGAGAGTTATGGCCAGAGAAGATGGAAATCATCCTATCTGGAAAGAAAAACTCCTTGCTGGTCTTCCTAGGTCTCTAGGAGATAAGATCAGAGAAAAAATCAGAAACCAAACTGGTGATGGTTAGATCCATTACGAAAACTTAACATATGGACAGTTAATTGCAATTGTTCAAAAAAAATGCTTTAAAAATTTGTCAAGAAGATAAGATCTAACATCAACTTGCCAAAGAAAAAAACATCAAATATGAAGGATTTAGGAACCTTCTATGAACAATTTGGTTTTCCTGCCTGTAAAGGGTCTAAAAAACCTAAACACAAGCATGAAAACAAAGAATACAAGGCTAAAAGATATTACAAAAAATATCGAAAACCTTGGAAGAAACAAAAAAAAACCCAGAAATTTAAAAAATGAATTTAAATCAAAACCTCCTATGGATCTTTCCAAAGGAAAAATTGTTTATTTTCGATGTGGCAAAGAAGGTGACATGGCAAGATATTGTAGGCTTAATAAAAGAATTAATGCCTTACAACTTGAAGAACCGGTTCTTCAACAATTAAATAATCTTTTGATTGAAGAAACCTCTTCTGAAGAATAATATGAGGTATCATCTTCCGAAGAAAAAGTTAATGAACTTGAACTTGATGATATTTCATCTTCATCTGAAGTAGATGATTTTCAAATAAACTGTCTTGACAAGCTTGCTGAGAGTTCAGGAAGGCCTGTGCTTGATGACCCAATCAAGGAATCGGTTTTAACTGATTCCAAGATAGATAGTTTACAAATAAATGTCATTGAAGAAGATTTGGTTTTTGAAATTATTAACTCTCTTCCTACTAATGAAGAAAATGTTAAGTTTTTCAATAAACTAAGAGAAAGCACTGCTTCTTCTTCTTCTTCAAAACCAAACCAAAAATATTTGCAAAAGAATTTGCAAACAAGATATGATTTTTCTGAAATAATCAAAAGATTTCAATCTAATCCAAAACCTGTTTCAATTTCTGACCTTCAGAATGAAATAAACAATTTAAAAGAAGAGATAAGAAACCTGAAGAATACTCAGGAATTCCATTCTCTTATTTTAAATCAAATTCAGGAAGAAAGTCTTGATTAAAAAAAAGAAAGTCGAAGAAGTCAAAACTTCATTACAAGATGATGAAAAGCCTTCTGAGAATTTCTTGAACATTATATCAAGAGTTTTAATCCAAAAATGGCATGTGCCAGTCAAAATTATTGTTGCTAATACCTTTGTATTATAAACAATAGCTTTGTGGGATACTGGTGCAGCTCTAAGTTGTATTAGAGAAGGTCTAATTAAAACAAAATTCTTTCAGAAAACCACAGAAAATCTTTGTGGACCAAACAAATCTCTATTAGATGTCAGCTATAAGCTTTCAAATGCAGTAGTTGAAAATAATGGTGTCAAAATGGAGGAACTTTTTATCCTAGCAAAAGTTTTATCTCAGGATGTAATTCTTGGGTCTCCTTTCATCAGGAGATTAAAACCATTTTTAACACATGATGAAGGAATTGAAACTGATGTTATGGGCAAAAGGATTTTCTTTGAATTTGTTGATCTACCTTATACAAAATTTATAAATCAGATTGAGTAAAAGGAAAGTCAAATCAATTTCTTAAAAGAAGAAGTTTCTTACAAAACAACTGAAAACCAATTGGAGAAACCTTTTCTAAAACAAAAAATTCAAAATGTTTTGAAAACCATTCAAGAGACAATTTGTTCTGATTTTCCAAATGCTTTTTGGGAAAGAAAAAACACATAATTGATTTGCCTTATGAAAAGGATTTCAATGAAAGAGCAATCCCAACGAAAGCTCGTCCAATTCAAATGAACCAAGAACTCTTGGAACATTGTCAAAAAGAGATTTCTGATTTACTTGAAAAAGGTTTAATCAGAAAGAGTCAAAGTCCATGGTCTTGTGCGGCCTTTTATGTAAACAAAAACTCTGAGATTGAAAAGGGAACCCCAAGGCTTGTAATCAATTACAAACCCCTCAACCAGGCTCTTCAATGGATTAGGTGTCTAATACCTAACAAAAAAGATCTTTTAAATCGCCTTCATCAAGCCAAAATATTTTCAAAATTTGACATAAAATATGGGTTTTGGCAAATCCAAATCTCAGAAAAAGATAGGTATAAGACTGCATTCACAGTCCCATTTGGGCAATATGAATAGAATGTTATGCCTTTCGGGTTGAAAAATGCACCCTCAGAATTTCAAAAGGTTATGAATGAAATTTTCAATCCCTTTACAAAATTCATTATTGTTTACATTGATGATGTTTTAGTGTTCTCAGAATCAATTGATCAACACTTCAAACATGTCAAAATTTTTGTAGATGTTGCTAGGTTCAATGGCTTAGCAGTTTCTAAAACCAAAATTAGTCTCTTTCAGACAAAAATTCGGTTTCTTGGTCATCATATATACCAAGGAACTATTGTCCCAATTGATCGGGCAATTCAGTTTGCTGATAAATTTTCAGACCAAATTCTGAACAAAACCCAACTTCAAAGGTTTTTAGGTTGTTTGAATTACGTAGGAAATTTCATTCCTAACCTAAACAATATCATTAATCCTCTTCATGAGCGTCTTTCAAAAACTCCTCCTCCTTGGACTGATGATCACACTAATGTGATTATTAAAATCAAATCTTTAGTAAAAAATCTTCCATGCTTGTATCTCCCAAATCCACAAGCATTCAAAATTGTTGAAACAGATGCCTCTGACATAGGTTATGGTGGCATTCTTAAATAAAAAATTGATGGTAAAGAGCATTGCATTGCATTTACTTCAAAACATTGGAATATGGCTCAACAAAACTATTCTATGATCAAAAAAGAAATTTTAGCAATTGTTTTGTGTATAAACAAATTTCAAAGCGATTTGCTAAATCAAAAGTTTTTAATTAGAGTTGATTGCAAAGCTGCAAAAGACGTTTTGCAAAAAGATGTCAAAAATCTTGCATCAAAACAAATTTTTGCCCGTTGGCAAGCAATTTTAAGTGTCTTTGATTTTGAAATTGAATTTATCAAAGGTGCTTCAAATTCCCTATCAGACTTTCTAACTAGAGAGTTCTTGTAGGCGAAATAAGGTGACCTAAATGAGTGACCGAGAAAAGAAAAAGAAGCAAAGGGCCAAAGCCCAAGAAAAAGAAGATCCAGAAAGGATTGCGAAAGAAGAAGCAGCCCAACTCAAGGCTGCAATCAAAATGTCAAAAGGGTCATTAAGCCAAGGATCTTTGATCCACCAAAAGGGTTCCCCTTCAGGGACCAAACCCACTTAAAAATCCACCCCAAAAACTACTGGAACCATAATGGACCCTTCTCATTATGGATTCCCAATTGAAACCCTTTTAGCCTTACAGGCTAATCGAAATTTGGCCAAATTGCCAACCAAAACATGGGCTGATGTTACCGAAATGGAACAACCCAAAGCCTTAACCCCATTTACCTTGGATCCAGAGTCCCTTGCTTTGGAAATCCAAAAAACTTCCCAAACTATTTCAAAGGCTGGTTCAACCTCAAAAGAATTAGCCATTTATTCCCAACCAACACAAACCACTTTGTGTTAAAACCAGAAAAGGTCTTAAACCTTTTCCACACAGAACCAGGTTTCTGTGACAAAAATCCTGTTGCATTGGCAGCCAAAATTTATCCGAAAGGATTCCATTTTACTCCAAAATCTTTGGAAAAAACACAAAAATTTTATGAGTTTATCCTTGTAGATACTCAATCTACAGAGATAAGGCATTTTGTAGATAAACAAAATCCTAATGATAAAACCATTCATGGTTATTCTACATTCAGGATAAAAAATTTTTTATCACCAAAAATTGGGGTCAAGACCTCAACAAAAGAAAAAGATTTTCGATAAAAAACATGGATCCAATTGTTTTCACATATTGGGATTACTTGGATGCATGATGGTGTACCTTCTGGTACCAAAATCCAAATTTTAGTCATACTTGGCTTTTTATGTTCTCGTATGACTTAGAAATAAAATACCAATTTCCACTGTGGTTCAACCAATAGTGGAACTATTTTGGTCATATCCAAGAAATTTTACCAACTACAGCGAAAATTGAGTTCGACTACTTTAAAAGTCGGATCAATCTTAGTGAAGATCCTTTCCCAGCAGATCTTCATTATTTTTCAAAATTTGGTTTAGCCTGGGTTTTCAAGTGGAACTATAAATATGGCCCTTCAAAGTTCCAAAAATTATTTCCAATGCTGCAAAGAACCTCTTCTGTTAAATGGTGGGTCAAGTTTCCTCACATCAACAATGTGTCAGAAACAAACCTCAAGAAGTGGTTTAGACGAAATCCAAAATCCCTAATGGCGGGGGATCACGAATCAACTGTGTTCCTCAACCAGAAGGCAAAAATTACAACATGTTTAGCCTCGGCAACTGACAAACAAGCCCTAACTGAACAGCTGCATGAAATACTTGGGCTTCTCCAAACCCAAGAACAAAAATCTAGTCCATCGGCCCAATCCTCAGATGAATTAGATACTGAAGACTCGGCCCAATACTTTGGACACGAATCAGACGATGAGATCATTAGCCTCGGCGAAGATTGATTCTGAAGCAAAACTGTCGGCATAACTGTCCAAGGCTTGCTGACTCAAAAGATTATCTGCTTTTGTAAAAGTTGTACCTCTGTTTTACTTTAGCAGACAAAATGATGTAACTTTCTTTTACTTTAAGTAAAAGCAAAAGTAAAAGTACTTTTATCCGAGTAACATGTTTTCTACTCTGGTTAAAGTAATTTTACTAAAGTGCATAGTAACTGGTTTGAACGCCTATAAAAGGGCATCTCATTTTAGTTGTTAGACACCCGAGTTGTGTTGACGACTCAATTCTCTCTCCCCTCCTCCTCTAAGGTTGATAAACCTTTGTGTGATTTCTTGTTTTCTCTGTAATTTTCTTTATGTTTGTATCGTTTTAATCTTCAATAATATATCAGTTTTTCAAATCTTCATATCTTTTATGCATATATCATCATTTTGCATCTAATAATTTAATGATTCCGATCGGTCTCTACTTCTCTCCCTTTTTGTTTCTTTAGTTTTTTCGATCATTACGTGGAATTAGCTGGTTTATATTATTGTAATAATAATATTTTTATAATATATTAAACCTGGACCGTTGAGATCTTGATCCAACGGCCCATAAAAGGGAAAAGGACATCTTTTTTTTTTTTGAAGCAAGGGAGAGAAACCGGGTCCTACATAATAAGCTTGAACATGTGACATTGTGACCTCTGCCCAAAAGGAGAGATGGTGCCATTTGAGCTAAATCTCATTGGCTTAGGAAATATTTCCTATCCACAAAAAATTATTTTCATGTAATTTGTCTTTCCATTTTTTTGATTTTCTTAAGGATTTCCTTTTTCGAGGTTTAGAGCATAAAGGATTTTCACCTCTTTTAATAAATGTGTTTCTCAAGATCCAAACTTGTGTTCTGCTCCTTTCGTGAGTGAGGCTGCTTACCACCTCAACCAATATTACTATAGAAAATACTTTCTAAGTCACTAAACCACATCTTCTAAAAACAGACAAAATAAATATAGACGGTGGCAATTTTATAATTTTCAATTGATCTTCAATGTCAGTTTTTAAAAAACAAATGTTAAAAATAATAATGAACGTCCGTTTACAGATTTTGAATAGGTAATTGCTTCTTGAATATCAAACGATAATATTTGCGTTGTTGTAATTGCACTATTACTTATTTAATTTACTTAATTGATTTATATTAGCTTATTTTTCAATTTGTAGAGTTTTGGTAATGAGGTCCCCTATAAAATCAAAGAGATTAATAATATTCAAGACTTTTTGGCAGGAAATATTCTGAACACAAAGATTAACAGTTTATTTTGTGAAAAGCTTACTTTAGAGAATAGTGGTTTAGAGAAGTTAGTTTATGGACACTTGATTATTTGTTGATATATTATGTCCTGGATGTATATGTTACTTGGTTGTGTTCTGTTTGTATGCAAGCAGCTAGTTTCCGGGATAGAAAATAATTATGCTATGTGTGTGTATTAAAAATAACATCACTTTCCATGTTTATTTTATAAAAATGGACGTGGGAAATGCTTTTTTTGGGAAAATTCTAAAAAAATATGATTTGAATTTCAAAATCTCGTTGATAAAAGGCATAATAGGATTTATAAAAAGAGTAATGAGATTGACAACATAAATTCTTGTCAAATTACTAATTTAGGATTTTAAAGTTAAAATAGTATTTTTCTGAAATTTTCTCTATTTTTTACGCTTGTTATTAAAAAATTTACTATGTCACTCATATAAAAAAAAATAAAAAAAGACTTGAAAGTGTTGACCGTAGAAGAACAACATCTTCTTAGTATTTGTCTTTCATTTATATGTAATTGCTGTCCTCGGCCCAGGAGTGGGGGACCGGCGACTATTGCATTACAATGAAGAAAAATTCAGGCTGGAATTTTAAAACAAATCACATTATGCGACGAATGATGAAAGAAGTGGACCACTTGAAAATTAAAAATATCAACCATGGTGCCGGACATTTACAGCTAAAAACCTATACAAGGTCTCTCTCCACATGGACCCCACCTCAATTCTCTCACTGATATATAGCCACCAATTTCACACCTTTTTTTATCCACTCCTCATGCAATAAACATTTTCGTCGTTCCATTTCCCGGGCCCCACCATGCTTGATCAATCAATCCACTTCATTATAAATTGGAACCTAAATTCATTGAACCAAATAGAAATGAAAAACAATCACGGCCACTTAAATTGTGTTTTCTTTTTGGATAAAATTCAATTAAGCTTTAAACTACATAAAAAGTTTAAGTTTTTGAACATCTCACCCATATCGTTTTTTAATGCCTGACAAAACCACACGGGATGATGCGGCGTTTAGTTACAAATTGTGTCACGGATTATTTGAGTTGGTGTTTTAAAAAAATATTTATATAAGTTAAGAGAAAATTTTTCTCATATACTTACATTATAAATCATAAATCATATTTGAAAAACAGTTTCTACAGTTAATCCAAACATATATTTAAAAAACTACAAAAATTCATATAATGAGATGCAATCTTAGAGGGATGTTAAAGATGGTGATCGAGAAGACCCAGTATATATAAGATCATGATTGAAATTTGAATCAAACTTTCTACCTCTGGTCCTTATGTTAAAAAGTAGCTGGTGATTGAATTTAATCGTAATTATAAAACATTAATCCATATTTTTATCTTCTATATTTATAATTATTTTTATAAAATATCATTATTGATTGTATATATTAAAGAATTTTAATTCAAAGGTAATTATAATAAAATATATAGGGTAGATAGATGCTCCCCTCCCCTCATTTGGTTTAAAATGTTGGAGGAAAGGGGACCTAAAATCCAAGGTTCTGAAACCCGGATTGGTGACTAAACATGTCGGGGTACTGGGTCAAAGGTCAGTGGGTCAGATCGGAGTCAAACCGAAGCTAAACCGGGACTAAACCGGTAAGAAATTAAATATTTTAGAATTATTAATATGAAATTATAAGAAAAAATATTTAAAAATAAATTTAAAAAAAAGGTGAACCGGACCGGTTTATGGTCCGGTTCACCGGTTCCCAGGCCAGACCAGGCGGTTTGGTCTGGGTTCCAAAACAGTGCTAAAACCTTCCATCATCTCCCCTCCTATGTCCCCATTTTGGCTCTTCTCCAAATTGAGAGGTTTTGTAGGAGTTAAAATTCTAGACCTTTTTTTGGCCAAAACTTTGGTACCATTTTACCCTCACAATTTATATAATATTTAAATAATACCTATGATGAAAAATATTATAATAAAAATATTAAAAATATTAAAAATATATTATCAAAAAATAAATTTAATATAAAAAATATAATTTATGGATAAAAAAGTATTATAATTATAACATATGCTATTAGTATTTTAAATAACAAATATTATTATAACTAAAAATATATTATTATTTAATAAGTATAAATAAATTATATTTTTATCATTAAAAAGCATTGTTATGAAATAAAATTTTAAGAAATTATATTTTTATAAATAAAAATAGCATTATAATTATAAAAATATATTATTATTAAATAAATTTAAAATAAAAAATATACTTTAGGAAATAAAAAATTATTATAATTATAAATATGTTAATATAATTTTAAATAAAAATATATTTTTATAATTAGAAATATATGATTTTGAAATTAATTTTATATGAAGATATATTACTATAAATAAAAAACACCATTATAGTTAGAAAATATATTATTATAAAATTAATTAAGACAAAAAAATTCCATATTTAAAATATATTGTTACATTAATTAGATAAGATGTAAATTACTTTATATTATATATCAATAAAAAAAATACAACTAAATATGTTGGGGTAAAATGGTAAATTACTAATATTCCTCTTCTCCCCTCCATTCTTAATTCCAGGAAGAAATCATTAAAAACCCCTCACCTCCTCTCACTACTAACCAAATGAAACAAGATAACTCCTATCCTTTCCTTTCATCCCCTCCCTTTGAAGCAAATAGACCCTTAGGAATGGTAAATTACTAATATGTTAAGGACATTCTTGTTTTAGCATTGAGATTGTTTATAAGCTCATTTTCATATAAATCGAGACAAAACTCCTCTCACATACTTATCTCGTATATAATAAATCATGATTGAAAAGCTGCTTTTAGATATTCCAATCGCTGTTCTAAATGAGCATTATATTTATTACAAATAATTAATATAACTAATTTTCTTAATTTATCTAAATTAGTTAAATAACTCTTATATTAATAACTAATAACATGGGGGTATTAATGCCAACAGAACCACTCAAATAAAGTGACGAGAGGAATAATGTTGCAGAGATTCATCATCAACACCCCAAGACCAAAGGGACGCACCTCAGTAAAATTCGATGAGATCCATCAATGCGTATTCCTATCAAAAAACTGTCACACGCACGTAATACTATCAAAAGAATGTTCTGATATTTTTTTTTTCAACGAATTTTTTTATTATTCCTGGAAACAAAAAACTATTTTGGAAAAAAAAAAATCGAGAATCACCTTAATTCTTTGATATCCACGCACATGCATGACACAGGTCTGGTTAAAAGAATGTCACACACGCCAAATCCGAGACCGGATCCACCACTTTCGGTCCCGGTTTTTTGCCAGGATGTAAATTGTATTCTGATATCGGTCCCGGTAATCCCGGGCTTAACCGGGATCAAACCGAGAATCCCGGTTTTTTTTTTAAAAAAATTAAATTTAAAAAATATTATTATATTATTTAAATTTTCTATAATCTAGTGTTTAAAGTAATTATTTAACACCTAATAAAGCCATAATAATCATATAAATTGATCTAGAATTAAATAATAACATTTTATTATTATTATTATTATTATTATTATTATTATCACCTTCATCATTTTTGTTATTATTTTTATACATTATATAATAGTATTAATATCACAATATATACAGTTTAATTCCAACTAAATATGTGATACTCATTTTATCAAATGATAACTTAAATTATGGGATAAAAAATAAAAAAAATAAAATAATAACTTAGTTTAAAAAAGGGGGACCATTACCGGGATCACAAGGTGCGTGATCGATCCCAGTCCTGGGTCCTATAGATCTCGGTCCTGGTCTCGATCGGGACGGAAAATTCCCGGGTTCAAAATGTCCCAGACTGGGACATTTTGAACACCCCTACACACACCCATGACATCTCCACAGTACAACTACCATTTTCCCCGCGCATACCATTACCAAGCAGCATGCTCATACCAGTAAGAAAGAAGATGGCAAAAAAAAACAAAGAAAACACATTACAAACAAAAAGTTAAAGTCCCTACTGATGGGAACATATCGGGGTCAAGCATCAATGCGAGGAAGACTTAGTCAACGAAGTGAACGTCACTGATGCTCCCAGATTAGAACTGCTCTTGCCCACATCCACCGAACACGTGTCGTAACGTAAGAAGAACTCCACCAGCATAATCCTGCACAGTAGCACCACTAGGTTCTTCGCCGGACACTGCTTATTTTCCTTTGATGGCTCCTCTGTCTCTCGCCCATTGGACCAATATACATACTTGAGCAGCTTCTCTCCTTCCCCCACAAACCTATGGCCCACAAATACCTCAGGATTCTCGAATACCAATGGGTCCTTCGTAGCGAATGGCTGATATCCAAAGATCATTTCTCCTTTCTTGATCTCATACGCCGCATCGTGAGATTGGATCACCAGATCCTCCCTCGCCTTAGCGTACTGGTAAGGTACTGTTGGTTCAATCCTTAGTGCTTCGAACACTACAGACTTCGTCAGAGTCATCTTTTCCAGCGAAGCAAAAGTGATCCCGCCTTCCTCCTTGACGACGGCCCTGATCTCGTCGGCGAGCTCCTTGTGCAGACCGGCTCCGGCGGACCCCACCCACTTCATCAGTATAGGGAACTGGCTCTTGAACCCACCGTAAGCGTTGAAGCCCGCCATGAAAACAAGGTTATGGCAAGCTTCGTCTCTCTTGAGCCCGAAACGCTCCGCTTCGTCCAGCGTCGCCGATGCAGCCGTGGAGAATGCATCGTAAAGCTTCTTGTAGTCAGATTTCACTATCCACGCCGGGAACGGCAGTGTTCGGAGAAAGAAATCTTCGACGTAGTTGAATATACTGGGAAGCCCTATCGACCCTAAGGGAGCCAGCTGTACAGCTAACCATTTCTCGAAGTGCTTATAACCGTTCGACCCGAGTTCGGTATTCTTCGGATCTGAGTTTGGCCCGCAGAGGAGGCGGAACACGAAGTCGAAGGACATTTTGTCAGAGAAGGTGTTGAGCTTGACTTTGCCTTTGTCGGAGAACTTGTCGTCGAGGCCGGCGAAGAGCTCCGACAGGCAGTCTCTAAAGAGAGGGATGAAGTTGTGGTGTTGGGAGGCGAGGAGGCGGAGGTAGAAGCTTTTGAATAGGGCATGAGAGGGTTCGGAGGTGTCGAGGAAGGCGCAGACACGGTAACCGCCGGTGAAGGCGGTGGAGGGCATGAAGGTGCCGTCAAGGACGTTGCGTTTCTCGACCTTGCGGTTGTCGAGAAGAATCTGGAAGCTGATGGCATCGAGGACAGCGATGACTCTTGGGTCGGAAGAAATGAAAGGGCCGGGAGGCATGTTTGTGCGAAAAACGGTGGAGTTGTATTTTTGGATTCTGGAGGAGAAGAACTTGTCACGGCCTTGCCGGTAAAAGTAATCGTGTCGGTCGCTGATGGCTCCGAAGAAGCGAAGGCCATAATTTCCAGGTATTGATTTGAGTGGAAGCTTGGAACCTATGTCTGAGGGTGAAGAAGAAGCCATTGATGTTTGTTTGTTGAGCTTTTTTCCTTTTTTTTTTGATAATACCAGGGGAAAGAGAAGATTGTAATTAGTGATGTAGAGCGAGAGTTGCTTCTTAAGAGATTATATTTATAAACTGTATTAATAATATTTATACAGAACAAGCTTCATAATGGAGTTGGTGATGAGTTCCTGAGTTGTAAAACTCGTAGGCCACGCGACTTACTGAAATGTTTATTACGGATTAGATGGAACATGGGGACGCTCTCAAGTCCCACCCACCTTTTTTAGAAAAAAAAAAAAAAAGAAATTTTAGTGAGATATGAGGTAAGACGCTCTCATTTTAAGCTTTATTTTTAGTGTAATTTACGGTAAATCAAATAAATATTTAAATACGTGAACGTATTTCTCTAATGTTAATTTAGATAGGTCTTAAAGATTTCTCAAATTTTAAAAAATTTCTTAAAAACAGTATTTTAAAGTATTCATTTAGAATAATTTATTTTTGACTTATAAGTATTTATAAATTATGATTTAGTGTGTGTTCGGTAAGCTTTCAAATCATAGTTTCAGAAACATTTTTTCATAAATCTAGATAAAACTCCTCTCACATATTTACCTCGTAGACCGTAAAAGCTAATCCCCAAAAACTAATACGAACAAACACTTACGATATATGAGGTAAGTATGTGAGAGGAATTTTATCTCAACTTACATAATAAATACTTATTATCCAAAAATAAGCTTTTCTCAAGCTTCCCTAAAATCATTCACTAATAAGATGCTTAGATCGTGATTTAAGCTAGCTCTTCATTTTTTCAACATGAGCCTCAAAAAATCACTCATGCATATGACCAAACTTGGAACTCTTCGCTTAAGAAAGCGTTAAAAGAGATATTTGGTGTTGGTTGAGATTCAAACTTAATTAGCTAAATTTTTCTCGGATACGAGTTACATAGAGAGAGTGAAAGTTTAATCCAAATGAAATAAAAAATGTCTTCATCTGAAATTTTTATGTTGCCTGAAATAGAAATTAAAATATAACGTAGTAAGAGCAGATTTTAAAGGGACAAGTGTGCTTTCTTTGAAACAGCCTCGGCTGTCATACGCGCGTGTAACTCACCAGCACGCCGCCCCTCATAATTTAATTTGTTCAAGGAGGTGGGTGTTTTTCATTGTTCTCAATTAATTGATGACTTTTATAAAAAAAACAAAAAGGAATTTGATGGCTTACCTCATATTTTTTTTTTTTTTGATAGAAGAGGAGAAAACATAGCCCTATCGGCTCTATTCTACTAACTCATTACAAATATATTGGTTCGCAACATCTGCCATGATCAGACTTTTGACATCATCTGGTTCTCTGTCAAGCACAAGAAAATCCACCGTCATATTCCATGCTCTTTTTGCCAAATAATCCGCCACCATATTCTCCTCCCTACAACAATGTAATATCTCGACATCCCAGTCACGTTCTAGCATCGATTGAATTTCCAAGATTAAAGTAGCATCTTGATGTTCCTCGGGAATCATTCCTTGAATAAGATCCAGTACTTGGCTGCAGTCACTCTCAACAATAATGTGCCTAAATCCTCCTTCCCAAGCTAATTTCATTCCCCACAAAATTCCCCATGCCTCTGCTGTGATAACCGATCCGCTTCCAATCCTAAACATAAACCCTTGAATAAATCCATTTTTTTCATCCCTTATCACCCCACCACAGGTACAGCATCCCGTCGCTTCATTCCTGGATCCATCTGTATTAATTTTAACCATCCCAGCAGGAGGAGGTCGCCAACCCCTACTTGTTGCGGTATAAGACTTAGGTTGCATGTGGGTAGACATACCCCAAGACAAAACGGAACCAGTACGTGCCAGTAACTCCTGCTTACTCCATTGTTTGTTGTTGAAGATACGGTCATTCCTTGCCAACCAAATGTGCCTGCATAGGACCGTAAACCAATGTCGAAACTCGTAGCCATACACATGATCACGACGGCGTAAACACCATGTTAACCAAATGTTTTTATCAATTGAGCCAAAGAAATGCCGATGCCATGGACTAGGTAATGACTCACTCCATATCTCTTTAACCATCACACAATCTCGAAGTACATGCATAATTGATTCAGTCTTGTCTTGACAAATAGGGCACATCTCATTTGTGTGGATTCCCCGTTGAGCTCGTGCCAAATTAGTCAGTAAACGACCATGAGCGCATAACCACAAAAACATTCTGTAACGTTGAGGGACCTTCAGCTTCCATATCAGCCTCCATCCGAATAAAGAACTATTTTCACCTTGCCCATCTATCCTTTTGTACGCGGCCTTTAGTGAAAATTTACCATCAGATGTCCATCTCCAAATAGGAAAATCACCACTAGTATTGCGGTTAATATTCACTCTTTGGATTGCAACCACGACATCTTTTGGTAATAAATGCCCAAACTTATCTAGATCCCATTGACCTGACGGAGTAATACAGTCGGCCGCCTTCCATTCCCTTATTTCGTCTGTTAATGGTTGAAGTGTCAAACTCTCCAATCTGTCAAAATGGGGAACCCATAGATCATGCCAAAAAGACACCAAAGTTCCATCAGTAATCTTCCAAGCAATACTATCAGTTACACATTCCCAATTTTGTCTAATCCCCTTCCATGTGCTTGATTCTAATCGTCTTTTTTCTACTTCTGGCACCAAATCACTGCCCGTCTTGTACTTCTCCCGAAGAAAACGAACCCACAAAGCATCTCGTTTGTGTATCAAGCTCCACCCCAATTTCATCATGTAGGCCTGATTCTGAATTCTTGCCTGTCTTAAGCCTAGTCCACCATCATTCTTCCGAGAACAAACACGACTCCAGGCCACCAAGTGTGGCTTACGACTCGTGGATGTACTTCCCCAAAGAAATTGCCTGCACTTTCTGTCAATCTCATCACAGGTACCCAAAGGGAGGGGTATAGTTTGCATTGCATAGGATGGCATAGCCGACATGACTGATGATACAAGAGTATGTCTAGCTGCCATCGATAACATGTTTGGTTTCCAGCTTGCTAGTCGAACATTCATCTTATCAAGAATAAATCTGTATGAGGACTTAGTACTTCGCCCATGCAAGATTGGCATTCCTAAATATTTTCCCAGGTTGGAGGACATGGAAAAATTCAAGAACTCACTAATGTCTTTTCTTCTCGTATTACCCACATTCTTGGAGAAGTAAATATGCGATTTTGCATTATTTACTTTCTGACCAGAAATATCACAGAAATCATCCAGTATGGCTTTCACCACCCCGGCCTGATCCATATTTGCTTCTGCAAACAGAATAAGGTCATCAGCAAAAAAGACATGAGAAATAGCCGTACCTTGCCTGGACAATTTAAAAGGTTTCCAATCTCCATCTTCTACTGCAGCCTGGATTAAATGCCCCAACCTCTCCATCATAATAACAAAGAGATACGGTGAGATAGGATCTCCTTGACGAACTCCTCTGGAAGGGAAAAAAGATTTTGTAGCACATCCATTCCAAAGTAACTGCATTTGTGGAGTAGATACACAAGCTTTTATGACGTCACAGAGATACTTAGGAATCCTCAGTTCATTCAAGCATTCGAAAAGAAAACTCCATCTGACTCGGTCATATGCTTTCTCCAAGTCAATCTTTATTGCCATAAATCCCTGCTTCTTTTTCATGCTCCGCATAGAGTGAATAATTTCCTGCACTAGAATAATATTATCAGTACTTTGGCGCCCCTTCACAAAACTACATTGGTTCGGGGCCACAACCAATGGCATAATAGATTTAAATCTATTTGAAATAACTTTTGTAACAATCTTATACACTACATTACAGAGGCTTATTGGCCGAAAATCTCGGAAAGATTGTGGATGATCAATTTTAGGAATAAGTACAATTTGAGTATCATTAATATTATGTACCCAATCTGGATTAGAAAATATCCTTTTAACCAGAGATGTCACTGAAAGACCAACCGTATCCCATTGGCTCTGATAAAAAAGAGGATTTAAACCATCTGGACCCGGAGCTTTTAGAGAACCCATATCGAACAAAGCTCGTTTAATTTCCATTTCATCAACCTGTCTTCCCAAAGCACATCTGTCAGTTGTGTTAATCTCAGGATAAGTACACCCAAACACCAAGGACCCCTGGTACGTATTCATTTCCGTATATAGATCTTCAAAAAAATTCTTGCCAAATTCTCGTATTTCTTGCTCATCATAAGACCATTCTTGAGAATCAAGTTTAAGAGCTAAGATCCGATTCCTTCTTCTTCTACCATTTGCCTTTGAATGAAAATATCTTGTATTTCGGTCTCCCTGAATATACCAAGTAGCACGAGAGTATTGGATCCACATAATTTCCTCCTGGGCCAAGATTTTCTCAAGTTCCTTCCATAATTCACATTGCAAATTCTCTAATCTCACTGAAGGCCCAACTCTGGCAATTTTGGTATTAATCCCATCAAGACGTCTATAAAGCTTGTTCTTCATATAAATTAAATTCCCAAATACATCTTTGTTCCAAATTTTCAGCTGCTCAGTAAAAGTTTCTAAAGATCCACACCAATCTTCCTTGACATCCCATTGTTGCTTAACAAAAGCCGAGAATTCATCATGCATAACCCAAGGGGCGAAGAAACGAAAAGGCCTTTGTTTATTCTCACCATGCGCTACCTTGTCAGTATTAACCAGAATGGGGCAATGATCTGATTTGTACTTTGGCAGATGAAGCACCGAAGCATTTGGAAACTGCGCATGCCATCTGCTATCTACAAATGCTCTATCGATTCTGCTTTGACTAGACGACGTTCCCCATGTAAAACGAGGACCACTAAAGCCAATATCAATTAATCCAGTATCAGTAATCCATTCCCGGAAAAATCTATCCACTCCACTGGTTTCACGAATTTTCATGCTCCATCTATCCTCAGGACACGAAACAGCATTGAAATCCCCAACTACCAACCAACCCCCACGAACAACCTCGCTAATGTCTCTTAATGAAGACCATAGCAGGCGCCTCGGGTAAATATTAGGATTTCCATAAACAATTGTAAGGGACCATTCATTATCATTTCCTGCATTAACCATTCCATGGACAAATTGCTCACCCGCAGAAATAATCGAAAAGTTACAACTTGAGTCCCAAAATAACCAAATGCCCCCACTGAATCCTCGTGCATCCACCACATGCATATTAGACCATCCAATCTTTCGAGCCAATAACTTTGCCTTTGTTCCCGCCTGTCTAGGCTCCAATAGTGCAAAAAGATTAACTCCTTGTTTATCAATAATATCACTGATTAAACGATGAGAAGAGGCACCACCGGCACCTCGAGTATTCCATGTCATAACTATCATTTAAACAAATAATCAAAGATAAAGGATCCCCAACATTAAGAAAAACACTACTGGGGCGTAGGCCCGTAAGCTCCGTCACCTGACTCCTTCATAACAACATCACCCACCTCATTTGGAAGATTGATACTAGTTGAATAGTTAATCTTTCTGCCTGCACCTGGATCAATAGGGTCAGAAGCACTATTTCTATTAGATTTTGGTGGTTGAATTTTCACACCTTCTGATTTCAAAGTCGTCCCCGAATAGGCCTTAGTTGGTTGCAATTTGGAAGATCCCGCGACACTTTTCCTTCCTTCATTAGAACCTTTTGCCAAGCCCCTAGCACTATGTACTTTTCCACTTTCTGAGATCAAACTAGAATTATCTTGGTCTACCATTTTATTCTTCACTTGTTGATAATGTTCCATTGGGTTCACCAAATCCGTCTTACGTTCCACCACATTTTCTTTAGTCCCAGAATTGATCACCACAAGCTTCTTCTTACTAGGCAAAGATCCACTTGATTTAATAATTCGGACTGATGAAGATTCTGTAGCATCATGTGCCGAATTATTAGGTGCCATTAAAGTGATTTCATTTCCTTTCTCTTCCGTATTCTCATCTATCAATGCTGCGAATCTTGATCCTCCACCATTATTGTTTCTATGCAAATCACGTACCCCTCCCCGTCTGATATTCAATTCTCCACCGGTGCCACGCTGCATCCTTCGACGTCTGGGTGCCACCATCCATTCACCATAGGTTATTTCTTCTGGGTTATGGTTAGTCGACGTCGAATCCGCTGTTCGTCCATCACACTCAGTCTCCGAACTTTGAACTCCCGAAGGTTCAAATTCTTTCTTTTGTGAGCAATGTTCGGCTCCATGTCCATACCTCCCACATGAAAAACATATCAGGTGTAGACCCTCATATACTATTTTTTTTTCCTTGCCATTAATCATAATTGATGGGAGGAGCGGGGAATTCAGGTCGATTTCAACACATAATCGAGCAAAACGACCTTTTGTTTGTTTCAAAGTATTATTATCCACCTTAAGCACCCTTCCAATCTGACTACCCACAACATATAAGATACCCTTATCATAAAAATCAATTGGAAATTTAGGAATACGTACCCATGCAGCGATCTTTGGTACCTCCCCAGCATCAGGATCGAACTCAGGTTTCCATGGCTGCACAGCTAGGTAATGTTCCATGTATAACCATGGGCCACCAGTCAAAGCAAAATCATAATCCTCCTCGCTTGTTAGACGAACTAAGAAATATCCAGAACCAATTTCTATCGTTTTCACCTCACCCCTTCGACCCCATAGTTGCTGCAACTTTCTACCAAGTTGTTCCTCACGAACCATACGTCCCAGAAGCCTAACAATCAGAGAAGTCCTCCATTTCTTTGCTAGTTTTTGACGGAATTCCGGTGAGACAACAATATTTGGACCTTTCTGAGTGATCTCAACCTCAATTCTTGATTTCCATCCATCCCCACGCCACCATTCTTCCTCCTCATCAGACATATCTCCCGCCATCGGTATATCAACACAAGCTTCCTTGTAAGATTTCTTCTGTTGTGTAGAAACCTCCTCCACCACCTCTGCATCAGTCATCCAATCCTCCACCCTTGGTACAAGGGATTGGTGTTCAGAGAACTCATCCTCCCCATCTCTAATTTTCTTTCGGCTTCTTACCATATCATCTTGTTCTTCTGATGTCGGCACCGGAGTTACTCTCTCACAACTTCTATCCCGTTCACGTATATTGCTTCCCATTCTGTTCTCAGGTTACACACAGATCTCCGAAAATTTTTGGAAAGCCAGAAAAACGTTTCATTCCACAGATCAAAACAATGACTGAAAATTAAACTAGAAGCCAAGATCAGCGTACTTCACAACAATGAAGAAATCAGTGACGATGACTTAGTCCAGCTGAGACAGAAAAAATCCAACGTAACAATAAGCAAACTGAAGCAAGATGAAAGCAGATCCTTCTCCTTTGTAGAGATACTCAAGCCGGCGACTATGCAAGCTCACTAACGAAGAATCTCTTTGAAGCTGAAAAAACAGAAAACCGCAGAAAGAAACAGAGCCTAATCCCAAGAGAAAAGAACTCCTCCACGCTAGACAAACATGCCACGAGCCTGCAATCGGTGCAAACTGTAAGGAGTAGCTCCGACTGTGCAGACCCAAACGGAGATCGCCGACGTTTCAAGTTGACCGTTGTTCTTGAAGGAAATCTCAGAAAAAACAGAGCCCAATCCCGAGAGAGAAGAAGCTCCTCCACTCTAGACGGCGACGGAAAACGAGCCTCCAATCGCACAGCTGCAGAGATCAGCCCCGGCGGAGCAGACCCACACTGCGACCGTCGACTTTGCAAGGTGACCGTTGCTCTGCAACGGTAATGCTACGACCAGATCTACTGTTCACTGAGAGAAGAAAGCTGACGACTCAAAGTTCTTCATACGCATTTAACCTCTGCAAGTTATATGCTTACCTCATATTTTTCAGATGGTGAGTCAGGTGAGATAGTGACAGCGCCAAGTTTGTCTTTATATTATGTCTCAAAGGCACGGGAATTTGGGCCACAGGGCCATTCACTGATGACAGAGTTTATTAATGGCGTACTAACGTTGGTGGCCGGAATTTATTCGAATGATGGAATGGCACGCCAAAAACGTGGGTTTCTGCTATTGGTACAGGTTTCTTTAGGGGAGGGGAGGGGACTGGCTCACCTTCTCTTGCTTGGGTAACATTGTTATTAACTTTACTATCGGGTAGAGAGAAAATTAGAGAAGAAAAAAAAATTAAAAGGTATTTTTTTCGGTCCTAGTTATAAGATAAAATTGATTTTTTTTAGAAAAATTAAGAAAATTAATTAAATTAATTTAAATTATTCATATTTATATTTTTTTCTCTAAACTAATTAATTTGACTAATAAACTGATATATAATCTAAAGATACTAAAAATTTAAATACTCTAAAGTAATTTAATTAGCTTCTTTAATTTCTCCAAAAAAGTCAAGTTTGTCTTATAATTAGGACCGGAGGGAGTACAACTTTTAAAAATAGGGAGAATTACATTCAAGTCCCAAAGAAGAGGAGAAATGAAGAAATGATCCCTATAGATTGTAAAATGAAAAAATGGTCTCATACAGTTGTCAATACAGGCTCCTGGAGTTGTTAATGAGTTGTCGATACAGGCTCATAGAGTTGTTAATGGGACCATTTTTTCATTTTGCAATCTACAAGAACAATTTCTTCATTTTTTTTCTTCCATGGGACCTAAATATAATTCTCCCTTAAAAATAATAATTTTTTTTATTATTTATGAAAGTTTTTCTTCTTAGCTAGTATTTCCTTCCCCTTATTTTTTCTTCAGTTTTCTTTCCATCTAAACAAAAATAAAGAGGCAGTTCCTCACCATCCATCATATCCCCATCATGCCTCCCTACAAAAGTTAGGTATTTTTTTTTTGGAGGGGATATAAGAAAGAAAAATGTTCTTACCCCTCTCATTAATATAGGACATATATTAGGAGTTGATTTTGATTTTAAATATAAGACATAATTTTTATATTTGTTAATTTTTTAATAATTTATTTCTATTGATACTTCCTCAACAATAATTAAAAAAGATAGAAAATAAGGAAGTTAAGGAGAATGACTGAGGTGTTTTAGAAAATACATGTCATATTAATTAATATAAATAATTTCTTTATTTTAATTAAATTAGATAAGTATATCTTATATACTAAAGACTCATGCATATGACCAAACTTGGAACTCTTCGCTTAAGAAAGCGTTAAAAGAGATATTTGGTGTTGGATGAGATTCAAACTTAATTAGCTAAATTTTTCTCGGATACGAGTTACATAGAGAGAGTGAAAGTTTAATCCAAATGAAATAAAAAGTGTCTTCATCTGAAATTTTTATTTTGGCTGAAATATAAATTAAAATATAACGTGGTAAGAACAGATTTTTAAGGGACAAATGTGCTTTCTTTGAAACAGCCTCGGCTGTCATACGCGCGTGTAACTCACCAGCACGCCGTCCCCTCATAATTTAATTTGTTCAAGGAGGTGGGTGTTTTTCATTGTCCTCAATTAATTGATGACTTTTATAAAAAAAAAAAAGTGTTATGAATATTAAATATGTAGATGTCCATTGACTTATATTACTCTTTCAGTCAACTTGATATAAAGAAGAAATGAAGATTTGACACAAAGCAAAAGTAAAAGAAGACAAGGACATAAAGAAGATATAAAGTAACCATGGTCATGTAACCAAGGTTAAATATAACCATGATCATGTAATCAGGGATAGATTTCTGACTCTATATAAAGGCCTGTAATCGATTATTTCAGTTGAACTGAATGAGAACTTATCTCTAACTTCTCTCTAGAAATTCTATCGATTTTCTCTGAATTCTATCAATCTTCTCTTTTATCACATATATTTTTATAATACGTTATCAGCACGAAGCTCTAAACGAATGTATGATCTTCTTATAGTTCCTTCAGTGATTATATATAGCTTGTTTTATTTTATAGATCGGGATAATCTGAGCTACTATATGGAATTAGAGAGATACTTTTACCAATTATTATATAACATCGGGTTTCATGGCTAAGATTGGATATCATTATTATTTTTATATATCATTTATAAGTCCTTTTATATTATTATTATTATTATGGCCAGAAGCCATACACATCTTATTCTTGAAATTATGACCAGAAGTTGATAAGTCCTAATTTTACCACATATTTTCATAGATTTTGGGAGGCTTTAGTGATAAATGGTGTGCTTGAAATGCATTTGTAATGAGGAATTGTGATTAATATTGAATTTATAAAATGAGTGATTAAGAGTAGCTTAATTGACATATCTCATGATTTTTCTTAAAGTGTTGATTTGGGAAAGAATGATATTGCATTGATGTGAATTGCCTTGTAAGAAGCTTGAAGGAAAATAAAAAGGAGTTGAAAGAAGAAGGAAGGACTAATGGGTAAAGTTTCATAATTATGTAACCAAAGAGAGAAGGGACTTAAGTGCAGAACATAGAAACCTTTGGAGCAAAACTGTAATTTTCCCCAAAGGCAAATTTTTCCACTCGATGATTGAGAACTCGCGGGTGGAGATCGAGGAAAAGGGGGAAAAACAGAGACTCGGCAGCGTCGGACGCTCGGAAGAGGGAACGGAAGAAACAGAACAGAAGAAAAAAAAAAGAAAGAAGAGGACTCTCGCAAATTGAGATCTAATCCTCTTTCCACAACCGATAGCTCTGGAATTATGGGATTCAAATTCCTCAACCATGACTAAAGCCGATCTGAAATTCAATGGCACCCATTCCTTCATCATGAGTGGCTGATCACCGAAACTCTCCCTAGAAGCAAAACCAAAACCTGAATCCATTCGCTGAAAGGAGGAGCTCTTTAAGATTTGTACTCTTAACGATTCTGATTTCTATAATTGCGCGAGTTGTGCAACTGTGAGATAGAGTTAATTTTGAGCTATGAATCTTATAATTGTGTAAATGAACTTCTGAGTTTGATTCGAGTTTTACAGCAGTAATGATCTGTTATGTAACACCCCAAATTTTATATTCACCAAATATATTGTAATTATTTGGGAAATTCAATAAAATGGTGAATATTCATGAATTTGGAATTTATGAATTTATAAATGTTCAATTTCATGGGAAATTGGGCAAAAAATAATTATGGAATTAATTTGGGTAATTTAAAAAGCCCAATATTAAGGTCCAAAAATGAAGGAATATTAGAGAAAATATTTGGTCCAAAAATAGATGGAAATTGGCCAAAGAAAAATAAGAGAAGAAATTGGATTAGAAAGGTAATGGCAAAATCGTAATTTTGCCAAAATAGCACAAAATAAATTATTTTCCAATTAATTGAAGTTAATTTCAATTAATTAAGGGAAATAAATTTTAAAAATATATTTAGAATATTTTGGTCAATTTAATATGAATTTATGGAAAATTTGAGCAAAAAGTGCAATTTTGACCAAAATTGAGACTTTACGTGTATACGTAACCGAAACAAGTTGTGAAGCCAATTGAGACCATAGGGAGGGACCCCTAGGTGTCTCCTACATATGGCATAAATAAGGAAATATTGATTGGGCCTAATGAGCATGGTTCTATGTACATAAGGATTTATGTACACAAGTTCATTTTTGCAATTTTGGAAACTAAAACAAATAAATAAAATATTGCAAAATATATGATAAATAGATATATCATCATCCTCCTCAGCCCCATTTCGTGCTCAACAGACCTGAACCATAGAGAGAGAAGGTTGAGAGAGTTTAGAGAGAGAAAGAGAAGAAAAATCACAAGGTAAGCCGATTTCTCCGACGATTTCGCTCCTAACGTGTATAACTCCGACTCTAAGCTACTCCTCTTTGTTCTTTAAGGTTTGGAAAGCTCAAATTTGGTATTCTAAAAGTTAGGGTTTGCTGCCATTTTTGGGAAAAGCTTGTGGGAGCTTGAGGTAACTTCCAAACCTTCGTATATTAACTATTCTGGCTGCTGTGGGCAATTTAATCGGTGAAATTTTGCCGGATTGCCATTGGTTTTTAATTTTGGAAAAGTGTATATCTAAGGGTTATGCTGCCCAATTTTAGTTCAAATGGTTGTTATAACTCAATTAGATTGTTAATAAAGTGGTTAGGAGTATAAAGGAACGTGTTTACGGAGCCGAAATCGTAAAACCCCGATTTTTCCCGGAGAACACAATTATTTCGGCCAGGGATGTTTGAGGGCCTTAGAGTTGGATTTTCAATGATTTGATGATTCCATTGGATTCAGTGGGCGAAAATAGGTGGGGTTACAGTTGGGCACTTTTTCAGAAAAGGCTGAGAAAGCATAATTACGGAAACGCCCCTAAAACCCTAAAAGTAGGGCTGCTAAGGGCAATTTCGTAATTTGACATTGAATTTGGTAATTTTGAGTCCGGAAATGAATTCCTTGGATGAAAATACGTCAGGATAGCCATAGTCAAAAATTTGGAAAAACGTGCCATCGGGCCGGGTACGGCGGGGCCGGGGTCCCGGGGGCATTTTGGTAAATTTTCACCATAGGCTAATATAACCACAAGAAACACTATGGAAGTGTCTAAAATGATACTTGGATAGGTTATGACCTATTTCTTGTACATTTGATGTTTTAGGACCGAGTTGGACGCCTATAGTTGACACGTCTTACGAGGCGGACCCTTTGAGACAAGAAAGAGGTTAAGGTAGGGACTACTATCTCTCATATACTATGTGACTATTTGTATGATGCATGTTACTGTATTTTGTGATCTGAACACGTGCTGGAGGCACATTACCTAGCTGTGGTCTAGGACCTAGCTGAGGTACACTGGTTTTACCTAGCTGTAGTCAAGGACTCGGCTGAGGTACATGCAGGGGTTTCAACGGGTTAGTTGGCCCTGAATTTTTGTGTACACACACGGATGATATGAATTTTCATTTTACTTGATACGGTGCATTGCATATTTAATTTTCGCATTTTATATGTTGATCGTATGTTTCTACTGAGATTCCTTGAAATCTCACCCCTTTTTCTAATCAAAATGTCTCAGTGGGTGCCAGTGGCTCGAAAGCCAAGGATGCAGAGAAGGGAAACTGACGGACACGTTTCCCAAGATGAATACAGTGGTTGTATGTCTATATGTGAAATAGTTTTAGGATCATACTGTATATATTTGTCGTTATTATCGACTTCTGCTCTGTTAATGACTGTCTGTAAACAAATACTTATTATCAGTATAACTGTACTTTTCTGTTTGCCTATGGAACTTGTTCATTATTGCCCTGCGCATATCAAAATGGAAACGGGTGTTGACATTTTTGGTATCAGAGCTAATAAGCGGTTCTGGCATTATCAGAATGGTATACTGATATAGTTTTGTTTGCTGGCGACAGGACATCATGAGCAGTTCGAGGGAGCCTATGACCAGTTCGAGTGTACCATTTGAGGGGTCAGAGGTGTCCGTCAACCAGAGCCCTCCAGAGCAGCGGATACCAGACGGGCGGCTTTTCATCGAGTACTTTGGACCTGGAGGCGTTCGTATGAGGCGGACGGCACGAAAGAGTGTGCCACAGCTACCTGTATTTGGACCTGAACCCAGGCCGGCTTCTCCAGGGCAGTCTCAGGTAGGAGAGACCGATGAGTATCCCGAAGAAGACTCTGAGGAGGATCCAGAGGAGGATCCAGAGTGGGATCCTGATGATGATCTAGAGGAGATGTTCGAGGATGAGTCGAGCGATCGTGAGTCTTGGGCAGAGCCAGTGCAGGTGTTGTATAACCTGCAGCCGAACCTCGAGTTGTGGCACTATCTGCAGGGCCGATATATCCGAGCGGTACGGGACTATGATACTCCCCGCGATCAGTATCTTATGTTCTTGGTAGGTGTGGTAGCGATGTATAGGCTTCAGGAGGATATGGGAGTCAGGTTCACGAATGAGGTCTGGGCATATACTACTATGGGCTTCTTTCCAGATACAGCGTACTGGAACAGACAGAAGAATGACATTGTAGAGAGAGGTCCGAGTAGGAACTTTTGGGAGTTCCTGAATCACGTGAACACCCTCGTATCGAAATATATGTATCTAGGTTGATGTGGGACCCACGTGGTATATTTTGGGTGACCGGAGCTGACCGGCACATATTATGAGACAAGGGCAGACAGGCGGAACCGACAGACAAAAATGATTTAGCTAGAGTCGGTATTTTGAGGAGGGTACAGATAGGAAAATGTAATGTAATAAGGAACAATATGTTATGTACAGTAGTTTATAGGTTGTCTGATGTTTTTGTTTATCTGTAGCTACTGTAAATAGTTGTGTATACTATGTATGACATATCTGTGTACCCTGACTTTTATATATAATGACGAAAAGGCCCTTGCTCTTATATGAAAAGTAATACTTCTCTATGTTCATGTAGAGTGAACTATGGAAATGGTACAACCAGGAGAAGGCGGTAGAGGCCGAGGTAGAGGTCGAGGCCGAGGTCGTGGTAGACATGGTACCAATGAGGGAGAACCAAGGCCTGACCCTATCCAGCAGCGAATCTTAGATGTATTGGAACAACAACAACAAACTATGAATGAGATAAGAGTTGACCTACAGGGAGTACAGCAGAGACAGGACCACCTGGAGAACCGCATGGATGAATTTATGTGGGGAAATTATGAAGAAGTACCGGAGGAACCCCAACCAGAGGATTTACCACCAGAGCCTGAGGTGGATATCCAAGCTTGGCTGAGTAGATTCAGTAAGCAACAACCACCTATGTTCAAGGGGAAGTTTGATCCTCAACAAGCGGAAACCTGGTTAGCTCGTTTGGAAAAGATTTTTGATATGCTGCAATGTCCAGATGAGATGAAAGCTCGGTTGGCCATATACAAGCTGGAAGGTGATGCCGATAACTGGTGGAAAGGCATGGACCTCATCCTAAAGGGGAAGAATGTTCCTATCACGTGGGAACTATTTCAAGAGGAATTTAACAAGAAGTATTTTCCTCCGACTATCAAGAGAGAGAAGGAGAAAGAGTTCCTCAGCATCAAGCAGTACGACCGGGAGAGTTTTGATGACTATTTGGCCCGGTATATCCGACTGTCACGCTACTCGTCGTATGCCAAGCTGAATGACAATGATGAGTGGAATTCAGAGATGATGATAGAAGGGCTGAGACCTGAGTTCAAGGATAGACTGATCTCCCAACACTTTACTGATTTTAGTAAAGCGGCAGAAGAGTGCCGATATATTGAGAAGCGTATGTCGAGCCTGGCAACTCAAACTGGTAATAAAGGTGCTTCTGGGAGTGGAAGTGCATCACAGAAAAGAAAAGAACAGGGTGGACCTTCTAGGGGTGATAATAAGAGGCCGAATCAAGCTGGAGGCCGTGGGGGCCAGGGTTTCCCAAGAGGCGGAACATGTTGGTATTGCCGCAAGCCATTTCATCCTGGCAAGACGTGTAGTGGAGCCCCATTTAGAATGGATCCTAACAAACCACTCACTTGCTATAACTGTGGTAAGCCAGGGCACTTTTCGAAAGATTGTCCACAGAAGCAACAACCGGAGGGAACTAGACCCAGGGTTCCAGGAAGGGTCTATACACTGACACAGGAAGAAGCTCAAAAATCTCCGGAACTGATTCAAGGTATGATTTCTCTCAATGGCAGTCTAGTGCATGTTATGTATGATTCTGGTGCTAGCCATTCATTTATTGCATATGACTGTGTGAGACGATTGAATTTACATATGCATAAATCCCCATATGATTTGGTTGTATCTACACCTATGGGCACACGAATTATGACGGCTGATGTTTGTTTGAATTGCGGGATAAACGCTGAGGGGCATGAGTCAACTATAAATCTGATTTGTTTGCCACTGCAAGGGTTGGAAGTAATTTTGGGGATTGATTGGCTAACAGCAAATGGTGTGTTGTTGGATTGTAAACAGAAGAGAGTCTTATATCTGAATCCACAACCACAAGCTGACACTGAAATCACTCTTAACCTTTTATCTGCGGCTAAGGTTGAGAGGTATTTGCAGAAGGGATGTCAAGGGTACATGGTATTTTGCTCTATGCAATCAGAGGCTGGTGTAGCCTTGGAAAGTATCCCTGTAGCAAATGAATTCCCTGATGTTTTTCCAGAGGATGTCGGTGGACTACCTCCGGATAGGGAAGTGGAGTTCTCGATTGATTTGAAGCCTGGAGCGGGTCCGATTTCTAAAACCCCATATCGTATGGCTCCAAGCGAAATGGCAGAGCTGAAGAAGCAGATTGAGGAACTACTTGAGAAAGGGTTCATACGACCCAGCGTATCACCCTGGGGTGCTCCAGTGCTTTTCGTCAAGAAGAAAGACGGAAGCCTACGTCTCTGTATTGATTATCGAGAGCTGAACAAAGTAACCGTCAAGAACAAGTATCCACTCCCTAGAATTGATGATTTGCTCGATCAATTGTCTGGTTCCTGTGTATTCTCGAAGATCGATTTGCGATCGGGATACCATCAATTGAGAGTCAAAGCAGAAGATGTATCGAAGACTGCTTTCAGGACCAGATATGGGCATTATGAGTTTCTTGTGATGCCATTTGGGCTGACCAATGCACCTGCCGTGTTCATGGACTACATGAATCGAATCTTCCGTCCGTATCTGGACCAGTTCGTTGTAGTCTTTATTGATGATATACTAGTGTATTCGCGGAGTCAAGCTGAACACGAGCATCATCTGAAAACGGTGTTGAACATATTGCGAGATAGGCAACTCTATGCCAAGCTGAGCAAGTGTGAATTCTGGCTTTCAGAGGTAAAGTTTCTGGGCCACGTTGTCTCACAGCAAGGGGTCTCTGTTGATCCTAGCAAAGTGGAAGCAGTACTGAGCTGGAAGAGGCCAGAGACTGTATTTGAAGTGCGTAGTTTTCTGGGTCTAGCTGGCTACTATCGAAGATTTATTCCGAATTTCTCCAGAATTGCTTTACCATTGACTAAATTGACGCGGAAGGCTCAACATTTTGTGTGGGATGAGAATTGTGAGAAGAGCTTCCTAGAGTTGAAGCAGAGGTTAACTACAGCTCCAGTACTGACGATCCCAGATCCACAGTTTACGTATGTTGTTTATACAGATGCCAGTGGGCAGGGATTGGGATGCGTGTTGATGCAGCATGGCCGAGTGGTGGCATATGCATCCAGACAGCTGAAACCTCATGAATTGAACTATCCCACCCACGATCTTGAGTTAGCGGCAATTGTGTTTGCTTTAAAGATCTGGAGACACTATCTCTATGGTGAGACTGTAGAGTTGTTCTGCGACCACAAAAGCTTGAAGTACTTGTATGATCAGAAAGAGCTCAACATGAGACAACGCAGATGGATGGAGTTGCTGAAAGACTACAATTTAGAAATCAAATATCATCCCGGTAAGGCTAATGTTGTCGCTGATGCATTAAGCCGGAAATCAGTGCAGGTGGCAGCCATAATGATTTATGAGCAGAAACTAATCGAGGATTTCAGAGACCTAAATCTGTCTAGTCAAATTCTGTTAGGCAGTGGGGTCAGTCAAATATACAATGATCTGAGGGCGGCAATTGAAGAAGCCCAACTACATGATGATGAAGCGTTGTATATCAGAGGTATGATTGATAGGGGCGAGACTCAGGATTACGACTTGTCTCCCAGCGGGCTAGTCAGGTACAAGAAGCGGATTTATATTCCACCGCAACAAGAACTGAAACGACAAATCATGGAAGAGGCACATAAGAGTAAGTATACTCTGCATCCGGGAGCCACAAAGATGTACCATGACTTGAAGGCTCAATACTATTGGCCGGGAATGAAAAGAGAGGTGACTGAGTTCGTTGCTCGTTGCTTGACATGTCAGAAAGTAAAAATCGAACATCAACGGCCATCGGGGCTTTTGACGAATCCTGAGATACCTGAGTGGAAGTGGGAAAGCGTTACCATGGATTTCGTGACAGGATTGCCAAAAGTTAGAAACCATGACGCTATATGGGTGATAGTTGATAGATTCACGAAGACAGCTCACTTCCTACCGATTAGCATTCACTATTCTCCTGATAGACTAGCAGAAATTTACATTCAAGAGATTGTGAGATTGCATGGTATTCCGAAGAACATCATCTCTGATCGAGATCCACGATTCACTTCCAAGTTTTGGAAGGCGGTTCATGAAGCTTTGGGTACCAAGCTTCGGTTCAGTACGGCATATCATCCTCAAACTGATGGGCAGACAGAGCGAACGATTCAAACCCTTGAGGATATGCTAAGGGCGTGTGTGCGTGATTATAAAGGTAGCTGGGACAAATTCCTTCCATTAGCAGAGTTCGCCTACAACAATAGTTATCATTCGAGTATTCAAATGGCGCCATACGAGGCACTCTATGGGAGGAAGTGTCAATCGCCAATATGCTGGACTGAGTTATCTGAGAGGGAATTGCTAGGGCCAGATCTTGTTGATCAGACAACGGAGCAGATAAAATTGATCAAGCAGAGATTACTAGCTGCTCAGAGCCGACAGAAAAGTTATGCAGATAAGAGGCGAAAACCTCTAGAATTTGAAGTCGGTGACCACGTATTCATGAAAGTATCACCTGTTACGGGTATTGGCAGGGCATTGAAAGCAAAGAAGCTACAATCAAGATATATTGGTCCGTTTGAGATCTTAGAGAAGATTGGGCCTGTAGCATATCGTATCGCTTTACCACCGAATCTGAGCAGACTACATGATGTTTTTCATGTTTCACAGATGAAAAAGTATCAACCTGATCCAGAACACGTAATAGCGTATGACGATGTGGAAATGCGTGACGATTTGACTTACGAAGTCACACCTGACCGAATCATCGATCGGCAAGAAAAGCATCTCAGAAACAAGAGCATTCCATTCGTCAAGATTGTCTGGAAAGGGTTATCGCCCAGAGAGGCTACATGGGAAACAGAAGAAAGTGTACAGAAACGTTACCCGGAATTTATGGCTGATCAGGTATAGCAAATTTCGGGGACGAAATTTATTTAAGTGGGGGAGAACTGTAACACCCCAAATTTTATATTCACCAAATATATTGTAATTATTTGGGAAATTCAATAAAATGGTGAATATTCATGAATTTGGAATTTATGAATTTATAAATGTTCAATTTCATGGGAAATTGGGCAAAAAATAATTATGGAATTAATTTGGGTAATTTAAAAAGCCCAATATTAAGGTCCAAAAATGAAGGAATATTAGAGAAAATATTTGGTCCAAAAATAGATGGAAATTGGCCAAAGAAAAATAAGAGAAGAAATTGGATTAGAAAGGTAATGGCAAAATCGTAATTTTGCCAAAATAGCACAAAATAAATTATTTTCCAATTAATTGAAGTTAATTTCAATTAATTAAGGGAAATAAATTTTAAAAATATATTTAGAATATTTTGGTCAATTTAATATGAATTTATGGAAAATTTGAGCAAAAAGTGCAATTTTGACCAAAATTGAGACTTTACGTGTATACGTAACCGAAACAAGTTGTGAAGCCAATTGAGACCATAGGGAGGGACCCCTAGGTGTCTCCTACATATGGCATAAATAAGGAAATATTGATTGGGCCTAATGAGCATGGTTCTATGTACATAAGGATTTATGTACACAAGTTCATTTTTGCAATTTTGGAAACTAAAACAAATAAATAAAATATTGCAAAATATATGATAAATAGATATATCATCATCCTCCTCAGCCCCATTTCGTGCTCAACAGACCTGAACCATAGAGAGAGAAGGTTGAGAGAGTTTAGAGAGAGAAAGAGAAGAAAAATCACAAGGTAAGCCGATTTCTCCGACGATTTCGCTCCTAACGTGTATAACTCCGACTCTAAGCTACTCCTCTTTGTTCTTTAAGGTTTGGAAAGCTCAAATTTGGTATTCTAAAAGTTAGGGTTTGCTGCCATTTTTGGGAAAAGCTTGTGGGAGCTTGAGGTAACTTCCAAACCTTCGTATATTAACTATTCTGGCTGCTGTGGGCAATTTAATCGGTGAAATTTTGCCGGATTGCCATTGGTTTTTAATTTTGGAAAAGTGTATATCTAAGGGTTATGCTGCCCAATTTTAGTTCAAATGGTTGTTATAACTCAATTAGATTGTTAATAAAGTGGTTAGGAGTATAAAGGAACGTGTTTACGGAGCCGAAATCGTAAAACCCCGATTTTTCCCGGAGAACACAATTATTTCGGCCAGGGATGTTTGAGGGCCTTAGAGTTGGATTTTCAATGATTTGATGATTCCATTGGATTCAGTGGGCGAAAATAGGTGGGGTTACAGTTGGGCACTTTTTCAGAAAAGGCTGAGAAAGCATAATTACGGAAACGCCCCTAAAACCCTAAAAGTAGGGCTGCTAAGGGCAATTTCGTAATTTGACATTGAATTTGGTAATTTTGAGTCCGGAAATGAATTCCTTGGATGAAAATACGTCAGGATAGCCATAGTCAAAAATTTGGAAAAACGTGCCATCGGGCCGGGTACGGCGGGGCCGGGGTCCCGGGGGCATTTTGGTAAATTTTCACCATAGGCTAATATAACCACAAGAAACACTATGGAAGTGTCTAAAATGATACTTGGATAGGTTATGACCTATTTCTTGTACATTTGATGTTTTAGGACCGAGTTGGACGCCTATAGTTGACACGTCTTACGAGGCGGACCCTTTGAGACAAGAAAGAGGTTAAGGTAGGGACTACTATCTCTCATATACTATGTGACTATTTGTATGATGCATGTTACTGTATTTTGTGATCTGAACACGTGCTGGAGGCACATTACCTAGCTGTGGTCTAGGACCTAGCTGAGGTACACTGGTTTTACCTAGCTGTAGTCAAGGACTCGGCTGAGGTACATGCAGGGGTTTCAACGGGTTAGTTGGCCCTGAATTTTTGTGTACACACACGGATGATATGAATTTTCATTTTACTTGATACGGTGCATTGCATATTTAATTTTCGCATTTTATATGTTGATCGTATGTTTCTACTGAGATTCCTTGAAATCTCACCCCTTTTTCTAATCAAAATGTCTCAGTGGGTGCCAGTGGCTCGAAAGCCAAGGATGCAGAGAAGGGAAACTGACGGACACGTTTCCCAAGATGAATACAGTGGTTGTATGTCTATATGTGAAATAGTTTTAGGATCATACTGTATATATTTGTCGTTATTATCGACTTCTGCTCTGTTAATGACTGTCTGTAAACAAATACTTATTATCAGTATAACTGTACTTTTCTGTTTGCCTATGGAACTTGTTCATTATTGCCCTGCGCATATCAAAATGGAAACGGGTGTTGACATGTTACATGAAATCAGTTGATAGAATATGTTCTCTATATTCAAGTTGATTTGATCATATATGCTAATTCCAGTTGCATTAGTGTGTATGATTACTTAAAGAGTTTCCATAAGTAACATGCAGTAGTTGTTACTACAGAGAGTCCATATCTGTTACATTAAAGCTTGTATCAACAATGTGCTCTTAATATGTCGTTTCAGTTGATTAACTATAGGGGCAGATTGCTACATGATTGATATAACGAGCTTGTAATATTAATTGGATAAGGAAGGTTGGGTGAAACTTCTAGGGAGAATTATCTCATCATTGTGTAAATCATCATCACTTCATTTTCACTGCATTGTCAAGTTTAAATCAGGGAATTAAATCAATGAAATTAGGAATAGTTTCATAGTTCATATAATTCACTCAATTTTCAATAACTGAACTTCACTTATTATGGACCATAATTTTTCTAAGAATTACAACAATAGTTAGGTTCCTTAGAGAAGAATGACATAGGCTAGTTATCACTTTACTATAGTTAGCTTAGTATTTTGGTAGGGTTAACGACAAGCTTTATCAGAAGTCATAATATTTTAATTTCTTATAATATGGCTAGAAGTCATATTCATTTGATTTTCTTATTATATGGCCAGAAGCTATATACATTTTTTTTATCTTATACGGCCAGAAGCCATATCTCTTTTCATATTATATGGCTAGAAGTTATATATATTTTTTCATCTTTTATCTTATTGTACGGCCAGAAGTCATGTACAACTTTTATCCTGAAGATAATAGTTAATTCCTCATCTTGAGATTAAATGGCCCGAAGCCATACATGTTTTAATTTTCTTATCTTACTTTATGAATTATTTATTCTCTTTATGAATTTACAATTATTATATTGCATATTTACATTTCAAATTTTAATTATTTTCATTTATTTATTTAATTAGTTTGAACCATGGTAAATCTAGCAAAATTTGAAATTGTGGCTCTTGATATTACCGGAAAAAATTATTTATTTTGGAAGTTGGATGCGGAAATTCACCTAAAAGCTAAAAGTCTGGAAGACACAATTAAAGAAGGGAATAAGGCATCCAACCAAGTATAAAGCTGCATGTAGTCATCGAAGAAAGCTATATGATCCCAACAATCCTATATGAGGATAATGCTGCATGTATCGCTCAACTTAAAGAAAGCTATACCAAGGGCGATAGAACAAAGCATATTTCACCAAAATTCTTCTTCACTCACGACCTTAAAAAGGATGGTGAAATATATATTCAGCAAATCAGTTCAAGTGAAAATCTAGCAGATTTATTCACCAAGTCACTCCCTGGTACAATCTTTGAAAAACTTGTTCATGATATTGGTCTTCAGAGATTCAAAGATTTCAACTGATATTATCAAGAGGGGGAGTCGATACATGCTGTACTCTTTTTTCCTTATCTAGGTTTTGTCCCACTGAGTTTTCCTAGAAAGGTTTTTAATGAGGCAGCACTCGACGGTGTATCAATGAATGATGTACTTTTTTCTTTGGCTAGGTTTTTATCCTACTGGGTTTTTCCTAGTTAAACTTTTTAATGAGACACATTCATAATGGATATCCAAGGGGGAGTGTTGTGAATATTAAATATGTGGATGTCTATTGACTCATATTACTCTTTCATTCAATTTGACATAAAGAAGAAAAGAAGATTTGACATAAAGCAAAATCAAAAGAAGACAAGGACATAAAGAAGATATAAAGTAATCATGGTCATGTAATCAAGGTTAAATATAACCATGGTCATGCAACCAGGGTTAGATTTCTGACTCTATATAAAGGCCTGTAATCGATTGTTTTAGTTGAATTAAATGAGAATTTTTTTCTAATTTCTCTCTAGAAATTCTATCGATTTTATCTGAAGTCTATCAATTTTCTCTCTTATTACATATACTTTTATAACAAAAAGGAATTTGATGGCTTACTACATATTTTTCAGATGGTGAGGTAGTGACAGCGCCAAGTTTGTCTTTATATTAATGTCTCAAACTCAAAGGCACGGGAATTTGGGCCACATGGCCATTCACTGATGACAGAGTTTATTAATGGCGTACTAACGTTGGTGGCCGGAATTTATTCGAATGATGGAATGGCACGCCAAAAACGTGGGTTTCTGCTATTGGTACAGGTTTTTTTAGGGGACGGGAGGGGACTGGCTCACCTTCTCTTGCTTGGGTAACATTATTATTAACTTTACTATCGGGTAGAGAGAAAATTAGAGGAGAAAAAAAAAAAACTCAAAGGTACAACTTTTAAAAATAGTAAATTTTTTTATAATTTATAGAAGTTTTTTTTCCTAGCTAGTATTTTCTTCCCCTATTTTTTTTTCAATTTTCTTTCCATCCAAACATAAAAATAAAAAGGGCAGTTGCTCACCATCCATCATATCCCCATCATGCCTCCCTCCAAAAGTTAGGCATTTTTTTTTTGGAGGGGATATAAGAAAGAAAAATGTTCTACCCCTCTCATTAATATAAAACATATATTGGGAGTTGATTTTAATTTTAAATATAAGACATAATTTTTATATTTATTAATTTTTTAATAATTTATTTTTATTGATACTTCCTCAACAATAATTAAAGAAGATAGATAATAAGGAAATTAAGGAAGATGACTGGGATGTTTTAAAAAATACATGTTATATTAACTAACCTAAATAATTTCTTTAGTTTAATCAAATTAGATAAATATATCTTATATACTAAAGACTAGAGGGAGTATTACACAATTAGTTTTATAGAATTATTTAGATTCTTTTTTTTTTTCTTTTTTTAGCTTTTTATCAATAACAAGTTTTTGCTTCCACAACCGACAGCTAGATTTACAAGAAGATAGCAATGAATATGAAAATGGTTAGAGTTATGACCGAAAACGAAGACAAAGAAACTATATTAGCAATTTAAATCCGAATTTACTTTACTTTCACGTCAATTTCATCTTAATATCGTGCAGGTAATGTATTTCAATTCAACTAGAGAATAAATGATGAGAAGCTTTTGTAAAATTTGTAGGCGTCCTCTTTTCCTTATAGTAAAATTCAAAAAACATGCTAAATATCACAAATTGATATCAAGTTGGTATTTTATACGAGTTTTTTTTTCCTGTCCAAACAAGATATCAAATATAATTTTTATTGTAATAGGTCAAGCAGGTCAAAGTTGATAAATTGTATGATACATATGTATATACTATATTAAATTAAATAAATTTTTTATTAAAATTATTTAATAAATAATAATTTAATATTATAAATATTATTTTTAATATAAAATTATAACTATAATATTAATAACATATATATTAATAAAATTATTTAATAATATAATTTTAATAATTAAATTTAAATATAATTATTTAATAATTAATATTTTAATTTTATAAAGATTATTTTTACAAAATTAATAATTTTTAATTTTTCTGACGGAATTTTCCATGGCAAATTGCGACAGAAAGTTCCACCGAAAAATTTTGCGACGGAATTTTCTGTGGGAAAAATTTGCGACGGAAATTTCTGTCGGAATTTGCTTTGGAACAAATTCCGTCAGAAAGTTTTCGAAGACAACTTTACGACGGAATTTCCGTCACAAATTGCCATGGAAAAAATTCCGTCGAAAATTCCATGGCTAAATTTGCCACAGAAAATTCCGTCGGAAGAATTTGCGATGGAATTTTCGTCGGAAATTCCATCTGAATTTGCCACGAAAAAAATTTCGTTGCACATTCTATCAGAAATTGAGTGTTTTTTGTAGTGTTGTAAGCAGAAGGAATTGTCATTTTGTAACATAAAAGGACAAAGTTTTCTTCTAATCTTTCCTGATAGTAGATTAGTTATATTTGGCAAAAATATAGCATCCCATCGATATGCATGCATTATTGTTGCACACTTTCCAATCTGTTTTACTATATCAGGTCTTTAAATAAGACATATTTAAAGAGTTAATTTTTTTTATATTATAATCTATATTCGATTTGAGGTTTATTGCTACCCCTCTTACCACAGGTTTCTCCCCTAGGACTTGAACTCAAGACCTAGAGGGATTTAGAGAGGTCTTATATCGCTATACCAACTCTATGTTGGTTATTTAAAGAGATGATATTAATAATAAATATAAGACATAGTTTTCATATTTATCAATTTTTTTTCTAATTTACCCATATTCATGATCCCTTAATAATAATCAAGGAGGAGGGGGAATGAGGGAATGAAGGAAGATGAGTAGGGTGTTTTAGAAAATACATGTCATATTAACTAACTTAACTAATTTCCTTAATCTAATCACATTAGGTAAATATTTTTTATATTAAGGATCAGAGGGAGTATAAACTTAATTAATTTTACATTGTGCACAGGTAGGTATGTTAAAATAAATATTTAAATACGTGAACGTATTTCTCTAATGTTAATTTAAATAGGTCTTAAAGATTTCTCAAATTTTAAAAACTTTCTTAAAAACAATATTTTAAAGTATTCATTTAGGATAATTTATTTTTGACTTATAAGTACTTATAAATTGTGATTTAGTGCGTCTTTGGCAACCTTTCAAATCATTGTTTCAGAAGCACTTTTCCGCAAATCGAGATAAAACTCCTCTCATATACTTACCTCGCATACCATAAAAGTTATTCTCCAAAAGCTAATACGAACACACACTTACGATATACGAGGTAAGTATGTGTGAGAGGAATTTTATCTCGACTTACATAATAAACACTTATTATCCAAAAATAAGCTATCTTAAACTTCCCTAAAATTATTCACTAATAAGATGCTTAGATCGTGATTTAAGCTAGCTCTTCATTTTTTCAACTTGAGCCTCAAAAAATCACTCATGCATATGACCAAACTTGGAACTCTTCGCTTAAGAAAGCGTTAAAAGAGATATTTGGTGTTGGTTGAGATTCAAACTTAATTAGCTAAATTTTTCTCGGATACGATTTACATAGAGAGAGTGAAAGATTAATCCAAATGAAATAAAAAGTGTTTTCATCTGCAATTTTTATTTTGGCTGAAATAGAAATTAAAATATAATGTAGTAAGAGCATATTTTTAAGGGACAAATGTGCTTTCTTTGAAACAGCCTCGGCTGTCATACGCGCGTGTAACTCACCAGCACGCCGTCCCCTCGTAATTTAATTTGTTCAAGGAGGTGGGTGTTTTTCATTGTTCTCAATTAATTGATGACTTTTATTAAAAAAAAAAGTGTTATGAATATTAAATATGTGGATGTCCATTAACTCATATTACTCTTCTAGTAAACTTGACATAAAGAAGAAATGAAGATTTGACACAAAGCAAAAGCAAAAGAAGATAAGGACATAAAGAAGATATAAAGTAACCATGGTCATGTAACCAAGGTTAAATATAACCATGATCATGCAATCCGGGTTATATTTCTAACTCTATATAAAGGCCTGTAATCGATTGTTTCAATTGAACTGAATGAGAACTTCTCTCTAGAAATTCTATCGCTTTTCTCTGAATTCTATCAATCTTCTCTCTTATCACATATACTTTTATAACACGTTATCAGTACGAAGCTTTAAACGAAGGTATTATTTTCTTATAGTTCCTTCAGTGATTATATATAGCTTGTTTTATTTTATAGATTGAGATAATTTGAGCCACTATATGGAATTAGAGAGATACATTTACCGATTGTTATATAACATCGGGTTTCATGGCTAAGATTGAAGATCGTTATTGTTTTTATATATCATTTACAAGTCCTTTTATATTATTATTATTATTATGGTCAGAAGCCATACACATCTGATTCTTGAAATTATGACCAGAAGTCATAATATTTTAATTTCTTATAATATGGCTAGAAGCCATATCCATTTGATTTTCTTATTATATGGCTAGAAGCGATATACTTTTTTTTTTTTTTATCTTATATAGCTAGAAACCATATCTCTTTTCATGTTATATGGCCAGAAACTATATATATTTTCATCTTTTATCTTATTGTACGGTCAGAAGTTATGTACAACTTTTATCCTGAAGATAATAGTTAATTCCTCATCTTGAGATTAAATGGCCCGAAGCCATTCATGGCCTGAAGTCATGAGATTAAATGGCCCGAAGCCATACATGTTTTAATTTTCTTATCTTCCCTTATGAATTATTTATTGTCTTTATGAATTTACAGTTATTATATTGCATATTTACATTTCAAATTTTAATTATTTTCATTTATTTCTTTAAATAGTTTTAACCATGGTAAATCTAGTAAAACTTGAAATTGTGGCTTTTGATATTACCTGAAAAAATTATTTATCTTGGAAGTTGGATGCGGAAATTCACCTGAATGTTAAAAGTCTAGAAGACACAATTAAAGAAGGGAATAAGGCATCCAACCAAGACAAAGCCAAATCCATGATTTTTCTTCGCCACCATTTACATGAGGATTTAAAAATTGAATATTTGACAGTAATGGACCCACTTTTCCTTTGGAACAATTTGAAAAAAAGATATGATCACCAGAAGATGGTCATTCTTCCAAAATCTCATTTTGACCGGATGCATTTGCGTTTGTAAGATTTTAAATCTATAACCGAATATAACTCAGCTATGTTTAAAATTACTTCTAAATTGAAATTATGTGGAGAAAATGTTATTAATGATGATATGTTAGAAAAGACATTCTCTACATTTCATGCATCTAATTTGCTCCTGCAGCAGCAATATCGTGAAAAAGGTTTCAAGAAATATGCTGAGTTAATTTCTTGTCTCCTTGTGGCTGAACAAAATAATGAGCTTTTATTGAAAAATCATGAATCTCGTCAAACAGGCTCAACTCCATTCCCTGAAGTGAATGTAGTAACAAATGAATTTTATTGTGGCCGTGGACGTGGACGTGGACGTGGCTACAGCTGTGGGCGTGGTCGTTGTCGATATCATGGTGGTTCAAATTCCTACCAGAAGTAGGAAAAGACTGATAAGAACCAAAAAAGGGAAAGTAGTAGGCATAACAAATATGCTGATAATCCATGTTATCGATGTGGTGGTAAGGGTCATTGGTCTCGTACCTGTCGTACACCAAGGCACCTAGTTGATCTTTACCAAGAATCAATTAAAAATATTGGTAAAAGATCAAATGTTGAAGTTAATCATGTTGATCAGGGCGAGAATTCTGAGTATGTCGATATAAATGATAACTATTTGGATATTGTAGATTTCTTAATATAATTTTAACTATTATATTTTATTTAAAGTTGTTTCTATCATATGTATTAATTTTATTTATGTTTTTATGAAGAATGAATTCTATTGACATCAATTCTGAAGATTTATGTCTCGTTGATAGTGCAATAACCCACACCATACTCAGACATGATAAATATTTTTCTTCCCTGGTAATACGAGAAGCCAATGTTTAGACTATATCTGGTAGTATAAATTTAATTGAAGGCTCCGAAAGAGCTAATATTTTGTTACCTGAAGGAATAAAATTATGCATTGATAATGCATTTTATTCTACCAAGTCTAAAAGAAACTTATTGAGTTTCAAAGATATCCGCAGAAATGGATATCATTTAGAAACAACAACTAAAAATAATCAAGAATATCTTGTCATTACAAATATAGTTGCTGGTAGAAAATGCATATTAGAAAGTTTTCCTATTTTTTCTTCTGGTTTGTATTACACATGTATAAGCACAATTGAAACACATGCTATTGAGAACCAGAAGTTTGCCAATTCAAACCAGCAGTTTGATAATGTAAATCAGAAGTTTACCAATGAATTTATTGTTTGGTATGACCGGTTAGGCCATCCCAGTTCAATCATGATGCGATAAATAATTGGGAATTCATGTGGACATACTCTGAAGTGTAAACAAATACCACAATCCCATGATTTCTCATGTGCTACTTGTTCCAAGGGAAAATTAATTATTCGCTCCTCACCAAGCAAAGTAGAAAATGAGTCTCTCACATTTCTAGAACGGATACATGGAGATATTTGTGGGCCAATACACCCACCATGTGGACCATTTAGGTACTATATGGTTTTAATTGATACATCAACTAAATGGTCACATGTTTGCTTATTATCTTCTAGTAACCTGGATTTTACGAGATTACTTGCTCAATTGATTAGATTAAGAGCACATTACCCTGATTATCCTATCAAGAAAATACGTCTTGATAATGCTGGTGAATTTTCATCACAAGCTTTTAATGAATATTGTATGTCCCTTGGAATTGATGTTGAACATCTTGTAGATTATGTTCATACGCAAAATGGACTTGCAGAATTATTGGTTAAAAGGTTGCAACTAATTGCAAGACCTTTACTTATGAAATCTAATCTCCCAATTTCTGCTTGGGGCCATGCCATTTTGCATGCAGCAATGTTAATTCGTATTAGGCCAACAAGTTATTTAAAGGTTTTCCCCTTACAAATGGTTTTTGGTCAGGAACCTAATATTTCCCATATAAGAACTTTTGGGTGTACGGTATATGTGCCTGTAGCACTACCACAACACACCAAAATAGGTTCTCAAAGAGGAATGAGAATATATGTTGGGTATGAATCTCCATCAATTATAAAATGTTTAGAACCATTCACAGGAGATTTATTTACGGCACGATTTGCCGATTGTCATTTTGATGAATCACTTTTTCCGACATTAGGGGGAGAAAACAAACAGCTGGGTAAAGAAATTAGTTGGAATGAATTATCATTGGCTCATTTTGATTCTCGTACAAAACAGTGTGAACTGGAAATTCAAAAGATAATTCATTTACAAAATTTAGCTAATCAAATGCCAAAAGCATTTATTGATCCAAAGAAAGTGACAAAGTCACATGTCCCAGCTGCTAATGCTCCTATTAAAATTGATGTCCCTGAAGGACAACATGCTATGAATGTATCTAAAGCACGCTTGAAGCGTGGCAAGCCCATCGGTTCCAGATATAAAAATTCTCAAAAAAGAAAAGGAGTAAAGAATATAGATGGTCAAGTCGAGGATAATGAAGAAAATTCAGTAGCTCCAGAAGAGCCATCTCCTGAAGAGATATTATCTCCAGAAGAGAATGTTGTAGTCCCAGAAGAGACCCAAGTACCTGATATATGTGAAAATAATGAGATCTCAATAAATTATGTTATGAATGGAATTCGATGGGATAGAAATGAAGTTAACGTTGATGACATCTTTGCTTATCATGAGCATATGATGTAATGAATGATAATGAGGATCATGAGCCAAAATCCATTAGTGAAAGACAACATAGAAAAGATTGGCCCCTATGGAAAGATGTCATTAATGCAGAACTAAAATCATTGGCTAAACGAAAAGTATTTAGACCTGTAGTCCTTACACTTGAAGATGTAAAACTAGTTGGATGCAAATGAGTCTTTGTATGAAAAAGAAATGAAAAGGGCAAAATAATTAGATATAAGGCACGTCTTGTAGCCCAAGGTTTTACAGAAAGACCTGGCATTGATTTTGAAGAAACGTATTCACCAGTAGTAGATGCGACTACTTTTCGTTATTTAATTAGTCTAACAGTAGATGCAGGACTTGATTTACATCTAATGGATGTTGTGACTGCCTATTTATATGGATCACTTGACAATGATATTTATATAAAAGTCCCTGAAGGACTTAAGATGCCAGAAGCATCCAATTCAAGTTCTTGAGAACAATACTCAGTTAAGTTATTTGCTGTTAATTTATTTGCAAGATATAGTTCTTCACCAACACGAAGGCATTGGAATGGATAAAGCACATTCTTCGTTATCTCAAAGGTATTACAGACATGGGATTATATTACTCAAATGTATCCAAGCATGAATTGATTGGTTATGTAGATGCCGGATTTTTGTCTGATCCACATGATGGTAAATCACAAACGGGCTATCTATTTACATGTGCAGGGGCAGCTATTTCACGGTGATCTATGAAACATACTATATCAACCATATCATCTAATCATGCAGAAATTCTAGCAATACATAAAGCAAGTCGAGAATGTATGTGGTTGAGGTCAGTGATACATCATATACGTACAACTTGTCATTTATCTTCCGGCAAAATGATCCCAACAATCCTATATGAGGATAATGCTGCATGTATCGCTCAACTTAAAGAAGGCTATATCAAAGGCGATAGAACAAAGCATATTTCACCAAAATTCTTCTTCACTCGCGACCTTCAAAAGGATGGTGAAATAGATATCCAGCAAATCAGTTCAAGTGAAAATCTAGCAGATTTATTCACCAAGTTACTCCCTGATACAATCTTTGAAAAACTTGTTCATGATATTGGTCTTCGGAGATTCAAAGATTTCAACTGATATTATCAAGAGGGGGAGTCGATACATGCTGTACTCTTTTTTCCTTATCTAGGTTTTATCCCACTGGATTTTCTTAGAAAGGTTTTTAATGAGGCAGCACTCGACGGTGTATCAATGAATGATGTATTCTTTTCTTTGGCTAGGTTTTTATCCCACTGGGTTTTTCCTAGTTAAAGTTTTTAATGAGACACATTCATAATGGACATCCAAGGGGGAGTGTTATGAATATTAAATATGTGGATGTCCATTGACTCATATTACTCTTCCAGTCAACTTGACATAAAGAAGAAAAGAAGATTTGACACAAAGCAAAATCAAAAGAAGACAATGACATAAAGAAGATATAAAGTAACCATGATCATGTAACCAAGGTTAAATATAACCATGGTCATGCAACCGGCGTTAGATTTCTGACTCTATATAAAGGCTTGTAATCAATTGTTTCAATTGAACTGAATAAGAACTTCTTTCTTACTTCTCTATAAAAATTCTATCAATTTTCTCTAAATTCTATCACTCTTCTCTCTTATCACATATACTTTTATAATAAAAAGGAATTTGATGGCTTACTGCATATTTTTCAGATGGTGAGGTAGTGACAGCGCCAAGTTTGTCTTTATATTAATCTCTCAAAGGCACGGGAATTTGGGCCACATGGCCATTCACTGATGACAGAGTTTATTAATGGCGTACTAACGTTGGTGGCCGGAATTTATTCGAATGATGGAATGGCGCGCCAAAAACGTGGGTTTCTGCTATTGGTACAGGTTTTTTTAGGGGACGGGAGGGGACTGGCTCACCTTCTCTTGCTTGGGTAACATTATTATTAACTTTACTATCGGGTAGAGAGAAAATTAGAAAAGAAAAAAAAATTCAAAGGTACAACTTTTAAAAATAGTAAATTTTTTTATTATTTATGAAAGTTTTTCTTCCTAGCTAGTATTTCCTTACCCCTATTTTTTCTTCAATCTTCTTTCCATCCAAACATAAAAATAAAGAGGGTAGTTGGTCACCATCCATCGTATCCCCATCATGCCTCCCTCCAAAAGTTAGGTTTTTTTTTTTTTTTTGGAGGGGATATAAGAAAGAAAAATGTTCTACCCCCTCTCATTAATATAGGATATATATTGGGAGTTGATTTTGATTTTAAATATAAGACATAATTTTTATATTTATTAATTTTTTAATAATTTATTTTTATTGATACTTCCTCAACAATAATTAAAGAAGATAGATAATAAGAAAGTTAAGGAAGATGACTGGGGTGTTTTAAAAAATACATGTCATATTAACTAATATAAATAATTTCTTTAGTTTAATCAAATTAGATAAATATATCTTATATACTAAAGACTAGAGGGAGTATTACACAATTAGTTTTATATAGTTATTTAGATTCTTTTTTTTTTCTTTTTTAGCTTTTTATCAATAACAAATTTTTGCTTCCACAACCGACAGCTAGATTTACAAGCAGATAGCAATGAATATGAAAATGGTTAGAGTTATGACCGAAAACGAAGACAAAGAAACTATATTAGCAATTTAAATCCGAAGTTACTTTACTTTCACGTCAATTTCATCGTAATATCGTGCAGGTAATGTATTTCAATTCAACTAGAGAATAAATGATGAGAAGCTTTTGTAAAATTTGTAGGCGTCCTCTTTTCCTTATAGCAAAATTCAAGAAACATGCTAAATATCACAAATTGATATCAAGTTGGTATTTTATACGAGTTTTTTTTTTCCTGTTCAAACAAGATATCAAATATAATTTTTATTGTAATAGGTCAAGCAGGTCAAAATTGATAAATTGCATGATACATATGTATATACTACTGATAAAGAAGAAAAGAGAGAAAAATTTATTTAAATTTTATAAGAATAAACTAATCATTTAAATTCTCTCTCCCACCCCCTTTCTCTACTACCTCTAGAACCACCTACCTGTTCCTTCTCATCCCCTTTATTAAAATTTCTCCCCTCCACTCACCTTTGTCAAGCCAAACACAATGTCAAGATCCAGACTAAAATCAACCATTATCCAGAATTAGATTCTTCAAAAGAATTTCATCCACAGAAAATATTAAGACTCAAAATTATTATTATTATTTTTTTTTATGGGATGAGGCCTCTTATCACTTTAATCAATGGCTTTTTTGTTTATACAATTATCATTTAACCAAGGTTTTTTTTTTGTTTCGATATCTGGTCCAATTTTTAAAAGATTGGATGAACCCAATAATTCATGTCAATTATGAATTTTCATTTGGTTAAAAAAATTCTTTTTAATTTGCAAAGAATAAAGTTCTAATTATAAAATAGGCATATTCAAAGTTTATGGTGTAGACTTTTATAGTTAGTTTATTTCTCATATTAGATAATGAAAAGTAAAAATATTATATATAGGCCATCATAGGCCAATTATTTTTTTTGCCAGCCATTATAGGCCAATTAAAATCAACGTCCAGAGCTTACATAATTATATTGTTAGATCCCCATGTTCCCGTCGTGCTAAATTAATAAATGGGGAATTATGGCATACGACAGAGATAAGTTACGTGGATTTTAAATTAAACTTTCAGTTGAACCATACTTATAATAGATTTACTTTTTATGATAGTTCAGATCTAATTAAGCATTACATTTTAAAATTCAAACATAAAAAATGTAACTAAGGTTAATTAGTATAATTTAAGAGTGTACCATGTAATTCTCCCTGACTGTGATAATTTGTAAAGGGCGTTAGTTTTAGTGGCTTGAACATCAGTCATGTCCCAATTTGATTTTGGCGCAGATCAGAGCCAACACAAAAATAAGTTTTTTTCCACAACAAATCCCTTAAATAGATGACTTCCGGAAACATTTAGAATGAATAAGTGAATATATGCATAAATTGGTCCGATTCCATTATAAATTATATGTATATATCAATTTAATTTCCGTATATAAAAACTTTGACTTCTAGAAGAGGCCGGTAGGAGGAGGGCTTTTATTGAAAGAGGTAAACTTCTTTGTGCATAAGTTTGCCTTGGATGCACACAAAGTTGAAACTTGCACTATAAAAAATTACCTGATTTCTGATAAAATTTATGACGGAATCAGTGTTTCTGATGAAATTTACAACGGAACGCGTTTCCAATGGAATAAATTCCATCGGCAATAATAGTGTCACAAAACAATTTGTGATGGAATTTGTTCCGTCACAAATTCCGACGGAATTTTCCGTCGGAAATTCTGATGGAATCCAATTCCGTCACAAATTTTCGACGGAATTCGTTTCCGTCGCAATTTTTTTTTTTGTAAAAAATAGAAAATTATTTTTAAAAAAATAGAAAATTTTTAATTGTTTTTTAATTTACAAATGCCACATGTTTGCTTCTTAGAACGCCATGTGTCCCTCTCCGCGGGCTGCCAAGTGTCCCCTCTGTTGGTTGCCAAGTGTCGCCTCCTCATAATTCCTCCAAATGCCTCTCCTCCCGTTCGAACCCACCACCTTAGGGTGCAGATGCTTTCACGCCCGAGTCTTTACCAATTATGCCCGAATGAACCTGTATTATATTATTACATATTATTATATATATAAACATTCAGACATATAATTAATTATTAATTAAATATAATATTATTAAAAATAATGAAAAATTTAATAAAAACGAAAAAAATATTTATATATTTAAATTAAATAAATTTTAAATTAAAATTATTTAATAAATAATAATTTAATATTATAACTATTATTTTTAATTTAAAATTATAAATATAATATTAATAAATAATAATATAATTTTAATAATTAAATTTAAATATAATTATTTAATAATTAATATTTTAATTTTATAAATATTATTTTTTTTTAAAATTAATAAATTTTAATTTTTCTGACTGAATTTTCCATGGCAAATTGCGACGGAAAGTTCTGTTGGAAAACTTTGCGACAGAATTTTCCGTCGGAAAAATTTGCGACGGAAATTGCCAGGGAAAAAATTCCATCGGAAATTCCGTGGCTAAATTTGCCATAGAAAATTCCGTCAGAAAAATTTGGGACGGAAATTCCGTCGGAATTTACCACGAAAAAAATTCCGTCACAAATTCTATCAGAAATCGGATATTTTTTTATAATGTTGTAAGCAGAAGGAAGTGTCATTTTGTAACATAAAAGGACAAAGTTTTCTTCTAATCTTTCCTGATAGTAGATTGGTTATATTTGGCAAAAATATAGCATCCCATCGAGATGCATGCATTATTGTTGCATACTTTCCAATCTGTTTTACTACATCAGGTTTTTATAAAAGACATATTTAAAGAGTTAATTTTTTTTATATTATCATCTATATCCGATTTGAGGTTTATGGCTACCCGTCTTACCACATGTTTCTCCCCTAAGACTTGAACTCAAGACCTAGAGGGATTTAGAGAGGTCTTATATCGCTAAACCAACTTTATGTTGGTTATTTAAAGAGCTTATATTAATAATAAATATAAGACATAATTTTAATATTTATCAATTTTTTTCTAATTTACCCATATTCATGATCCCTCAACAATAAACAAGGAGGAGGGGGAATGAGGGAATTAAAGAAGATGAGTAGGGTGTTTTAGAAAATACATATCATATTAACTAACTTAACTAACTTCCTTAATCTAATCACATTAGGTAAATATTTCTTATATTAAGAATCAGAGGGAGTATAAACTTAATTAATTTTACATTGTGCACAGGTAGGTATGTTAAAATTTAATTAGAAGTTCATCATTAAGAGGATTATGCTTATTTGAAATTTTTTAAATTATTCTTATATCGTACAGTATTATTCAATCAAAGTAGTGTTGTAAAATATGAGTAATTTAGTGGGTGTGTGTCAAAGAAACTAGTCCCATATTGTTTGGGAATAAGAGATCACTAGCCTATATATCACTATACTATCTTGGGCTTGTAAAAAGACCTAGAAGAATGGTGGGCTTGCGAGCACAACAATGGGCTATCGGAAGGCAAATGTAGTTGAAATCCGGCAATTTCCCCCCTGTGCGTGAATAAATATGTGGTACCGGTACTTTTTGTAAACTATTTTTGCTCCTTGGAAATATTATTTTTAGATAAAAAAAAAATATTTGGCCTTGCCGAAAAGTCGCTGTATTTTGGGGTTTAAAATTCATGACCCTTTATGACAGACGCTTCGCCGGGCTACCTTTCCGTTGTCAACGCATAGGCTTGTCTGTCCGGTGGTGGCTATCCGGTTTCAAGGGACGTATTGTGACCAATTCCTCTTCGTGAAACGTGAGTATAAAAAGGACACAGACGGAGTGCTCAGTACAATGCACTCTAATCTCTTCTCCTCCGCACAATATTTTCTGGCTGTTGTTACCATTATCTTTTGCCAGTTATGTTGCCTTGATATACTCAGAGGGGTCTGTTTAATCCTAGGGAGTGCCGCTTCCTCTTTACCGGTGGTCACGGAATAACTCTATAAGACAGTGTCCTCGAATATGACTCAAATCATCCATTTCGGTTTTTGCAGATTGCTCGTGGTCTCATTGTTGGTCCAGTTATTCGTGATCGTCTACAAGTAGAACTTTAATACATGAGCGGGTTACACGAATAAAAGTATAAAACACATGGACCTAAAGAAAGAAATAGATGAGTTAAAAAGATGAACAACTTGTGCTAACAAAAAAGAAAAAGAAAAAGATGGACAACTTGTAATTTAAAACTCATATAGATATATAGTAATAACTAACCAACTCATCTATGAAAAATAGGGTATTTTAAGTGAAAGATTAGACCTAATGATGATGCCATGTTGATAAAGATAAACAGTGTGAGTTTCTGGCAATAGAGAACCCTTAGACAACTTATAGTTGGCAAATAACCATAGACCCACCCTGCATAATTATCGTAAATATAATATATATGTGTGCTCTCTCTCATGCTTAAAGACTATAGTCGAATTGTTTTTATATTGTTAAGAATGAAGAATAAAAGATAATGATGTTTATTAATCAACAATACACAATTAAGCAAATGATAACAAATGGGTAACTAATTAAAACCTGAGGTGAGAATTAACCTATATATGTTAACCTTACTCTTTGATGAAGACTCCATCATCCTCAATTCACACCTAAACACATTATATAGAGCTTCGACTAAGTAGGAGGCAGTTTTTGAATCTCCCCTTTATCTGTATATATGTGTGACATTAGAATTCCAAACCCAACGACAAAATACATAGAGAGAGGTACTTCACAGCGTCAAAACATCAATTGTCTGTTAGATAAGGGAAAGTGATGTCCAGATTGCGTGATCTCTTTTGATAATGTTCACATATGCTTTTAGTCCAACTTAACGCTTCAATATTCAATGAATTGGATATTGAAATGAGACAAATACAAATCCTAATTTTTTTTCAAAAGCATATAATCAAGGAAAGGTTATCCAGTGTAAGAATGATACCAAGTCAGCATGACATAAGAGATGGATAAATCTCAACAATCTGAAAAAAAAAAAATCTGATTATAATATCTATAAAATCATTTTATTAGTAGTATTAGGGATAGCAGTAGAACTCATTGTTTCATCCTCTTCATTTTTTTCCGCTACAAAAGAGAGGGTTTCCGCTCTAAAACATATTTCCTTCGGTCCTTTTTATAATAGCCCAAAATTTAAATTACCTTGATACTTTTTATAAGAGTCCAATAAGAGTTATCTGAACATTTAATAAGTTTTTTTTATTTTTCATTTTTGTCCCTTATTAATTATATTTAATTAAAGGTTGATGATATGTATCTTTACTCTTTTTCTTTCTCTTACTTGCCTCCTTATAAATAAAAATATACTTGAAAAAATGATTTATTTCAGACACATTTATTGTTTTTAACTAATTTTAACAACTTTCTTAAATCTTGTAATTCTATTATCCGATACTTATAAATAGAGCCGAAGGGAGTATTACTAAATGGCCTAGAGGGGATTTTTTTTTAGGTGACAAATCTAGAGAGGAACTTAATCTTGCAATCTATATCTACTAAGGTTTGGAGCATAAAGGATTTTTCTTCCCTGGTAATACGAGAAGCCAATGTTTAGACTATATCTGGTAGTATAAATTTAATTGAAGGCTCCAGAAGAGTTAATATTTTGTTACCTGAAGGAACAAAATTATGCATTGATAATGCATTTTATTCTACCAAGTCTAAAAGAAATTTATTGAGTTTCAAAGATATCCGCAGAAATGGATATCATTTAGGAACAACAACTAAAAATAATCAGGAATATCTTGTTATTACAAATATAGTTGCTGGTAGAAAATGCATATTAGAAAGTTTTCCTATTTTTTTCTTCTGGTTTGTATTACACATGTATAATCACAATTGAAACACATGCTATTGAGAACTAGAAGTTTGTCAATTCAAACCAGCAGTTTGATAATGTAAACTAGAAGTTTACCAATGAATTTATTGTTTGGTATGACCGGTTAGGCCATCTCGGTACAATCATGATGCAACAAATAATTGGGAATTCATGTGGACATACTCTGAATTGTAAACAAATACCACAATCCCATGATTTCTCATGTGCTGCTTATTTCAAGGGAAAGTTAATTATTCGCTCTTCACCAAGCAAAGTAGAAAATGAGTCTCTCATATTTCTAGAACGGATACAGAGAGATATTTGTAGGCCAATACACCCACCATGTGGACCATTTAGGTACTATATGGTTTTAATTGATGCATCAACTAAATGGTCACATGTTTGCTTATTATCTTCTCGCAACCTGGCGTTTGCGAGATTATTTGCTCAATTGATTAGATTAAGAGCACATTACCCTGATTATCTTATTAAGAAAATACGTCTTGATAATACTGGTGAATTTTCATCACAAGCTTTTAATGAATATTGTATGTCTCTTGGAATTGATGTTGAACATCCTATAGATTATGTTCATACGCAAAATGGACTTACAGAATCATTGGTTAAAAGGTTGCAACTAATTGCAAGACTTTTACTTATGAAATCTAATCTCCCAATTTCTACTTGGGGCCATGCCATTTTGCATGCAGCAATGTTAATTCGCATTAGGCCAACAAGTTATTTAAAGGTTTCCTCCTTACAAATGGTTTTTGGTCAGGAACCTAATATTTTCCATATAAGAATTTTTGGGTGTACGGTATATGTGCTTGTAGCACTACCATAACGCATCAAAATGGGTTCTCAAAGAAGAATGAGAATATATGTTGGGTATGAATCTCCATCAATTATAAAATGTTCAGAACCATTCATAGGAGATTTATTTACGGTACGATTTTCCGATTGTCATTTTGATGAATAACTTTTCCCAACATTAAGGGGAGAAAACAAACAGCTGGGTAAAGAAATTAGTTGGAATGAATTATCATTGGCTCATTTTGATCCTCGTATAAAACAGTGTGAACTGGAAGTTCAAAAGATAATTCATGTACAAAATTTAGCTAATCAAATGCCAGAAGCATTTATTGACCCAAAGAAAGTGACAAAGTCACATGTCCCAGCTGCTAATGCTCCTATTAAAATTGACGTCCCTGAAGGACAAAATGCTATGAATGAATCTAAAGCACGCCTGAAGCGTGGCAGACCCATCGGTTTCAAAGATAAAAATCCTCAAAAAAGAAAAGGAGCAAAGAATATAGATGGTCAATGAAGAAAATTCAGTAGCTCCAGAAGAGCCATCTCCTGAAGAGATATTATCTCCAGAAGAGAATGTTGTAGTCCCAGAAGAGAACCAAGTACCTGATATATGTGAAAATAATGAGATCTCAATAAATTATGTTATGAATGGAATCCGATGGGATAGAAATGAAGTCAACGTTGATGACATCTTTGCTTATCATATAGCATATGATGTAATGAATGATAATGAGGATCATGAGCCAAAATCCATTAGTGAAAGCCAACATAGAAAAGATTGGCCCCAATGGAAAGATGCCATTAATGCAGAACTAAAATCATTGGTTAAACGAAAAGTATTTAGACCTGTAGTCCTTACACTTGAAGATGTAAAATTAGTTGGATGCAAATGAGTCTTTGTACGAAAAAGAAATGAAAAGGGCAAAATAACTAGATATAAGGCACGTCTTGTAGGCCAAGATTTTACACAAAGACCTGGCATTGATTTTGAAGAAACGTATTCACCAGTAGTGGATGCGACTACTTTTCGTTATTTAATTAGTCTAGCAGTAGATGCAGGACTTGATTTACATCTAATGGATGTTGTGACTGCCTATTTATATGGATCACTTGACAATGATATTTATATAAAAGTCCCTGAAGGACTTAAGATGTCAGAAGCATCCAATTCAAGTTCTCGAGAACAATACTCAGTTAAGTAAGTCCCTGTATGGCCTGAAGCAATCAGGGCGCATGTGGTATAATTGTCTCAATGAATATTTGTTAAAAGAAAGATACAAAAATGATCCGATATGCCCATGCATCTTTATGAAAAGATCTAATAGTGAGTTTGCTATAATTGCTGTTTATGTTGATGATATCAACATCATTGGAACTCCTGAAGAGCTACAAAAGGCAATTAATTGTTTGAAGAAAGAATTTGAAATGAAGGACTTGGGAAGAACAAAATTCTGTCTTGGATTACAGATCGAGTACTTCAAGAAAGTGATCTTTATATATCAAGAAACTTATGTGAAGAAGGTCCTAGAACGATTTTACATGGATAAATCTCATCTATTATGTACCCCAATGGTTGTAAGATCTTTGAAGGTGGATAAAGACCCATTCTGACCCCGAGAAATCAGTGAAGAAGGTGATGAAGAACTACTTGGTCAAGAAGTACCATATATTAATGCTATTGGAGCACTAATGTATCTTGCTAATCACACACATCCTGATATATCATTTGTTGTTAATTTATTTGCAAGATATAGTTCTTCACCAACACGAAGGCATTGGAATGGAATAAAGCACATTCTTCGTTATCTCAGAGGTATTACAGACATGGGGTTATACTACTCAAATGTATCCAAGCATGAACTGGTTGGTTATGCAGATTTCATGGCGATCTATGAAACAGACTATATCAACCACATCATCTAATCATGCAGAAATTCTAGCAATACATGAAGCAAGTCGAGAATGTATGTGGTTGAGGTCAGTGATACATCATATACGTACAACTTGTCATTTATCTTTCGGCAAAATGATCCCAACAATCCTATATGAGAATAATGCTGCATGTATCGCTCAACTTAAAGAAGGCTATATCAAGGGCGATAGAACAAAACATATTTCACCAAAATTCTTCTTCACTCGCGACCTTCAAAAGGATGGTGAAATAGATATCCAGCAAATCAGTTCAAGTGAAAATCTAGCAGATTTATTCACCAAGTCACTCCCTGGTACAATCTTTGAAAAACTTGTTCATGATATTGGTCTTCGGAGATTCAAAGATTTCAACTGATATTATCAAGAGGGGGAGTCGATACACGTTGTATTCTTTTTTCCTTATCTAGGTTTTGTCCCACTAGGTTTTCCTAGAAAGGTTTTTAATGAGGCAGCACTCGACGGTGTATCAATGAATGATGTACTCTTTTCTTTGGTTAGGTTTTTATCCCACTGGATTTTTCCTAATTAAAGTTTTTAATGAGACACATTCATAATGGACATCCAAAGGGGAGTGCTATGAATATTAAATATGTGGATGTCCATTGACTCATATTACTCTTCCAGTCAACTTGACATAAAGAAGAAAAGAAGATTTGACACAAAGTAAAAGCAAAAGAAGATAAGGACATAAAGAAGATATAAAGTAACCATGGTCATGTAATCAAGGTTAAATATAACCATGGTCATGCAACCAGGGTTAGATTTCTGACTCTATATAAAAGCCTGTAATCGATTGTTTCAGTTGAACTGAATGAGAACTTCTTTTTAACTTCTCTCTAAAAATTCTATCGATTTTCACTGAATTCTATCAATCTTCTCTCTTATCACATATACTTTTATAACAAAAAGGAATTTGATGGTTTACTGCATATTTTTCAGATGGTGAGGTGGTGACAGCGCCAAGTTTGTCTTTATATTAATGTCTCAAAGGCACGGGAATTTGGGCCACATGGCCATTCACTGATGACAGAGTTTATTAATGGCGTACTAACGGTGGTGGCCGGAATTTATTCGAATGATGGAATGGCACGCCAAAAACGTGGGTTTCTGCCGTTGGTACAGGTTTTTTTAGGGGAGGGGAGGGGCCTGGCTCACCTTCTCTTGCTTGGGTAACATTATTATTAACTTTACTATCGGGTAGGGAGAAAATTAGAGAAAGAAAAAAAAAATTAAAAGGTACAACTTTTAAAAACAGTAAATTTTTTTTATTATTTATGGAAGTTTTTCTTCCTAACTAGTATTTCTTTATCCCTATTTTTTTTTTTTTCAATTTTCTTTCCATCCAAACATAAAAATAAAGAGGGCAGTTGCTCACCATCCCTCGTATCCCCATCATGCCTCCCTCCAAAAGTTAGGTATTTTTTTTTGGAGGGGATATAAGAAAGAAAAATGTTCTACCCCCTCTCATTAATATAGGATATATATTGAGAGTTGATTTTGATTTTAAATATAAGACATATTTTTTATATTTATTAATTTTTTAATAATTTATTTCTATTGATACTTCCTCAACAATAATTAAAAAAGATAGAAAATAAGAAAATTAAGGAAGATGACTGGGGTGTTTTAAAAAATACATGTCATATTAACTAACATAAATAATTTCCTTACTTTAATCAAATTAGATAAATATATCTTATATACTAAAGACTAGAGGCAGTATTACACAATTAGTTTTATAGAATTATTTAGATTCTTTTTTTTTTTCTTTTTTAGCTTTTTATCAATAACATGTTTTTGCTTCCACAACCGACAGCTAGATTTATAAGCAGATAGCAATGAATATGAAAATGGTTAGAGTTATGACCGAAAACGAAGACAAAGAAACTATATTAGCAATTTAAATCCGAAGTTACTTTACTTTCACGTCAATTTCATCATAATAGTGTGCAGGTAATGCATTTCAATTCAACTAGAGAATAAATGATGAGAAGCTTTTGTAAAATCCTAGCAAAATTCAAAAAACATGCTAAATATCACAAATTGATATCAAGTTGGTATTTTATACGAGTTTTTTTTTTTCCTGTTCAAACAAGCTATCAAATACTACTATAATTTTTATTGTACTAGGTCAAGCAGGTCAAAATTGATAAATTGCATGATACATATGTATATACTACTGATAAAGAAGAAGAGAGAGCAAAATTCATTTAAATTTTATAAGAATAAACTAATCATTTAAATTCTTTCTCTCACCCCCTTTCTCTACTGCTTCCAGTTCCTTCTCATCCCTTTTATTAAAATTCCTCCCCTCCACTCATCTTCATCAAGCCAAACACAATGTTAAGATCCAAACTAAAATCAACCATTATCCAGAATTAGATTCTTCAAAAGAATTTCATCCACAGCAAATATTAAGACTCAAAATTATGTTCTTTTTTTTTTTTTTATGGGGTGAGGTCACTTATCACTTTAATCAACGGTTTATTAGTTTATACAATTATCATTTAACCAAGGTTTTTTTTGTTCTGATATCTGGTCCAATTTTTAAAAGATTGGATGAACCCAATAACCCAATAATTCATGTCAATTATGGATTTTCACCGGGTTTAAAAAATTCTTTTTAATTTGCAAAGAATAACGTTCTAATTATAAAATAGGCATATTCAAAGTTTATGGTGTAGACTTTTATAATTAGTTTATTTCTCATATTAGATAATGAAAAGTAAAAATATTATATATAGGCCATTATAGGCCAATTAAAATCAACGTCCAGAGCTTACATAATTATATTGTTAGATCCCCATGTTCCCGTCGTGCTAAATTAATAAATGGGGAATTATGGCATACGACAGAGTAAGTTACGTGGATTTTAAACTTTCAGTTGAACCATACTTATAATAGATTTACTTTTTATGATAGTTCAAATCTAATTAAGCATTACATTTTAAAATTCAAACATAAAAAATGTAACTAAGGTTAATTAGTATAATTTAAGAGTGTACCATGTAATTCTCCCTGACTGTGATAATTTGTAAAGGGCGTTAGTTTAGTGGCTTGAACAGCAGTCATGTCCCAATTTGCCAAGACAAAAATAAGTTTTCGCCCCCAACAAATCCATTAAATAGATGACTTCCGGAAACATTTAGAATGAATAAGTGAATATATGCATAAATTGGTCCGATTCCATTATAAATTATATGTATATATCAATTTAATTTCCATATATAAAAACTTTGACTTCTAGAAGAGGCCGGTAGGAGGAGGGCTTTTATTGAAAGAGGTAAACTTCTTTGTGCATAAGTTTGCCTTGGATGCACACAAAGTCGAAACTTGCAAGCAGAAGGAAGTGTCATTTTTGTAATATAAAAGGACAAAGTTTTCTTCTAATCTTTCCTGATGGTAGATTAGTTATATTTGGCAAAATATAGCATCCCATCGAGATGCATGCATTATTGTTGCCCGTACACGTACTTTCCAATCTGTTTTACTACATCAAGTCTCTATATAAGATATGTTTAAAGAATTAATTTTTTCTTTTTATATTATCATCCATATTCGATTTGTGGTTTATGACTGCCCCTCTTATCACAGATTTTTCTCTTGGAACTCGAATTTAAGATCTAGAGGGATTTAGTAAGGCTTTATATCGCTAAACCAACTCTATGTTGGTTATTTAAAGAGTTGATCTTGATAATAAATATAAGACATATTTTTCATATTTGTCAATTTTTTTTTCTAATTTACCCATATTTATGATCCCTCAACAATAATCAAGGAGAAGGGGGAATGAGGGGATTAAAGAAGATGAGTAGGGTGTTTTAAAAAATTCATGTCATATTAACTAATTTAATTAACTTCCATAATCTAATCAAATTAGATAAATATTTCTTATATTAAGGATCAGAGGAAGTATAATCTTAATTAATTTTACATTGTGCACAGGTAGGTATGTTAAAATTTAATTAGAAGTTCATTATTAAGAGGATTATGCTTATTTGAAATTTGTTAAATTATTCTTATTATCGTACAGTATTATTCAATCAAAGTAGAACTGTAACACATGAGCGGGTTACACGAATAAAAGTACAAAACACATGGACCTAAAGAAAGAAATATATGAGTTAAAAAGATGAACAACTTGTGTTATAAAAAAAAAAAAAAGATGGACAACTTGTAATTTAAAACTTATATAGATATATAGTAATAATTAACCAAATCATCTATGAAAAATAGTGTATTATAAGTGAAAGATTAAACCTAATGATGATGCCATGTTGATAAATATAAACACTATGAGTTTCTGGCAATAGAGAACCCTTAGACAACTTATAGTTGGCAAAAACCATAGACCCACTCTGTATAATGATCGTAAATATAATATATATGTGCGCGCTCTCTCATTCTTAAAGACTATAGTCGAATTGTTTTTATATTGTTAAGAATGAAGAATAAAAGATAATGATGTTTATTAATCAACAATACACAATTAAGCAAATGATAACAAATGGGTAACTAATTAAAACCTGAGGTGAGAATTAACCTATATATGTTAACCTTACTCTTTGATGAAGACTCCATCATCCTCAATTCACACCTAAACACATTATATAGAGCTTCAACTAAGTAGGAGGCAGTTTTTGAATCTCCCCTTTATCTGTATATATGTGTGACATTAGAATTAGGGGTGTTCAAATCCTAGGACGGGACCGGGATCACCCATTCCCGATTCCCGTCCCGGGTGGTAGTTGGGACCGGGAATTCATTCCGGGTCCCAGTCCCGGTCTCGGGAAATTTCCAGTATAATCGGAACCGGGAATTCCCGGTTTCAATAATATAATTATATTAATTAAATTTTATATAATTTAGTGTTTGAAGTGATTATTTAATACCTAATAAGGTTATAAAAATCACAAAAATTGAGTTAGAATTGAAGAATAATATATTATTATTATTACTAACACATTCATCATGTTTGTTATTATCTTTATATATTATATAGTTAGGATTAATATCAAGATATATACGATTTAACTCTAACTAAATATGTTATATACATTTTATCAAATGATAACTTAATAACTTAATTTATGGGGTAAAAATACAAATATAAAAGAATAACTTATTTTTTAAGGAAAAAATAAAAAAAATACTGGGACAAGGAATTCCCAGGATCACAAGGTGTGATCCCGGTCCCGGTTTTTTTAGATCCCAGTCTCGGTTTTCTTGGGCCGGGCCGGGAAATTCCGGGAATAAAATGTCGGAAACCGGGCCGGGACAACCGGGACCGGGCTGGAACAGCCGGGATAACCGGGACCGGGACATTTTGAACACCTCTAATTAGAATTCCAAACGCAACAACAAAATACACAGAGAGAGGTACTTCACAGCGTCAAAACATCAATTGCCTGTTATATAAGGGAAAGTGATGTCCAGATTGCGTGATCTCTTTTGATAATGTTCACACATGCTTTTAGTCCAACTTAACGCTTCAATATTCAATGAATTGGATATTGAAATGAGATAAATACAAATCCTAATTTTTTTTTTTCAAAAGCATATAATCAAGGAAAGGTTATCCAGTGTAAGAATGATAACAAGTCATCATGACATAAGAGATGGATAAACCTCAACAATCTGAAAAAAAATCTGGTTATAATATTTATAAAATCATTTTATTAGTAGTATCAGGGATAGTAGTAGAACTCATTGTTTCATCCTCTTCATTTTTTTCCGTTACAAAAGAGAGGGCTTCCTCCCTAAAAGATACTTCCTTTGGTTCTATTTATAATAGCCCAAAATTTAAATTGCCTTGATTCTTTTTATAAGAGTCTAACAAGAGTTGTCTGAACATTTAATGAGTTTTTTTTTCATCTTTGTCCCTCATTAATTATATAAAATGCATTAATTTAAGGTTGACAATATGTAGCTTTACTCTTTTTCTTTCTCTTACTTGCCTCCTCATAAATAAGGGTATACTTGAAAAAATGGTTTATTTTAGACACATTTATTGTTTTAAACTAATTTTAATTACTTTTTTAAATCTTGTAATTTAGTTATCGGACACTTATAAATAGAGCCGAAGGGAGTATAACTAAATGGCCTAGAGGGGATATTTTTAGGTGACAAGTCTAGAGAGGAACTTAATCCCGCAATCTATGTCTACTAAGGTTTGGAGCACAAAGGATTTTTGTCACTCCTAATAAGTACGTTTTCCGGGATCGATTCGAACTTATGTTTTTCTCTTTACGTGGTGATATTACTTATCACCTCAACCAATAGCTTGTTAATAATCCTAAGCCAACCTTAGCCCTTTAAAAATAACTCATTCTGCTTCCAACACAACCTTCCAAGTGCTTGAGTGAAACCAACTATCCAACATCCTTTGTAATCTCTTATAACTCCGCCGTAGCCGCCTTATAGTTATTGTAATCATAGCACCATCCACATTTAGTTTGATCCAAGCTTTGGTTTTTCGCATTCGGTTTCCTAAATTTTGATGAAATTTGTAGCGGTTATATAATCGCTACTAATTTCATGAAAATTCAAAATTAGCGTCAAAAAATTAATTTCAATTTAAAAAAAGCGCGTTAATAAGTAGCGGTTGTAAATTTAATTTTTTTTTAAAAATACGATAATGTGTTTCTGTTTTTTTAATATTAAATTAAATAGTTTATTTTTTTATTAGTTTATCTAATTTAATTAGCTTATTATTCAATAGGTTAACTTATTTATAAATTAAAAGGAATAATTTAATTTAATTGGATTAGTATACAAATTGTATTGAAAATATTATTAAGGATACGTAGGTAATAAGGAACTATTATGTTGTTTACTACAATGTAATTGTGTATGAAAAATAGATGAAAATGAGATAAAGTTGTAAAATATCTAGAAAAAATAGTGAGAATAAATTTTATACAAAGGAAAGAAGTATTGAAAAAAAAAATTTAAAAACTTGTTACTATATTTGATTGTATTGTTCAGCTCCTCAACTCATACAAAAGAAGTTGTAAATGAGAGAAAATGAAAGAAAGGTAAGGTGAAAAGAAATGGGGGAGTGTTTGAAATGAGTTGTGGTAAGGGTATTTATAGGGATCCACGTACCATTTGTAGCGGTTAATGTATCCATTTTGTAGTGATTATTTTTATTTTTGTAGCAGTTTTTAATTAGTAGCGGTTATTTTTTTTATTTCTGTAGCGGTTATTAAACCGCTACAAATATTAATTTATTTTTTTAAAAATTTTTTTTCCAGTTTTTTTAAAGACAAAAGCTTAATTTGAATTTGATTACTCATCGTCGCCATCCCTACAGAAATTATGTAGAAAAATTATTGTTAGGGATGTATTATTAAATTTAAAAAATTTAATTTAAATGATGTGGACATAAAAAAACTCACCACAGTAGAGGTAAATTGTCATCGCCTTCAGGGAAGTAGTTTTCAAAATCGGCTAGCTGAAATGGCTCACTCTCATAGGCGATGTTATTGCCTTCACCCATGTCATAAAGGTCTCGTGGCTTTAAATGAACGACTATGTGCCAATCCCTGTGCCTCTCGTCCTCGACATAATAAACCTGATGTGCCTCTTAAGCAAGAATATACGGCTCATCATCTTGAGAAATACCAGTATGAATCGGCCGTGAGAAATTGACTGATGTGATCCCTAAGTCGTCAGTTGTCAATCCCCGAGAAGTAGTGGTATTTGCCCACAAACACTTGAACAGCGTCACGGTGAAACGACCTTGATAATTAAGTTCAACCACATCAAGAAGCTTTCCATAGTAAGGGACGCCTTCGAACTGCCTGTTGGCGTCACTGCTGCTCGTATAACTCCTTGTCCCAAATGTGCCATAAACACTCAAATTCTGAGTTTGCAATCCTTGATCATGTGAAACCGTGCAAAACTTAAAACCATTGACATTGTATGCTGTAAACCTTTTTGCATGATCAAGAAGGCCGATTGCGAGAGCTCTGAAATCTGGTAAGTGTGGGTTGTGGTCATTTAGTATTCTGCGTGCAAACCAGCTCGGGAATTCTCTGTGGACCATCCTATCAACTTCCGAGGATGTTTGTGTATGGATCCTGAGTTGACGCTTAACATGACTTCTGAATTCCCTGTAATTAATAATGGAAAGGCGATAGTGAAATGAAAGTGAGAAATGTTACGAAAGATATAGAATAACATGTGAGTGTACAATTCTTACTGTATGAAAGGTTCAACTTGAGTGCAATTAATCAAGACATGTCTATGTGCTTGCAGCTTCTCAGTTGACGTTAGTTTGAAGTTCTCAGTTGCTCCAACTGGTTTACCAACATGAGAGATAAATTCTCCTGATGTCGGTGCAGGTTTGGGACAATCGTCAACACGAGGTGGGCGGTTGAAAGCCATTTCAAGATCATCAAAGTACCTTGAACAAAAATACAGCACCTCATCCCCTATATAGCCTCCAGCTATAGAACCTTCTAGTCACGCCTTATTTCTTATGTAAGATTTTAATTTCCTAAGGAACCTACGAAGTAAAGAAGAGAGAATTGATACTAAATGCTGAAAAGGACGACTAGCAAACATTAATACGGAGAATAAAGCATATATTTAAAATGAGTACCTCTCAATCGGATACATCCATCGATATTATACTAGTCCAGCGAGTTTTATTTCATGAACGAGGTGGACTGTAAGGTGAACCATCACAGTAAAAAAGGACGGAGGAAAGATCATCTCCAAATGACAAAGTGTAAGAATGATTTTGGACTGCAGCTGATCGAGCTCCTCAACGATCAAAACCTTAGAACACAACTTCCGAAAGAAAGAACAAAGTTCCACCAAAACGATGGAAACATCGGAAGGAAGTGCATTCTTTATAGCCAGAGGAAGTAATTGCTGCATAAGAACATGTGAGTCATGACTCTTCAGGCTAACAACCTTTTAAGCCTGCAAGTCAACACATCGAGAAATGTTGCTTGAATACCCATCAAGAACTTTTAATTTCTTCAACGTCGCGAGAAAGACTTCCTTGATCGGTTTTGTGAGGGTAAACTTTGCCAGCTGAAATTTGTCATGCTCATCTGGCCAAGTGTCTTCACGAACTCCCATGTCGCGTAAATCTTTCTTCGCTGGAAGGTGATCTTTTGTCTTGCCGGGTTCGTTAAGCAACATATATAGCATATTGTCGCAAACATTCTTTTCAATGTGCATGACATCAAGACTGTGACGAAGTAAATTAGATCTCCAATATGGAAGAGTGAATAAAATACTTATCTTCTTCCACTGCTGCGGTGCTGAAGTCTTGCGCGTCTTTTGGCGAGTTTGTGCTGAATCGTCGCTTTTTCCAAACTCGAAGTCAACATACTCAAGCTGCTGTAAGATATCTGTACCGGATAAAGTCTAAGGTGGTCCTCTTTTTTTTGGTTTTCCATTGAAGCAATTTCGTTGCAATATGAACTTATGCGTTCTATCGAGAAACCTCCGATGCCCCATAAAGCACCACTTTCAGCTGTGGGGAAGACGTACTGCGTCAGAGTCAAAATTGTAAGTTGGACACGCCGACCCAGTATGCACATTCCAACCAGATAATGTGCTAAGGCCAGGAAAGTCACTAATCATCCATATCAAAGCTGCACACAAGTTGAACAAAATCTTGTCGTAAGCGTCGTACGTCTCCATGCCGACATTCCACAGGTCAAGCAATTCCGCAATAAGCATTTGGAGATACACATCGATGTCATTGCCCAGTGCCTTTTTGCCTGGAATGATTATAGACATAATAAAAGAGCTTTTTTTCATACACATCCAGGGAGTAAGTTGTAGGGAACTAAGACTACTAGCAAAATACTGTAACTTGTGCTAAGATTCTTGAAAGGATTGAAACCATCGGTCACCAATGCAAGCCGAACATTTCTGGGGTCAGTCGCGAAATTTGGAAATTCGTTGTCAAACGTTTCCCAAGCGTCTGCATCCCGGGGATGTCTTAATTTGCCGTCTTCATTCTTATCAATGGCATGCCACCTCATATGCTCCGCAGTTTTAGACGATATAAATAATCTTTGTAGGTGAGGTTTCAAAGGGAAGTACATGAGAATCTTTGCAGGTTTCTTCTTCTGCTTTTTCCTCTTTCGAATTGTATTGTACCTTGATGTGTGACATCTCTTACAAGTCTCCCTGCTGTAATCGTCTCCCCCATACAGCATACAATCATTGGGGCATGCATCAATCTTTTGATAGTTCAACCCCAACCTAGTGATAATCTTCTTGGCCTCATAGAATGTTGTGGGAATCTCAGCGTCAGGGAATGCATTTTGTAATAATTCGAGCAACATTGACATTCCCTTATCTGTGATTCCACACAAGCACTTGATATGATACAATTTGATCAAGAAAGATAATTTAGAATATTTTCGGCAACCTTGATATAAAGGACGATATGCTTCATCCATCAAGTAGAAAAAATCTTGAGCTGCTTCATTCCTCATAAACACCAGCTCAGAACCGTGCACTTCTTCGTTGAAGTTGTCGCATTGAAATCCAAATGCATCATGCACAACATCATTCACAGGATCATCTTCATCTAGTTGAACGCCTACTTGAGAACTTCGAGGAAGAGCATCATCATATCTAATGCCGGCCTTCTCACCATGAACTGCCCAGAACATATAGTCCTCAGGGAAAGGCTTCAGAAGCAAATGTTCCTTCACAACATTTCGTACACGCCACTTCTTGAACTTGCATCTCCGACACGGACAGACGATCTTGCCATTACAGTTGGCGTGAGTGAATGTGAAATCCAAGAAATTGTTTAATCCGTACAAATATTCCAAAGAATTGCGCGGCAACCTGATCCATGACTTATCCATAACTATTAGTGAGAGAGAAGAAAGTATAGAGAAGAAGATGAGTTAATAGAGAATAACGAATGCTTGGAACCTTATATTCTGAAATTCCAACGTTTAAACTTTTGTAGCGGTTGAAAAACCGCTACAGTACTAAAAATTTGTAGCAGATATATATATAAAACCGCTACTAATGTTCAAGCCGTTGGAATTTTGCATAAAGTGGTGGGAAATTCAAAATTTAAAAGTTGAGTTTTTGTAGCGGTTATATGTATCAAACCGTTACTAATATTAAAGCCGTCAGAAATCAAATGGAAAAATTAGTTTTAAATTTGTAGCGGTTATACGTAAATAACCGTTACAAATTTACACAAAGGCGGCAATTTTCAAAATTCAAATGTTGAGTGTTTGTAGCGGTTTTTATTGTTAAACCGCTACAAATATGGAACGTTATTTATAAATATAAAAAAATAAATTATATATATATTTGTAGCGGTTTCTTCAAGAAAATCGCTACAAATATAACAAAATTTTATTTGTAGCGGTTGTTTATTGTAAAACCGCTACAAATATATATAATTTATTTTTTTTAAGGTTTAGAAATATAAATAATATTGTTGCAATTAATTCACAAATTCAACAACGCGGTCTAAGAATATAAATATCATTATGGTAAACACAATAAGAATTTAAGTTCTGAAATACACAATTATATATATTTATTTACAAATGTTTTAACAACAAATAAAAAAAAAGATGTCCTAAACTAAGTAGTTGGGGGGACGATCATCTGGTGCTCCCTTAGGTGGGGCTCTATCAGGTGTTGCTGGATCGGGCCGCTGGGTAGAGTGAACCGCACCATCATTATCAGCAGGAAGAGGAGGAGGCTGCACGACGAACTGAGGGACAGGCGGAACCTGTGGATACTGCTCGTCCGGGAACAAGCACTACTACAAAAAAGTAAAGCTATGGCGCTTATAATTGCATTAACTGTGGCGCTAGAGAAGTGCCACATATCTAGACGTCACTAAAAAAAGCTGTGGCGCTTGGAAGCGCCACAACATTTTAAAATTTTTTTTTAAAAAAATACCCTCCTGTGGCGCTTGTTTGAGGAAGTGCCACAGGAGGGGGGCCTCCTGTGGCGCTTGCTGGAGCAAGCGCCACAGTAGGGTCGCTTTTTTTTTTTTTTTTTCTTTCTTCTTCTTCTTCTTCTTCTTTGTTTTTTTTCCTGTGGCTCTTTTTTATGCTTTCTGATTGTGAAGCTTTATATAAAATGAGTGGCTTTCGTGTTTATCATCTCCACAAATTATCAATCTTTCTATTTTATATTTCAACCTATTATATATATATATATATATATATATATATATATAATTTTCACATTTAAAATTCAAGTTCCCCAATAATAATGTTCTTACATTAATACTCTCCAAAACTAACATAAAAAATATCACAATACAAGAACTTGATATGTGAACACAGTACATCAACAACTAATTAAGTAAATTAAAAGATTACTAAAAAACGTAAGCTTGTCGGCAAAAAAATTTAAACAAAGCAAAAAGGAAAACGAAACAAGCTAGGTTTTCAGTCTTTCCTATTAAATTAGGAACAAAAAGGCGAACTTTATATTACGGTTTATCTTGACTAAAAAAAAATTTAAACAAAGCAAGTTAGAATGAAATAGTCTTCTTCTTACAAATCTATTAATTGACCAGCGCAAGGAGTGGGAGACCACGTTGGTGATGCTAGCTTGAGTGACGAGTGAGCGTGTGGGTGTGTTTTTTAGTATGAAGATGATAGGAAATGGAGGGAGGGGGCCGACGGATCCACTAAGAAGATGAGAAAGAGAAAGGAGTTTAATGGAGGAGAGAGTAGTTAAATAATTAAAGTGGAGTAGTAGTCAAAAAGAGAAGGAATGGGGGGCGAACACAGGACCACTACGCGGGAAATGAAATAATTAAGAGATACACTATCCATTTATTTTTTTTTTTTTAAAAAAAAGGGGCAAGTGTGGCGCCTAAATAATTAGGCGCCACAAATTGCCCCATATCAGCTGTGGCGCCTAATGCTTAGGCGCCACAGCTGATATGGGGCAATTTGTGGCGCCTATTTATTTAGGCGCCACACATGCCTAGTTTTTCTTAAAAAAAAAAAAATTAATGCTGCAGCTGTGGCGCTTGGTGGGTTGGGCGCCACAGCTGCTTTCCTGGCCTCAAGTGTGGCGCCTGCGTAGGTAGGCGCCACACTAGGCCTCCTCAATTGTGACACTTAATCTATTAGGCGCCACAGCTGGTATCTAAAATTTAAAAAAAAAATTATAGAGGTAAAAAAAAAAAAAAGAGAAGCTGTGGCACTTGTTTAAAGAAGTGCCACAAAATGTGCGCCACCTTTTATCCTTTTTGTAGTAGTGAAGCGACTCCATCTGCGCTTGAGCATGCTGTTCGTGATATCACGCCACTACGTCTATTGAGCGTAGATCAAATCAACATGCTCCTGAAATGAAACACGAAGTTGAAAGATTCGTTGTCACTGATGGTGTTGAACTCTGCCTCGCCTTTTGTTGAGATGTCTTGTTCCAGTTTCAGAAAAATCTTGGACAAGGAGCTCTTGAGCAGTGGGAGGACCTAGAAATGAAAGGGATCAAACCGACAAAATATAGTTACAATAATATAATCTCAAGGCATAATTTTAAAAGAAAGTACTAGTCAATTAATTTTTCTCGAGAGGTTAAAGAAATAAAATATATTACTTAATTATAAAATATATGGTGCATTTATATAATTAGATTATATATCAGTTTATAAATAAGATAAATTAGTTTACAGAAAAATATAAATATAAATACTTTAATCTAAATTATTAAACTTTTTTAACATCTACGGTAAAAATCAATTAGTTCGTATATTGACACGATGATTAATATTATTTTTTTATTTCATGAACGTGGTTACATGTGCCATGCATATACCTTGTCGTGACGAGCAACCAGGAGAGAGAAAAGGAAGCGCTTAATGAGGGTATGCTTAGGCTCCGAGGGGTCAAGGTAGGAACAGACGCGGTAGCCGCCGGTGAGGGCGGTGGACGGCATGTAGGTTCCGGTGAAGAGGTCGCGCTTCTCGACCTTGGAGACGTGGAATAGGATGGGGAAGCTGACGGCGTCAAGGACGGCCACGACCCTTGGGTCGGAAGCAATGAACGGACCTGGTGGCATGTTGGTTCGGAACACTGGATTGGTACTTTTCGATTTTGGAAGTGAAGAACTTTCACGGCCAAGGTTGCAGAAGAAGTCGCGTCTGTCCGCGATGGCTCCGATGAACGGAAGGCCATAGGATCCCGGAATTGGTTTCATTGGGAGCTTGTCAGCTTCTGAGGATGATGATGAAGAAGAAGACATTGTTTAGCTTTTCTAATAATATTTCTTCGATCTTCTCAGTGTTCGCCCTGGCTTGATACATGCAATTGGGCTGATCACGAGTTCTTATATATACAAGTAGTCACCGTTTTTTATTATATTAAATAAATCTACATCATTACCCAAGATATGGAAATAATTTAACCCCTGTGGAACATATTTAAATAGAAAACTAATAAACAATGAACAAGATGCATGTATAATAAATATTGCTGGCATTGGTCCCCTTCAGTATTTTATACTATTATACATTAAGAGACAAAGTCACAAAGCAGATAGGATTTAGTGGATTAGTTCATATTACGATATGTAATAATTGGGCCTCGTTCAATTTGTAAACCAAATTCTGGTTATTATAAGTAGAAGAAGCCACCGCGCATCCGGCGCACTTGGCATAGGAGTGAGGCCTTTGTGCCTCCTCTACCGGGTTCGATCCCGCGTCCGCACCTCGGGTGCTAATCAAAAAAAAAAAAAAATAAGTAGAAGAAAACAATTTAACGTTCTACTTGATTCCCTAAAAATGCGCGTTGAACAATAATGTGATCTCTTTTGAATTAAATATAAAGGTGACGTCCCATCTTCCTTCGCTTCAATAGTCTAGGTATCGTGATGTTATGTTTATTGTATATTGATCATGCTTCAGTGTTCTTTGTTTGTATTTGTTTTGTTATTTTAATATAATATTCTTTTTTCTGATCCAGCAAAAAAACGATAGTTTTTTTTTTCCTGGAAACAACAGGGAGTCTAGCTAATCGCTTATACAATTATAATAGGGTTAATGAGCATATTGAGCAATAAACTATTTCACTATGGGCATACATCACAATTAATTATTGTTAGATGCAAAAGTAAACATATTGAATTTTTTTGATAGCAAATATAACAGCCCAGTGAACAAAACTTAACTTCCGCCATTTTAAAAAGCCCTGGTCTTTAAAACCCAAGCTGTCATTTACACACAATATTAAAAGAGGAAAACGTATCCCAGCAAAAGCCTATATTTATAACCATACTTTGAAGGCATCTTCCCCTTAAAAGGACCATACACTAAGATGGAAAACTGGAACAATCCTTAAAGCACTATTTGGAAGCTACGAAATTCGACAAACCAGTGGAACTAAAAAAGCAAGCAACTGATATGAATGTTGCAAACATTCATCAGAAGCACCGATGCTATAATTAACCATTCTTTTGCTATAATTAACCTTGTGTTTGTTTTACCTCCAGCTCCCAACGACGTCGTGTTTAGTCGGAGAAGATGTTGGATTATGAATGGGGAAATCCGTCTACGATAATGCTCACTGGAAGCGACGAAGCCGCAGCCGCAGCCGCAGACTCCGAATAAACGCATTGGCAAATCTTCAACCACTATAACTCTCACTCGTTTTTGCCTGACCACCTTGTTTCTCAAGCTCCACCAACATTCTCTCTTCGACACAAGCGCCTTCCTTGTCTCGTCGTCGTCGCATTTTCCTCCACCACCACCACCGGCGCAGCCTCCTCATTCCATGTTCTACCTTGACCCGCTCCTTCCGGTCAATGCCGGCAACTGCGGGCCTGGGGTTGGGCTTCTGGTGGTTCCCAAGTCTGAGGATGTGGGTCGGTCCCAGGACTTCTCGGCGTCTCGAATTGGACTTCGAGGGCGACTTTGTGAGCCACATCAACTTTGAAAGTCAACTCTGCCACATCATCTTCTCAACTTTGCCACATCATCATTCAAATATTTGCCATGTTACCCATTCTGGTAAAAAATTTTCTCCATCCATGTAGATAATGACTGAGTTGTTATATTTGCTATCAAAAAAATTCATTATGTCTACTTTTACACCCAACAATAGTTAATTGTGTTAGGTGCCCATAGAAAAATAATTCATTATTAAATTTGCACATTAACTTAAGTATAATCCATGTTCTCAAACCCGGATAGGACCAGAAACCTGCCGGTAGACCGGTCCGGTCATCAACCCTGTTCGGTATTTTTTTAAAATCAATTGTTTTGAAAAAAAATTTTATTTAGAATTTTATATTAATAACTCTAAAATCTTCGATTTCTCATCAATTTGACCCCAGGTTAGCTCCAATTTGACTTCGGTCTGACCCACTGACCCTTCATCCTTCATCCAATACCTCAACCGGTTTAATGACCGGTTCGGATTTAATTACTTTGATTATAACATACACAGACATATAAAGTTTGCTTGATTTGACATATATACCGTGATGGGAATTAAATTATAACATGATGAAAATGCAAAATTACAGTTAATTATTTATAAATGAAACAAATATATATATAGATGACCAGCTTTGGTTTTTTAGGGGACTGAGTGTTCACTAGTGTGACAAGATTTGCATTATTCAAATAGTCCCTCCGGTCCTAAATATATGACATAGTTTGTAGTGCAAATTGCACTACAAACTATGTCCTGTATTTAGGACCGGAGGGAGTACCATTTTAATGCTCGAGATATAAAATTTTCAACCGATGATTTTTAAATAAAAAATCTTTTTTTAAAAAAACTGATTGTTAAAAATCATCTTTATTTAAAATACTATACCCTTTAAAAGAAAAATATATTGAATTGCACTCTCGAAAGTCCAACAAAGGAGGGACTAAAAGTATTGATCACCGGTTAGCAAGGCATCCCCAATATATCATTTAGTTACAAAACTTCAAATGTTGTCTATAAAGAAATTTTCTGTAATCTTTTTTGTTGACAAATATATCATTTAGTTGTAATAGTTGTATTTGACAAAACTTCCTCATATACATATTTCTTTAATTAGCCAGTGCAATACATATTTCTTTAATTTAACCCGTGCATTTTTTATGGAGAATAGTGAATCAGCTAAATATGAAATATATGAGTATTTTTTGGGTGCATAATTTTCCCCCATGTTGAATTAATTGCGCTTACACTTTTTCATGGGCACCTTCAAATTTAAAAAAACGCACAATGTTCAATTTTCATGGCAATTTGAGTTAATATATTTTAGAGTTTTTTTAAGGAAATTTTAGAGTTGAGATTAGTACAAGTTACCCGCTATAAACGTATTAATTTGAAATGTCTAAATATATATAGAGACAAATGATTATTTTTTTCCTCAAAGGTTGTTAAGTTTTAATAAACAGGACCTGCATTTTCGGGATAGAAATACCAAACAAATGATAAAGAATCAGGCACTTAACACAAGAAAGAGAATAGAATTAAATAATGAAGAGAGTATACACCGTAACCCCTAAAAATAGACAATAATAACCTTACATAAATGACCGAAGGGAGGCAAGTGTATCATAATTATAGTTACAATTTCAGAATGAATTAAACGGCAAAAATATTACAATTAATGATGTGAAGTGATTATAATTATTTATATATAAAAATACATCGTTAGTTGATCGTTTGTTTAAACTCTTTTAACTGAAAACGGTGATATGGAGGATGACGTGAATGAGTGAAAAACTTTCGGAAAAGTCACTGGATGGATGGGCAGCGCAGCTGGGCCCTGGGCGTATATATGATCAGAAATTTCCCAAAATCAATTGGAGAGTTGTTATGAGTAATTATCACATTTAATTATTTAGTTTGTTAGTAGCATTAATTTAGGTCGTCAAATGTCATCGTCATGTCATATTACTCGTACATTCTGTAATCCAGCTTTCATGCATTTACGTTCCATATCGATATTTTTTCACTAACTTTTATCTTCAAACATGTTTCTTTAATTTCCAATTTTTGCATAAAGCACCGAAATCAATGATTTTGATTGAACCAATTAAGTACCCATTATTAATTTAATTAAAATAATGAACCATAATTTGGACATTCTTTTGGGGCTTCTAAGACTGACCGTATATAATTAGTCATTCAATTAATCATTGTCTTTCCACGCAAAAAAACACACACAAAAGCAACCCAAGCTCCATTCCAATATTTAAATCGATGGGCAGCCATTAATTTTCCATTTGCTTGAGATAGCGATAATATAACAAGGTTAAAATCATGTCTTTCTCCTGTGACTCTAACAGCGATCTGCCCTTGAAACCAATCCCCGGTGGCTATGGCCTGCCCTTCATCGGAGCCGTTTGGGACAGATTCGACTTTTTCTACGTCAAAGGTCGCGACGACTTCTTCAGATCACGAATGCTCAAATACAAATCCACCGTCTTCAGAACCAACATGCCTCCTGGTCCCTTCATTTCTCCTAACCCTAGAGTCATCGCCCTCCTTGACGCCGTTAGCTTCCCCGTCCTCTTCGACAACTCCAAGGTCGAGAAGCGCGACGTCTTCACCGGAACTTTCAAACCCTCCGCCGGATTCACCAACGGCTACCGTGTCTGCAACTACCTCGATCCTTCCGAACCAAAGCACCACCAGATCAAGAGCTTCCTCCTTGCTCTTTTGGCCTTGCGAAAAGACGATGTTGTGCCTCTGCTGAGAAACTACTTGACGGAGCTGTTTGTGAAGGTTGAAGACCAGGTATCTGACCATGGTGAGGTGTACTTCAACCCTGTCAGCCAAAATGAGCTCTTCAACTTCTTGTTTCATTTCTATTGCGGCAAAGCACCGGTCCAAACCGTACTCAAATCTGATGGCTTGAAACTCTTCCAGTTTTGGGTGTTCGCTCAGGTACGTACAAAAGTCATTTTTTGAATATATAATAATTAAAAGATTATCTTTATTTTAACTTCTATACCTATTAAAATAATTTTTTAAAAAAATTATGGACTTTAAAAAAAATCAGATATGGACCGTCTAGATTAGATCTGATGTCCAGATTTGCCTAACTCTTCCTGCTAAACAAATTTGCGTAGTAGGGAAACCAAATCCGATAAGATGATTACAAGCTAGCCATCAATGTATTGCTTAGCAGGAAACCGATTCCGATAAGATGATTTCAAACCATCAATGAATAACTACCACAAATCATCAACCGTTCTCAGATGAAAACACTACTCCAAAAAATCTTGGGCACTCATGATGAGATGACCTATGTTAACTTCTCTTTTTAGATGGGGATATAACATTATTGCTTCACCCCTCAACTAGACCCATTATATGAATTAAGGTCACTAACTAATTCATACAAGATCTTCACTAATTAACCTAGAATCTTACCCAACAAATGAGTTTAATATCTCCAACATTAAACACGATTACTTGCAGGTTTTGCCTCTTGGATCTCTGGGCCTCCCATGGTACCTCTTCCCTCTCAACGTGCTAGAAGATTTACTCTTCCATACTCTACCACTTCCCAGCTTCTTGCTGAAATGGGACCTAAAGAAGCTTTACAGTGCCGTCGAAACTTTAGCTACGGAGGCGTTCGATTTAGCTTCGACTTTCGGGTTATCCAAAGACGAAGCCTGCATGAACTTGCTCTTTGTTCTGGGCTTCAACTCTTGCAACGGGATGAAGATCGTGGTCCCCACCTTGATGAAGTGGGTCGGACTCGCCGGAAAGACCCTACATCAGAAAATCGCCGATGAAGTCCGAAGCGTCATGAAAGAAGAAGGAGGCGTCACTTTAAAGGCGCTGGAAAAGATGCCGCTGGTGAGGTCAGTGGTGTGGGAATCCCTGAGGATTGAGCCTCCGGTGGCGTATCAGTACGCGACAGCCAAAGAGGACATAGTTGTTCGAAGTCACGACGCTGCGTTTTTGGTGAAGAAAGGAGAGATGCTATTAGGGTTTCAGCCATTTGCTACGAAGGATGAGAGAGTGTTTAAGGACGCTGAGAGATTTGTGGAGGATAGGTTTATGGGAGAAGAAGGAGAGAAGCTGTTGAAGTACGTGTATTGGTCGAACGAGCGGGAGACGGAGGAGCCGGCGGCAGCAAACAAGCAGTGTGCGGGGAAGGATCTGGTGGAGTTGGTTCTACGGGTGTTTATGGTGGAGTTGTTCTTGAGGTATGATAGTTTTACAGTGAAGCTGGGAAAGCCTACATTGCAAGGTCCAACGGTGACTATAACTTCCTTGGTCAAAGCTTCAACCCTTTGACTGCTGTTCTAGGTCAACTTCTCATTTTAATATGGTCCCCAATCCGGAATTATGGCATAAAAAATTGGGAAAATCTCATTTAGGTCTAAAAAAAAAAAGTATTAAAAAAGTACTAGTGTAAAAATTCTCTATATATATAAAAAAATCTCTAAGCTTGTCAGTGACATAGATAGATTTGTCAATGATCATTTTATTACTTGTTAATATAGTCACATACATTTGTCAATGAAAGTTTAATAGAAAAAAATTTATACCTAAAACTCTGAAAGTGCACGAGGCATATCAAGTAATAAAGAGTAAGTAAAGTATCATTCTTACGAGAACTTAATACCTAAACTTGGTTAACCATTGATTTTACACTTTTATTTAATTTGAGCAAACCAAATTGAATTCACTTGAGTGAAAAGAAAATTAAAATCAAATTAAAACAAAGTAACTACCACAATTATCAAACGAGCAACCCAGAGTCGCTAATCCCTTATTGACTTCATAAATCTTGTTTTCACTAATTTAATTATCCTGGAGGTCAATTTTATTAATCTCAAGTATAACTAGCTATAAGTGCCTGTTAGTCCACCTACAACCCTCTCTTAAGTATAAATTGTTATGTCTAACATAATTACTTAAGAGACAAGATAACTCGAACACACTTTTCAACATTATATGAGGCCATTAGGTATATGTCTATTCGAATCGTAAATTAGATCTCAATTTAATCCCATATTACTTAATCTTAGAGCTTAATTAAAATCTCTTTCGTCAAGATAAATCCTAATGCTCAAATTCATATTCAATGGTGGCCAGTCATTAAATAAATAAAGCTAAACAAGATAAGTAACCAAAATTAATCTTAATTATAACTACACAGCGAAAACAAAGTCTAATCCACTCATAAGTGCATAGCTCTTTTAAATTGCACAACAAACAAACTAAACATAACTGAAAAACAGCAACACATTCACAATCCAAAATCTCAAAGAAAAGAGAAAAGGAAAAGGAATAGAGTATTGATTCAAAATCTCATCTTCAAGCTCCAACTGCTCTTTTGTCCAAACGGTTATTCTGATCTCTTCTCTTCTCTTCTCCACAGTCCTCTCGTCTTCTCTTAAAAAAAAAGAATAATGAAACTCAACCTCCATTTTCTCTCTCATTTTTTATTAAAGAAGACGATGGATGGATGATTACATAAAAATGCCGCCTCCTCGTCCTTTTTATTTTCAAATCGTGGCTTTTCTTTTAAATTTTAGATCTCCTCCACAAATTCCAAAACGGTGCCTCATGCTGGAAAGAAAAATAATAATAATAATAATAATAATAATAAGCTGAATCTTTCTTTCCTTTTATTTGAAAAAAAAAACTTTCCTTTTTTTATAATTTCTTTCCTAAACTTAAAAACTGCAATTTTAATTTGAAATCCTACAGATGATGCACCCAATTGATATCATATAAAACATCAAAAGAATTTCTTTAATTTAGTATTGATTACTTTTCAAATATATCAAAATATATTTCAAATCTATTAAAAATGGAAAGTTAACAAAGCTATTTTAGTTAATATAGATGAGCTTGTCAATGACTATTCTATGACTTATCAATATAATGATGCACACTTGTCAGTGGGAGCTGGTTTAGTTAACATAGATGGGTTTGTCAATGACCACTTTATGATTTATCAATATAGTTACATCCACTTGTCAACGGGAGTTACTTTAGTTAACATATACGAACTTGTCAATGATAATTCTATGACTTGTCAATAGTCATACACACTTATCAATAAAGTTAGTTCACATTTAGAATATATATCATTGAGATCTTTAAAAACTTTTTTGATAAGAGAATCTACGTTGAAACTTTTTTTAGATATATTTTCTTCTTGTCCTTCGGACTGAGTGAGATTTTCCTTAAAACATTTCCCGTGGGGCGGTCAATAATGTCAAATACGCGATAAATAAATAGTTGATGCCAAGTGTGACAAGTGGCGTTTTTGGATTGGTAAGTGTGAGATGTGTTTTTAATTAGTATTATATGATTGGGGTTTTTTTTTTTTTTGGACTGATATGATTGGGGTTTTTTATTTTAAAGGTTCCATATGCATAATCGATCTATTTGAACATTAATTTGATAATACTTATTTTATATAACTATATGTTCAAATTAAATTTAAGTATTGTCATTGGCTCGTCAGGAGGAGTAGCTCCCTCAAAGACGTTCGTTTTCAAAAATCCCTTTGTACTAAAACCAATATTTGTAGCTTAATTTGGTAATAATTAGTCATGTTCCTAGAATGGACTATAAGAACTTCCGGAAGCCACATTCTCTCTACCTGGAGTGAGTTGTATTAAGCCTACTGAAAAGCCATCTTTTACAGTTGATGTCCCAGAATGATTCGCACCCCCAACAATTCTATATGGAATATTCCTGAAAGAAATTGTTTTACTCATAATGGATTGAGCCACTTGACTTCTATATATATAGTTGTGTTACCAAGTGCCTATTCCACTAAACAAGTTTCCAAACAAAGGGGTATGAAGTAGAGAAAGGTTTAGCCAAAAAGATGAATATATAAAAGGGAGGCAATAATGAATGCACTGTCCTCATTCCTTTATATGGCTCTCAGAGAATACATGTGGTCCTTACCCTAATAGTATATTTTAGGGAATATTACATAATGCACAATCATAGAGCTACACGTGTTAAAGCTGAGGACCACAGCACAAAATTACAGAAAGAATGATTCATAATCAATAATAAATCATAAAGCAATATTATCTAACATCCCCCCCCTCAAACGAGAGGGTGTGATTAACAGCCCGAGTTTGCTTCTGAAATAAGAGAATTTAGGATATGACAGAGCCTTGGTGAGACAGTCGGCAACCTAATGAGAAGATGGGATATAACGAATATCAAGAAATCCAGATAGCACAAGGTCACAAATAAAATGTATGTTTATCTTAATGTGCTTGCTTCATGCATGTTGCACTGGATTAGTTGCAAGTGCTTTGGCACTGATGTTGTCACACTAGATAATTGAAGGTTCCTTTATCATGAGTCCAATTTCAAACATCAAGGAGTATAACCATTTGAGTTCTGTTGCTCCATCAGATAAGGCTCTATATGTTGATTTAGTACTTGACTTTGAGACTACCTTTTGTTTCTTGGAAGCCCAAGAGATTAGAGTATTGCCAAGAAAAACACAACAACCTGCCACTGATTTTCTATCATCCAAGTCCACAGCCCAATCAGCATCAGTAAAAGCAGTCAATTGTAATGTGTGAATGGACTCATAATTAATCATAATGATATGTCCCTTTAAGATATCGGAGTATTCTTTTTACTCCTTGAAAATGAATATCAGTTGGATTCGATAGGAATTGACTTAACTACTTATTTATAGAATAAGTAATGTCTGAGCGAGTTGTTGTTAAATATTGTAATGAACTAATAGCTCTTCGAAAATAATATGGATCTGTCATCCCGTTTTCCATCCTGAGCAGAAAAATGATGATATGTTACTATGGGACTGGGAACTGGAGCACAGTCTAACACATTAAACTTTCTAAAAAGATTTAAAATATACTTGCCTTGATTCAAACATAAGCCAGATTTATCAAGGTAAATCTCTAACCCAAGGAAGTAATAAACCGGACCTAGATCCTTTAATGAGAATAAGGAATTCAATCGCTGAATAAATTTGTGCCAGTATCTAGGGCAATTTCCAGTAACTAACATATGATCAACATACACTAGAATAAATACCATAAGCTTGCCAGGTTTGAGATAAAACAGAGAGACATCACTTTTAGCATTTTGAAAGCCCCATTGAATCAGAGTCATTCGAAATCTATCAAACCAAGCTCTAGGAGCTTGTTTCAATCCATAAATTGCCTTTAACAGCTTACATACAAAATTAGGGTGATTTGAACCTCGAAAACCTTTTGGCTGCTCCATAAAAACATTTTCTTGTAAATAGCCATTAAAAAAGCATTATTCACATTGAGTTGCCTTACTTCCCAATTAAATGTAGCTGCAACAAAAAGAATAACATGAATTGTAGTAGGCTTAATTACCGATCTAAAGGTTTCACCATAGTCGATTCTTGGAGATTGTTGAAATCCTTTAGCCACGAGTCGTGCTTTAGGTTTGAGAAGAGATCCATTTGCTCTAAACTTATTCTTGAACACCTATTTACAATCAATGATAGCTGGGGCTTGATTTCTTGGTACAAGAACCTAGGTACGATTTTTCATAAGAGCATCGAACTCATCTTTCAGTACTTGCTGCTAGTAGGAGGACACCAAGGCTTCGTGAACACTTTTCAGTTCTACAATAGTGGCAAGTAAAATTGGGTCTTTTGATTTGAGAAGCCCCATAAATGGATATTCAGGTTTAACAATTCCAACTTTAGATAGAGTAATCACAGGATGTTGATTCACTTGGGTTACTGGAATGGGCTCAGTAGAAGCAGGCCTAGCAGGAGAATTTGGACTTATATTATTGGACTTCAAAAACTCTTGTCTTATAGTGGAATGTATTTATGGCTGATTTTCAAATTGGATTCTGCATTAGTTGCAAAATATCTAGGAGAAGAACTTGTGCTGTTATCGGAATTCAGAGTTTGGCCTGTAACAGAAAAAGGTATGTCAATAATCAAAGGAATGGGCTGAATGTCCTCAACAATAGACATTCTACCACTTCGCCAGTTCAGAAAACCTGAAGCAAAGGGATAAATAGCAGCATCAAACACAACATGTCTTGAGATGTAGACTTTACTAGTTGGACTTAGACATTTATATCTTTTATGTTAAGGAGCTGGTCCTAAAAGTACACACTTTTGACTGTGAAAATCAAATTTGTGTGTATTATATGGTTTTAAACAGGGATAGCAAGCACACCCAAACGGTTGAAATTTTATATAGTTGGGTTCTATTTTAAATAATAGAAACAAAGGTGTAGAGTTATTTATCACCGATATAGGTAATCTATTGATTAGAAAAACTGTCGTTTGAAAAGCATCAACCCAATAAACCAATGGCATTAGAGCTTGAGCAAATAAGGTTAATCTAACTTCTACAATATGTCGATGCTCACGTTCAGCTCTACCATTTTATGGTGAAGTGTAAGGGCACGAATACCTCATGATAATTCCAGTTTCTTGAGCAAATGAGCAAAAGGTTTAAACTCTGTACCATTATCATACTGAATCATTTTGATTTTAGCACTAAGTTGGTTCTCCACCTGTTTCTTGAAAACATTAAACGCATGTATTACTTCATTCTTATCACACAAGGGAAATATCCAAGTATACCAACTAAAATCATCAATGAAATTAATATAAAATTTGTGACCTCCAGAAGACTGCATTGGTGAAGGGCCCTAAATATCCATATGAATTAATTCTAATAGTAGCTTAGCATGAGACATAGAAATAGAGTTGGGTAAGAATTTAGATTTGCCCAATCGACAGTCCTCACAAACAAAATTTTCATTGATTTCAAGTTTGCCATTACAACTTTTCAAAACTTGCTTTAGTACTCTACTGTGGGATGTCCTAGTTTACAGTGCCATTGAAGAAAAACATCTGCATTATTCAAAGAAAAGGTTGCGACAACAGCAAAAATGTTGGCAGCTTGGTTTAGACCTTGTTCATTTTCCATGGGATACATCCCTTGAATTGCTTTCCTTTGCATTACTATGTGCCCTGTCATTTTGTCCTTCACAACACTTTCTTTGTTAGTAAATTGAATGTCGACACAATTATCTTCAATAAGCTTATTAACACTAAGCAAGTTTTTAGTGGCTGAGGGCACAAGAATGTTTTTAAGATGTAAGCAAGACTTAGGTAGTGTTTTAGAACCAATACCATAAATTTTTATTTTTCCAGTACAAGTAGATAAGAAAGACTTACCAACCGAAGTCACTTGATCCAGATGATATGATCGAGAAGTAACATGATAGTTAGCTCCACTATCCATGTACCAAGAGGGATCAAGTACTGTTTTAGGACCAGTACTCATAGCTTGAGCACTGTAATTGTCATAATCTCGACTAGATCCAGAGGAAGGAGGCTTAAAGCTACAATCAAACTGGTGAAAACAATTCTTAATGATATGACCAAATTTTTCACAAAGATCACAGTACAGTCGTCCATCATTATTTCCACTATTATATTATCTTCAATATGCTCTGTAACCTCTTTCACGATTAAGGCTGAGATTTACGTTTATAAACACGTGATTAAGTTTGAATTAGTGACCATGTATGATTTGAGACTTATTTAAAAGAAATTGAACTTTCCAAAATAAGAGTTTTCAAAACTTTTACAACACCTGTTTCACAATGGTCTCTGATAAATCACAATTTTAATATATTTTATCCCACCTTATTCATTTATTTTGGGAATTATTTTAGGCTAATTTGGATTTATTAGATAATATTTGGATTATTAGCCAATTATAGGAAATAATATAAATTTGAATGGATTATGATATTTTTGGGCTTAAATTGATAATATTTTAATTGTTATATTGTGATTGAAAAATATTTCTAATTATATGATAAATCACAATTTTATTGGATTCTTGCAGGGTAGAGAAAAGCAGATTAAAAGATCCTACGGTGCAGAACTTTTCTTAGAAACTAAAAAAGAATCCAATGGTAAAATTTTATTGGGCTTTTGGAATTTTAATAGGCCCAAATTAATACCCAAAACTCTCCCCTCCATTCTTAAAAATACCCTAGCCGTCACAGACGCAAGGGGGTGACGCTGAGACACAGCCGCTGGACAGACTCGCAGACGTTGAGACGAGCTACTGAGGAACCATATTGCTAGGAGTTCTTGGCTTGAATATAATTGACGCACTCCAGGATATTGATTCATTGAATTGCAATTGCTATTCATTCGCGGGACCCACCGGTATTTGCTCTCATCCAATAAATCATATGCCTATCAATCAACTTAAATGGCCGTGAGTTGCATAATATCTGGAGGAGGAATCGCAATCATGAAAGCTCTCTTGGGAGGTAACTTGGGAGGAGCATGGAAGAAGTTAGAGCCTAGGAGTTTACACTTGAAGACTATAAGGGAGTGTCTTTCTTTTATCTTTTTGATTCAAGACTTGAGATTGTTTAGTTTTAAATAATTTTGGGTTGTGTTAATTGAGAACAATCTAGTTTTAGATTGTAGACTTATTTTTTATTTGGATTAAATTGATATTTTAGATTTGCTTTGTTCTTAAATGATTATTGGGATTTTTGTTTGTAAATCTTTGATTGTCAATTAAATTATTAATTGAGTTTTCATTATTAATTTAATTGTCGATTTGGGTTTAATCTCTTGATTGTTTAATTAAGGTGATTAATTATCGAATTGTTTAATTAGGCAATTGTGAACATAATTTCCAAAATTATCTTAAACAATTGTGATTGGTTTTTAATGGATTTAATTAACCACCATTTTTCCATTATGAGTTTTCTAGTGGATTAGATGTTATTGAACTTGAGGGTTTCCCATGTCTTGATTAGGTGATTAAATTTATTAATTCCAACTTTTCATGAACCTCCCTTTGGTCTAATAAATTGAATGGCTAAGAAAGCTAAATCCATGTGAATCCTGAGTTGTCCCCTTCATCATCATAATTGAATTAAACCTTTGTTATTTGTCTCACTTTTTCTTGATCTTTTTGATTAGCATCTTAATTCCTTTTTCATAAAAAACCCTGAAGATTGCATTCCAATTCATTTAGGTTAGTTTCATTCTCATATAGATTTTAGAGTCATTTGCATTTAGGTAGTGAAGTCTTGCATTTTAGTTTAGGTTCATTCCATTGCATTTTTTATCACCTAAATTCAATTCTAGAGAAAACCCACATATTGCTCCTTGGGAGAATGACCTAGGTTGCCACTATATTGCATTAGTAGGTTGCCACTATATTGCATTAGTAGGTTGTCCTAGTTATTAATTGATTGCTTTAGCGATAGAAGCACGCATCAGTCTCATACTCACCTTTCAAACATAAATGGCTTGTACAGGTTAATTTCATTCATACATATCAGAGTAAAACATAAATTTCCCGACACACTCGGGTTTCATTGACTAATTAAGGATTTACAAGGTACAATTACCCATAGAGTTTCCCATAACAAGGGGATTACACAAATACTATCCAATATGTACATGTAATTCCCAACAAAATATATCCAAATGATTTACAAAATGATAACCAATTTCCCAAAATAAAACTCTTAGCCATGAACTCTATCCACTCTTCGTTGCTCGCTTTCCTTTGGATCCTTCAGCCTTGTCTAAATTTGTGTTTTTGGGAGAGTGAGATTCTAAAGAATCCCCATAGTAACAAATCACACATAGTATGCACAACAATAAGGCATGAAAGCAAATCATCACACACACATAGCAACTACAACGGTAGTTAGAGCGGCAAGGGCAGGTATGACTCATGTCACCCTTACGTTTGCTCACGCTGTATTGCACCACAATAGTCTACACAATATATTTCACTACAACTGGGATTCATATAAAGCATTTCATACGCAAGCCATACAGGCAAGATATATAACACACAGCCCACGGCTGGATTCACAACACGCCACCTCACAGGTTGGATTCACAAAGATCCATGTTGATTATAACGGCAGTTCAACGGCTGAGCTAGATATGACCATCGTCAATCCCTAAACGGCTCACGCTGAAGTGTTCACGTTGTAATGGACCATGGCATATACAGTTCACAAAGCTCAATGATAAATCATGAATACCAAAACATCATACACAACATGAGAGAAGAATCACTACCTTGATCCTTCCGTGGGTGTCCTGGCGCCGGTTTCTCCCGAGTAGGGCAAATGTCAAATCCTAAATTCATAATTAGGGACGGAGTGTCAATTCTCAATGACTTCTAATACTTAATTTGGTTATCATTATTACTCTTTTAGTACCCATAAATAACTCTATTAATAGCTTTAAAGGGTTGTAAGACTATCCCCAAAGATCCCCTTTTTGAAAACACAAAACTGATATTTTTCACTGAGACCCTCGAGTGAAGATGGCCTCACTTGAGTGATATTGTACGGATGCTTGAGTGAAGGAAACATCACTTGAGTGATGATATGGTCTACACTCGGGTTCTAGAGAGTGAACAACAGCAAGTGAATACCTGAGAGTGCAAGAAACTTTCAGAGACAAGAACACTCGAGCATAGAAAGCAACCCTCGAGTGATAACCAAATGCTCACTCGAGCACTAGGAAGTGAAGCACAGAAAGTGAAGACCCGAGAGCAATGGAAATTTTCAAAGTAGAGGAGCACTCGAGTAGAACACAAAGCACTTAAGTGATGGCTTAACACTCGCAAGTGTTAAGGTACACTCTTGCCTTTATCCATAGAAGTGCAACAGAAACTAGAAGCATAAAGGGAAAAATACACTAACGCACTCGAGTGAACTCACCCTCACTCAAGTGATGTTCATCCCTCACTCGAGTGAACCCTAGATCAGTCGAGTAATTTTATCAGAAACCAGAAAACACAGCAAAACAGATCACACTTCCCAACAATTGCCTAATTGATTCTAATGGTCCCAAACTCTTACTCAAGGCTACTCCCACACAAAAACACCCAAGGAATTCAATGGAACCATCAGAATTACCAAAATCCTACTCCATTATCATGCTTTGGTTTTGGGCAATATAAACATCCAAATTCCAAAATTATCCAAACAAGAATTTCAATTCCAAATCCATCCATCTATCCCAAACTATTTCCATGCCAAGATCATACCAAATACCTAATGACTCTCATTTTCAAATTCAGGGCCAGAATTTCTAAACAAATTCAAAGGCCACAAAACTTATATAGAAAAGTTGGTCTCACTTACCTCTATAACTTGCCAAAGAGATTTCTTGATTCTTTAACTCTTAACTTTCCTTGTGGGCACAAACCAACACCAATGGCCAAACTATAAACATGGAAATGAAGCTCTTAACTCAATGAACAACATTTAAAAAAAGAGCTTAAGCAATGGAAGCCATTTACTCACCTTAAATGCAAGCTTTTTCTTTCTCTTTCTCCTTTAACAATGGCGCAAGAGAGAGATGAGAGGGATGAGTGTCGAAGAAGATGAATAAATCATCACATCCCCTTCCCCATGCCTTGTTTAGCGAAAAGAGAGGAGGGAAGAGAGAGAAAAATGAATAAAATATGCCATTTGACTTTTCTTTCTACACTCTTTCTTCATACCAAATTTTGCCACATGTCACCATCTCATTGGCTCTCCTCAAATAAGTGACCAATTAGTTTCTCTAACCATTTTATTAGCCATTTAATCACACTTCTCATTTTTCTCTTAGCTAGTAATTAATTTCTCCCTTAATCACTAACTCATGTCCAATAATTCCATTATTCCAATTTCTCACTAATTATGACATATTAATTAAAATTGCCACAAAACACATAATTATCCAGATTTAATTTCATAAATCATCCACAATAATCCTCATTAGCCTTTAATAAAAATTTGGGGCATTACATGCTCTACCTCTTCTACCATGATAACCAACTCTTGATCCTCGCCATGAACTACGATACGACTTAAAGTTGCGAGAATCAGAGAAATCTCAATGCACCAAGTTTGTAGATGGCTGAATACTAAGAGACAAGAAATTATTAAGTTGCTCCAACCTGCTTTCAAACAATAAGAGTGAAGCATGTGCTTCAATCCAAGAGAGATTTGTTTGATCGATAAGCTTGACAACTATGGCATTATAGTGTACATCAAGTCCATTCAAAGTGTGCATTATCAATTCTTCAGTGGTGATTGCGGCTCCTGCAAGTACAAGTTGATCAAACAAAGTTTTCATTTTCCTAAGATATTATTCCATTTTCATGCTATTTTTCCTGGTATTATGAAGATCTGACTTATAGACCATAATACATGCATGCTTTGTTTGATGCAAATGTTAGATCTTTGGCTCCAATCCAGAGTTCCTTTGCAGTCTTAGAATGCAGAAGATGTGTACCTACCTCCTGCGACATGGTATTTTGAAGCCATCCAACCAACATTTTGTCTACAGAGTTCTACTCCAAAAACTCAGGATTAACAGTTCCTGCTCCTCCAAGAAGAAAACGAGAAGGTGTGATTCCTGTGCCATCAATATGAGATTCAAGACAATTGCCTTCAATCAAGGGGAGAACAACATACTCCCATATAAGAAAATTTCCGCGATCAAGCTTAATAATGGTAATCTGGCTTGACAAGTTGAACAAGTCGTAAGCTTTGGCAACAGGTGATAGTAGCGCAGACGAAGCAAAGGAAGACGACTAAGACATTCTTTTTTGGCGGCTCTGATACCAAGAAAGGTTTAGCCAAAAAGATGAATATATAAAAGGGAGGCATGTTGCTCTCTGTAAGTATACGAGTCATGCCAAGTAATAAAGTGATAAGTCGAGTATTGTCCCACGAGGAATCAATCAATTAATTTTTAGGTATTAAAATCTTAATTTCTTTTAAGTTAAATGAATCTAGTTATAAGAAAATTCAAAGGAAATTAAATAACAAAAACTATCAATATCAACCTAGAGTCACTAATCCAACCAAAACAACACTTTACATTTTCTGATATCTCAAGCCATGGGATATATTATATCTTTTATTTAGATATGATATATACTTGCTTGCTACCAGCTCATGCCTTGACCTTTTTATTTATTTATTTTTTCATACCTTCTTATCTTATATCATATCCTGCACAATAAAATAGGATATGGATAGATTTTATATCTAGATTTTTTTTATTCTGAATTTAATTAAAAGATAGAAAATATAAAGCAGATAATTAAATAAGTATAAAATATCAATAAATTTAATCAATTATGTCCTTAAATCTATACCTATTTAATTAAAAATATATATTTATCAAATCCCCTCACACTTGAACATTTGCTTGTCCTTAAGCTAAAGAAAGAAAATTCATTATCTGAACAAAAAGAATATTGCTTATGAAATTCCTGAATAGAGAGTAGCACACCACCACACTTAGATCATGTTATCAAATTTTATTTAATTTAATGTCTTATAAGAGTGAATCTCTAAGCCAATAGCCTTAAATAGTTGTAATAATCTCTTAACATCCCATGATCAAAGGATCAACAAGTAATAAGTGCAACAATAAGATTAGTAAATGAATATTACGCTACTAATCTTCTCCAAAAAAAAATTCAAATGCCCCCTTAATCAAGCTTTTTATTTAAATTAATAAGAATCCTCAGGTAGAAAATTGATTCATTTATTTTTCTTTATCTTCTTTTTTAATTTTGAGTTGTTGTAGGTCCCCTTTTGACGCAACCCTGCATATGGGTAATGCAGCACCAATTACTCAGTTACTCTAACACGTACCTTAAGACTCTTTTAGCCCAACTCATAGCCCTATTTAACTTTACCGTTTGACGCGAGTACTAACATTGGTGATGAAGTGCCCCGGTTATTAAGTTAGGTTTAGAGAAGCCATTGGAGTTAGCCATAAGAGGAGTGATCATCTTTAAACCTGAATAAAAATGAAAGAAATGAAAAATAATAATGATAAAAATGCAAGCAAAATCTTTGGGTTGCCTCTCAAGAAGCGCTTGATTTATAGTCTGCAGCTTGATTATGTCAGAATGTCAAGGAGGTTGAAACAAGCAGTACCAATGTTTCCCAGGAAAGGATGCAGAGGTATTTGAAATTTGCTCAGTGTGCTTATACACATTATCCACACTATTTTGATCAATGAAAATAGTTTTAAGGGGTTCTTTAATAGAAAATGAATCCAATTTAGCTTAATTGAGGTAATTTATCATGACAATCCTTGCATATTGTTTAAAGTAATTTTGATACTCTGTTGTTTTATCCCTCGTAAACTTAACTTGCTCATCATCAAGTCCTAGAATTATCTCTCCTTGTTCGACATCCACCAATACTCTTGCAGTAGCCAGGAATGATCTCCTAACAATTAGTGGAATGTCTTAATCCTCTTCCATGTCAAGAAAAATGAAGTCAACAGGATATATAAAAGAGCCAACTTTCACCAACACATCACTAATGATACCATATGGATAAAAAAACTTTGATAAGCTAGCTTGAGTGTAACACTACAAAAAAACTGGGTATTAGAGACGGAAAATGGCCTGTCCCTAAAAAGGCCGTTACTAATTCCGTTAGCGATGGAATTAAAATTCCGTCACTAATTTAGAGACGGATTAGCGATGGAAATTCTGTCTCTAATCTGCAACGAAAATTCCGTCCCTAATGACAAATTCCATCGCTAATTTTTAAGACGGATTAATGATAGAAATCACTAATTTTTGAGACGGATTAGTGACGGAATTTCCGTCTTTAATCTGTCACAAAGAAAAAAAATTAATTCTGTTATTAATTTCTGAGACAGATTAGCGGCAGAATTTCCTTTTCTAATTTGTCCAAGATTAGCAATAGAATTTCCGTCCCTAATCTATCACAAAGTTGAAAAAGAAATTAATTTCGTTATTAATTTCTGAGACGGATTAGTGACGGAATTCTGTCACTAATCCATTGCAAAAGTGAAATTTTTTTAAAAAAAATTAATTTTGTAACAAAATTTCTGTCATAAATCCGTCTCTAAACTTTTTTAATTTTCTCTCTCCAATTAATTTTTTTTTTGTTATTTTGAATTTAACAATAAGTCAACCTTAATAACCTATAATAGTTAAAGAATTGAAAGTGAAATTAAATTGATTGCAAATAAAATCAAATTCAAACCAAGTTCTAAAATGATATTAAGTTAACAACTACAAAGCAACAAAAGTACTAAAGTAAAAATGTATATAGTATCAAACAAACCACACAAATATTTCAAATACCATCACCATCACCATCACCTTCCATATAAGAATCTTCTTCTTCTTGTTCTTCTTCATCATCCTCCTACTCTTCTTCATCTTCTTGACCAACCAGGGCATTAGTTGTCATATATACTTCTTCATACTGATTTCAGAGTCTCTTTGGTTATTCATCATAAAGACAAGGTTACATGGTAACATGCAATTGTTGAATGGTAAGAACAGTATCAATATTTTTCAAGAAATATCAGTGTTGTTCCTTGCAAAAACGACAAGAGTTTTATTTAAAATAGAACGTTGGGTTCAATTATTTTCTTTTCATGCCACAATATTTCTAAACTAAGACAAATGTTATTATTTAGGAGTATGACTCTTGCAAAAAGAGATGCAATGCACATGACACTTGATATAAAGAGATATCAAATCAGAGTTACATAGAGAAGACACATGGCACAACTTAATTAAAACCAGTAATATCATACAATTTCAACAAAATCCAGAGAGTCAGTAAAAATAACTAAATAATCTCTTGATCTTGTCAATAAAAGCACAACAACATTGAAATCAAGCTTAATTCTTTCAAATAACCCAAGAATGCAAGATTTTTTTTGGTTATAAGGATCAAGTTAAACCAAAAAGACATGACATGAGACAACATAAGAAGTATCAGAATTTCCGGGAAATTTTACAGTTTATTGATGAAAAATTCATTGACAAGAAAGAAATAGTGCATAAGAACAAAATAAGAAGTTTCATTTCAAAGACAAAGTACAAGTAAAACAAACTCTAAACCCAAAAAAAATAGAGATAAAATTATTCAAAGGCACTCTACAATCCTCTGCATGTCCAACATTAGCTGCTTAAACTTAAAACCCTAACAAGTTAGTGAAACTTCTAATTTTTTTGGCAATGAATGATGTTGGTACATAAATATGCACTCACGCAACTAACAAGATTCATAACATGGACACCTCCAGCTGTAAGATACCAGAAACAATAGCTGAAAGCTTAAATCAATACACACATTGCTTAGTTATAAAGAGATATGTAATGAACTTGGAAGATGATACATACTCCATCATAACCTCATCTGCCACCTCTTTAAGACTGGCTTTTCTCAATTGATTTTAACCACATAAGTTGCATTTTCCCAGCAATATGGCTTTCAACAACCACAATCATTTAGGTAAAAAATTACACGCCTGTCAATTGCCTTATCCTTAAAACCTACCTTACAAACCAATATTTCCTGAACACAAAATGTACAAATATAAAATCAGAGAAAGGAAATGCATCTGAAAATAGAAAACAGGTAGCATCATTAGATAAACATATAAATTACCTTCATCGATTCCCATAAAGAGTTACTGCTAGGAGTAGCGTCAAGGACTGCCTTATAAGCAGGAGTTGACATCGCAGCAACAGCCAAGACACCTACTGGCTCACTAGCAGGGAATAAAATTTGGGTCTTATCTCCAGCTTTTACGATTAAAACGTGAAGCCACATCCTCAACCAATGTCTTTGAATAAAATTTCCCCTTATATGAAAGGTGCAAGCCTAAGAATCCAATCTACTAAACCAACTTATCAATGGCAGACTCACTTTTTTAGTCAATCAAGTCACCAAGACCCGACTTCAAAATAAAATTAATAATTGGTTTATTTACATCTTGAATACACTTTTCCAATTGCTGCACCAATTCATTGTAGATTGACCTCAGTTGTTTCAGCAAAATATCTTGTCTTTCAATGCTCCTTTTAGTTTGGAAAATAAAACACTTTGCAATACCTTGTGAAAAAATTCCCATCATCATATAAAAAATGCAGAGCTGCCCTGTTCATATCATAATACAGAAGCTATAACCCATTTAATTCAAATACTACACATTAGGCCAGAAAAATTCAAATATTTAATCCAACAAGTAGTGACTCTCCCACGCGATGCGTGGGTGCATATAATCAATATATAAATTGGTGCACTAATTACTAACTATCGATAAACAGCACAGATCCTATATTAATTAGCAGGGATTGCATAAAAGCTTCATTGGATATATGAGCACCACAAATGCTAGTGATTTCAGCAAACGTAATTGAGAAGTCAACTTCAGTTACTACAAAGACACACAATGCAAAGTGATAAGAAATCATAATTTCAGTGGACCAACAGTAATATGCAGTTCAAAGTGGGTCCCGATGCAATGCATGAACCAAAATTTGACCAAGTGTAGTTTCAATCACTAAAACCAGTTTATGCAGCAAATTTCAGCTAATTCTACTATGCACAATTAGAAAACAGTCTTCGTTAAACAAACCAATAACTACTAACCAGACTTGAAGTCAAAGACATCACCAGAAAGTAAGAAAATGATCAAGTAATTTGAGTCTAAAATGATATGAACAATATTATTTGGTCCAAATTCCCTAAGTGTCAGCCAAAATTCAATGAGTGGCAACGCTCACACAAAAATGAAACTGAGAATGCTATTAGTCCACCCCAAAACCCATAAATTCAATCCTTTAAAAAATTTTCAGGTGTAGTGGAGTAGAATTCCCAAATCTTATTCTCAAACAAATTTAACTGAAGAAGTAATAAGGCAGGGATATGCACAACTTAGAGCAGTGACAGATAAACAGTGTTTTTAATCTGTTTTATTTTGTTGCTTCTTTTTTTTAATACTCCAAATTAAAGACAAGGGAAGCTCAATATATAATTAGCACTTCTCACTCTTGGAATAGTAAGGTTGAACAATCCAAGAGCAATAATTTTGTTAATAATTAGCACTTCTCAGAATATGTCGCTATGAATTGGCACATCATAATTGCATAACAGCCTATAGATATCAAACACTTCAAAAAGGAAAAGAAAAGAAAAGGCAATGGTCTTACACTAAGAAACAAACATGTTCCATTCATTTCTAGCTATCCAAAGAACAAGCTTCAAAGTGGCTACAGCCTTATGTGCATTGTCCCAGTAGTAGTACCACTTAATTATGCTGCATTCTAAGTTCACCCAAGCTGACATAAGCATCTTACTCACATATTTACTACATGGCATTAGGAATATATGTACCTTTATATGATCACACGCACACAAAATTTGACAGAGTGAGGGGGCAAGAAGTTCTGCGTCATATAATTAGGCCCACAAGCATGTAAAATGCCTTTGCAATACATTCAATCATATACTCACATCATCAACATGATTCTAACAACTTGTATCACTTCATAACTTATTCATGTTAAATAGTAAAGTAACGCAGCATATACCGTCTCTTCTCTCCACTAGTTCTAATTAAGAACCAGCGTGTTGAAGGAGGATTCCAAACCAATTTCACTATGAGGGTTGTGATTGCCACAAGAACAGACCAATTTCTTATTGAAGTAGATGGAAAGGAGACCACGAGGTGAGAAAGTGAGTGAAATCAAGGCGTGTTTCGCAGCGAGACCAGGCAAAGTCAAGATGGCATCTGTGCTGCAATGCGAATGAGATTAATGGAACAACGGATGAAGGGAAGTTAGGTTCAGATGAAGGAAAGGGAGGGAGGGATTACCACTGGTGATTGGTGATATGGATGGATGGTACTGCGAAGGAGAGCCAGCGAAGATGACGAATGAAATTGAAGGAACAGGCCAGAGAAATTAGGGATTTGGGCAAAACAAGAAGTGAGCCGCGGGAGATATTTTTAGGGGAAAAAAGCCACCTCTGGCGGGAAGCAAGAGTAAGTTTTGACTTTATAATTAGAGAGGGAACATGAAAATTTTTTTGGAGGGAGCAAGATTTACCACAAATATAAGTAAAATATTTAAATTCATGTTTTATCACAGACTAATTAAATAAAATGAATCAACTGGACAAAAAAAATAAATAAAATATATTTATTAAATAAATTTAGAGACTAATTAGATAATTTATTAAAAAAAACTTAAAACCATGCATGTAATTCTTGAAATCAATTTATTAAATTATTAAATAAAATTTTTAATTTTTAATTATGGTTATATAATATATAAACTACATGATATATGAGTTTCCAAATAGAGGTCCTGAGGATATTATTTCACTAAAATAAAACAATTTATTTCATTTATTAATAAAATTGAATTTTTTTCCTATAGAATGAAATTCAAATATATTAAAAGAAATTTATTACCTAAAGTTTCCTACTGAAATAATTCATCAGCAAAACAATGTCCAGGTTGCTAAAGTTTCTAACTGGAAAAATTCATTAGCCAAACAATTTCAAATTTTTAATTTCATTCTTCATTTCTTTATTCTTTCTTTCTTTTTTTTCTTTTACTTTTTGTTCACTCTTTTTTTAAATTAGTGATAAAAAATTATACTTATTCTTATTCTTAAATACATATCATGATATTAGCATATGTCTAAATTTGCTAAGATTCTCAAAAAGTCTCAATAATTAATTAAGATTTATTTGTGTATTTCAATCAAATAAAAATTTTATGATACATTTATATAACCATAATCACATATTCATAAAATTCATTCATTTTATTAATATTTATTATTAATCTATACTTATTCTGAAATAATTATACAGTGATTTCTAATTGCCATAAAATAATCCCATTAAATTCAATTTCATTATTAATAAATATATTACTCACAAATTTTCAATCTTAGTCAACGATTTTATTAATTTTTTGCTTTTATATCTCAAACAATGCCTTTAATTTACTCAAAACCCCAAGTTACTTAATAAATCACATCATAATAATACTTAAATATTAATAATAAAATTGGGATGTTACACAAGAAACTAAAAGAGCCATCAAAATAACAAAGTGACATCCTGCTACTCAAGCTCATCAAAATATCTACAATTTGCTAAAATCATTTTTACTTATCAACTATCATGTTCACACATATATATAGCAGATACATTTGAACTAGGGGATTCAATTGTAGAAAATGTTGTGATCTAGTAGTGAATAATAGGTGCATAGTTAATTCTACGTATATCATACATGCATGTACACTAAGCACAACTGAGGTATAAGCTTTATGATTCTTCTTGGGAGTTTCAAATGAACAATTTTTATTCAACAACGTTTTAATTGAGAGTCTTAGTCTAAAATACAACTCATTATAGTGAATTTTCAAATTGTACTCTGACTAATTATTTGCTTTAGCCTATTGACTACCACTTTAATCCTACTTATTAATCTCAATTAACAAATCAAATGAGTATTTTACATTGAAGTAAACAAACCAGCCGAGGAAGAGAGAGTTTGAAAGAGGAGAGCTGCAAGGGCTGATGGAGAAGAGAGGAGAAGTCGATGACCTTATGAGGCTAAACAAGTGACTAACCAATTATTGTATCAATCTGGTGCGTCATGCTATTTGTAGCCTAACCAATTAAAATACAACAATTCATGAGCTGATTTGGCACCTCTTAAACATTAGTTGGTATATTAAAAAAAATTAAAAGATTTCACAATATATATTTTTTCTTTATTTGTGAAATCTTAATTAAACGATTTGAATTTTTAAGAAAAATATTAAAAATGTGAATCAGATGAGCAGCCAACTAGGATTAATATTAGTTGAATTGTTGTATTTTAACTAATTATACCACATATGACATGGCAAACTAAGTTCACACAATAATTGCACATAATAGCTCCACCTTTGATTTAGTATTCAACAATCTTGATATGATTAGAAAAACACAAAATGAAGTAAATAAAATTCCTGAAGGTTATATGATGCATAAATACCTATATTTAGAGGTTCCTTCGGCCAAATTGCAAGATTGCACTTATACTGTAAATCAAATGAGTATTTAATTACACATTCATATAATATATGTAGTAGTGATTATTTATATGTTTTTATGTATTATTTGAAATGGTAGAATACAGTACTACAATTTGTCTCAAATTCAATATTTTATAAATAAAATCCTATGTTTTGCATAAAACTCAAAGAAACAAGTTGTGATGTCTATACTTTAAATTGTATCATGAGTTGTTATGAATTTTAACTTTTATATATTAGTGTTCTTTGTTTGTATTTTTGTTTAATTTTTATCTACAGATTTCATAACTATACATAGCTTCCAAAACAACTATTGTATTTTTATTTTGTTAAAGAAATCATATTAGTAATACTAATAAATGAGTGTATGAATAAATTGATTAGTAGTCTAATTAATTTCAAGAAATTAGCACTACAATATATTTTTTCTTCATTTATCATGTTAATTCTACAAGAGAGTAGTTCATATATTATATCATTATTTGTTTAGCTAATACGAAGTCACATGATGATGCCATTTTTATAATATTCGAATGCGTTTCATAAGAATTCATCTCCATAATGTCTCAACAAGTTTTACATAATTATACTATATTATCATTTATTCTTTAAATGGTAAAAATTTGAAATTTTCAAATTTGCAACGGAATTAGTGACGGAATAATGACGAAACTTAGAAACGGAACAATTTTTGTCGCTAATTTATATCAAAAAACAAGATTAAATCATCCCTTAAATTAGTATTGGAATTTGTGATGGAATAGTGACGGAATTTAGCGACGGAATTAGAGATGGATTAGAGACGGAATTATCTAATCCATCTCTAATTCCGTCTCTAAATTTTTAGAGACGGAAATTAGCGACGGAAATATTCTATCTCTAAATTCCGTCGACGAAAATTAGCGACGGAAATATTCAGTCTCTAATCCTTCTCTGATTCCGTCTCTAAAATTAGTGACGGATTTATTGACGGTTTAGAGACGGAATAGCGACGGAATTAATTCCGTCACTAATTTCCGTCTCTAATTTCTTGTTTTTTTGTAGTGGCAGTTGTATGGTTGGCTATCCCCAACTGAAGCTTCTTAAAAAGAGATAGAGGTATAAGATTCACAGTAGGCCCTAAATCACACAGTATACAACCTTCAAATTTGTCACCAATTACGCGTGGAATAGTGAAAGAACCAAAATCTTTACACTTTAAAGGAATATTAGGCTTAATGACACTAGTGATCTCCTTGGTCAATGCTACAGTTGCAAACTTAGTAAAATGCTTCTTCTTACTTAACATCTCTTTTAGGTACTTAGCATACTTAGGCATTTGCTCCAAAGCTTCTATTAAAGGGATGTTAATGTGTAATTGCTTGAAGATATCCAAAAACTTCTTGTATTGCTCATCACATGCCTTCTTTTGAAATCTTTGAGGAAACAGTAGAGGTGGTGTAATATCCCAATTTTTGATTAAGGGCAAATCATGATTATTGTGGATAATTATGAATTTAATTTGAATTATTATGTGTTTTATGGCAATATTGATTAATACGTCATAATTATTGAAAAATTGGAAGAATGGAATTATTGGCCATGAGTTGGTAATTATGGGAGAAATTAATTACTAACTAAGAGAAAATGGGATGTGTGATTAAAATGGCTAATGGAGAGATTAAAGTAGCTAATTGGTGACTTAATTGGTGTAAGCCAATAGCAAGTTGACATGTGGCAAAAGTGTGTATGGTGAGTGATGAGGAGAAAAGTCAAATGGAGAGTATTTTAATCATTTCTCTCTCTCTTCCTCTCCTCTCTTTTAGCTGAAGTCATGGAGGGAGTATCATTATTTTATTCTTCACTCCTCCTCCCTCTCATCTCTCACGTCCTCTCTCTCCATCTCACCATCTCTCTCTCATTCTTGCTCTCTCTCTCTCTCTCGTCAGCCATGGAAGGGGAAAGGGAAGGGAATAAAGCTTGAAAAAGGTAAGGAAAATGATCTCTATTGCTCAAACTCCCTTCATTAAAGTTGATCCTTGAGTTAAGAGCAACATTTCTATGGTTGTATCTTGTCCATTGGTTGTGATTTGTGGCCACACGAAATTTTGGGAAGTGGTGAATCAAGAACTCCCTTTGAGAAAGTTGATAAGGTGAGTGAGACCTATCTATCTATCTATGTTTTATGCCAAATGGATTAACTTGGATTTTCTGGAATTCTTGGGCCATTTTCGAAAATGAGGGCCATTGAGAGTTTGGTATATGTTTGATATGGAATTTGTATGTTTGGAATGCATTTTGGATAGATAGATTTGATTGGGTTTGAAATTGTTAAGTTTGGAGATTTTGAGAGTTTAGTGTTTAATGTTACCCAAAACCAAAGCATGATAATGGAATAGGATTTTGGTGATTTTGACATTCCTATTGGATTCCTTGAGTGATTTTGTGTGGGAATGAGCTTGGTTATTGATTTTGGGTTCATTTGGATCACTTGGGAAAAGTTGGAAATCTATCTTGTTTAAGCTCTGTTTTGCACAGTCAGTTTGAACGAGCGTTTTGAATGACCAAATGGATTGCAAAATTATGAAACTTTCCAGTCTTAAAGTTCACATCCCAAGCTTCAAAATGGATATATAGTTTGTGTCATTTCGTTTAGAATTCTATGAGATATGGTTGTCCAAAGTTTGGGATTGAAACAGAACTCTGATTTGGAGTAGTGTTTAGTTTTTGGTGATTCTGTATTTGTGTAGTGATTTCCAGTGATGGGCTATATTTTTTCTTGAAAGAGGACTTATATACCTTTCATTTGGCTTTGGAATCACTCCATTTCAATTTTTCTACAATTAGTTATGGTTTTTCGAAGTTCAGCCAAGAGTTAGGAAATTTCTTGGCCGCGGCCCATGAGTGGCTGGCCGCGGCCCATGGGTGGCTGGCCACAGCCCACAGCCTTCTGACCATATTTTGGCCGCGGCCCAAGGAAGGGCTGGCCGCGGCCAACCCCTGTGTTCCAGCACTTTGAGTTATCGAAAGGAGATCTCTAACCTATTGTTTCCCAACCTTTTAGGGCTTTTATTAGAGGTATTTGTGGCCTCTTAAGGGTCAATTATGATAACCAAAATTAAGTGTTTCAAGTTAATTAAGTCTTGGAATAGAATATAACTCTTCGTCCCTAATCATGATTCTAGGATACGATATTTGCCCTCCTCGGGAGAGACCGGCGCTAGGACACGCACGGAAGGATCAAGGTAGTGACTCTTCTCTCATATTATGTATGATGTTTTGGCATGCATAACTTATCGTTGAATTTGTGAAATGTGTGCCATGGTCCATTACGGCGTGAGCAGGTCAGCGTGAGCCGTGTAGGGATTGACGGTGGTCATCTCTAGGTCGGCCGTTGAACTGCCGTCGTAATCGACATGGATATTGTGAATCCGACCTGTGGGGCGGCGTTTGTGAATCCAGCCGTGGGCTGTGTGTGTCTTGCCTGTATGGCTTGTGTATGAAATGCATTATATGAATCCCAGCTGTGGTGAAATGTATTGTGTGGATTGTTGTGACGCAATGCAACGTGAGCAATTCAGCGTGAGCAATCGTAAGGGATGACATGTGTCATACTAACCATTGCCGTTGAAATTGCCGTTGTAGTTGCTTGTTGTGGTTAATGATTTGCTTACATGCACTATTATTGTACATTATATGATTGATTTGTTACTATAGGGATTCCTTAGAATCTCACTCTCCCAAAAACCATGTTTTAGACAGGGCAGAAGGATCAAAGGGAAAGCGGGCGACGAAGAGCGGATAAAGCTCTGATTTAGATGTATATTTTGGGTTATTGGTTATCATATATATCTTTTGGATATTTGTGGGAAACAATTGTGTATAATGGGATTGGTAGTATAGTTTTGTGTAATCCCCAAGCTAAGGGTAATGAATTGTGGGCTTTGTGCCTTTGTAAAACCCTTATTAATGAATGGAACCCGAGTGTGTCGGGAATTTGCTTTATACTCTGATATTTGTGAATGAAATCAACTTATACAGGCCATTTAGTATTGAAATATAAATATGAGACCATCATGAACATATTTTGTAAAAGTTTTTGTAAGCCATGATTTTGGGAAGTTTGGTTTTGTTTAAGTCCCAAAATCATTTAAGGTCTCTAATTCTACATTAATTACGTTTTTACGAACTAATCTCGGCCTTAATCTTGAAGGGGGTTACATGTGGTCTCCATTTAGGAGTCTCAATAGTTGTCGCCTTTTTCTTTACCTCCTTTGTTTGGGAGTCCCTGTCCTCATCTAATCCCTTAATCTTTTATGTCGACTCTTCATCATTTTCTACAAGAACCTTGGGAGTTTCTTTCCCATTAGAACTTGAAGACTTCGTTGTTGATTGCTACACTTTAAGTAATTCTTTACCACTTCTAAGGGTAATTGATTTACATTCCGCTTTTCCATCTCTACGAGGATTAGGCACGGTATTACTTGGAAATTCTCTTTGTTGTAACGTATTCACAGCAGTTGCAAGTTGTCCCATTTGAATCTCAAGATTCTGGATGGATGATTCTAATCTTGTATTAGTAGCAGCTTGATCCTGAGTACTCTTTAATTGAAAACTCTTGAGCTCATTGCCTCTAGATTAGTTTGGGCTCTTGAGTAGAAATGGATTCCTTTTCCAATTGATAGAAGCCAGGAGGTGAAACTTGCCTTACATTAGAAGTTGATGCTTCATTAAGAGTTGCATCATTTTTTCAAGAGAAGTTAGGATTTTTTTTCGCCACCTTGAGTTGTAGTTATTTGAGTATGGATCACTTTGATTATTGCCACGGTGATTTCCTGCATAGTTTACTGGCTCTATCTGTTGAGATATGAGGCATTGTCGATCAGCATGGTTATCTCTACAATAATCATAAGGCGCATAAATAGCGTTTACTCCCATGTGTCTATCATTGTATCGGTTTACTTGAGCTTCTAGGTGGTCAAACCTCTTATTGATAGTATGTAACATTGCCATTAACAGTGAAGAAGGGTACTCAGTAACTTTCTTCACTGACCTTCTTTAATTGTTGTTCTAGATAAAGTCAGCTGATATGTCATCTGATCTAAACATTTCAAGACATGATTTACTGGTTGCTTTGTATTTCCCCCATTAGTGACGGCGTTCAATTCATATTTTGATTCAGGAGTCAAACAAGTACAAAAGATTTGAAGTAATACCCTTTTTTCTAGATTATGACTTGGACTCTGCCTGACAATCAACTTAAATCTCTCCCAAGCTTCATGCAAATGTTCATCAAATTGTTGACAAAAGTTAGTAAGAGTAACTCTTGCATTCACTATCTTGTTGTGTGGAAACAATCTTAATCTGAACTTTTCTTCCAATGTCTCCCAAGAGGTTATGCTACCCTCTTCTAAACTATTAAGCTATTCTTTGACTTTTTCTTGTAGAGAGTATGGAAAGATCCGAAGGCGGATCATATCACTAAAAACTCCATTCTGCTTGAAACAGTCACAAACATCAAGAAATTGTATGAGATGCCGATTTGGATCTTCTGTATTGTTTCCTATATATTGACCATGTTGTTCAAGCATCTTAAGCATAGCCTGCTTGATTTCAAAATTGTTGGCTTGGAACTCAGGTACTCTGATTTCAAACTAATAACCTTGAGATTGTCGATCTTCCTAGAAAATCATTGACACCCAAGTGATCATTTTCATCTTTAACCATTTCTTTGCTTATGATTTCTTCCTGCTCATGATCTGAATGTTGCGGTATTGTTGTCTCTAAAAGTCCATTGACCTTCCTTATCTTCTTAGATGTTTTCTTTGCTCCGCCTAACATAAAATGTAAAGCCCTGCAAAGACAAAGATCAAATATCAAATTGAACCCAAAAAAATTGCTTAAGCTTAAAATACTAAAGGTTCTCTAATACTAAAAATTAGTTGCCTTGATTCCTCGGCAAAGGCATCAAAAACTTGATGCACTCCGCTAGTATAGAGGTCGTGTCAAATAATAAAGTGATAAGTCGAGTATCGTCCTACGAAGAATCAATCAATTAATTTTTAGATATTAAAATTTCAATTTCTTTTAAATTAAACGAATCTAGTTATGAGTAAATTTAAAGAAAATTAAATAACAAAAAATATCAATATCAACCACAACCTAGAGTCACTATAATCCAACCAAAACAACACTTTACGTTTTCTGACATCTCACGCCATGGGATATATTATATATTTTATTTAGATATAATATATACTTGCTTGCTACCAGCTCATGCCTTGGCCTCTTTATTTATTTATTTCTTCAAACTTTCTTATCTCATATCATATCTCCTACGCAATAAAATAGGATATGGATAGATTTTATATCAAGATTTCTTTTTATCTTGAATTTAATTAAAAGATAGAAAATATATAGAAGATAACTAAATAGGTATAAAATATCAATAAATTTAATCAATTATATCCTTAAATCTATACCTATTTAATTAAAATATATATTTATCAAGGCAATGTTGAATGCACAGCCCTCATTCCTTTATCTAACTATCAGAGAATACATGTGGTCCTTACCTATATTATAGGGAATATTACATAATGTACAATCATAGAGCTACAAGTGTTATAGCTGAGGGCCACACCACAAAATTACAGAAGGAAGGACTCACAATCAATAATAAATCATAAAGCCATATTATCTAACAAGTAGTAAATCAGAAACCGTTTGGATTTTAAGTTTTCTGACTTAACATTCATGAGCCACCACAAGAGTTGATTTTAAAGGAATGGAAGTCCCATAGTGTCAATATTTCATTGGAGGTGATTTGCAATCAAACCTGCATGGTTTACCAAACCCTTCTAAATTCAGGAGGGATTGTAAGGTTTTTTTGAAGAACGGAGCTTGGAAAAGATTAATATATTTAATCTTCAAAGTATCTGCATGAATAGAAGATGAGGGAGAGCAACATGTCATCTAGAGTCGTTTGGCAAGCAGGGATTTGTTTAATAAATGCGTTGGTCTAATTCTAAGTTCACCTTCGTCAAAAAAAAAAAAAAAGTTTCTCTTTCTTAATGAGATTAATTTTTTTTCCTTATCTCCAAGATTCCCCCAAAAGAAGTTCAAGTATCTAGAGTCAATGGCTGAGCAAATTTGTTTGGGTAATGATGCACAAGACATTAAACAACTTTTATCAAGTTAACCTTCGGCTTGGAGAAAAGTGACTCAACTTTAATATTTTTCTTTAGTTTTCCTTGAAATGGTTGGCCAAATTTCAGAAATGATTTTAAAATTAATTGATACATACTCGTCAGAAAACTTAATCAGCATGTTAAATGTAAATGAAATACAAAAAAGTTCTTAATTCTTGCTATCTAACAACGTATACGCATTATATAGTATCAGAAGAAAACGTTGCAAGACACACATACACACACAACACGTCAGATAAAAATATTTGTTGTGGAATCAATGCCGGTTCTTGTAAATGCTGCAATTACAAAGTAGTTGTTTACTCATATTCTTTGGAAGCTTTTAAACATATTCTTACGCGAGAATGTGCACAGGATCACCCCTTATAAAGGATGTCATTAGGGAAATTAGAGTGCTTCTCTTCCAGAGGTGAGAGTTGGAACTGCGACACACGCGCAAGGATATATGTAATAAAATGTGCAGACTTTCTAGCGAGAGAAGGACACCAGGCACTTTTGATATGATCTTATTTTGATAACCTAATGTACCTAATGGATGCTTAGGGATGTGACTAGAAGATAAACAACATTATTGTAAGAAGTTTCTTTTGCTAACGTTTTCTAAGTATTGTGACCTAAATGTTTATCCTAGTTTCTCCACCTCAACTTTTAGCCTTTCCTTGTAATTCGGGCTAAAAACAAAAGGAGGGTGGTAGCAGTGTGAAACAAGTCATGAGGCTAATTAAAATGTCGCCCCATATAAGTTATGTGCATTGATGCAAGTTAATTTAGTTTACAGTAACAAACTTTATGAGGGTGGTTAAAGGGAAGTTGTTGGACCAACTTCACGCTAAATTACCTTTTTCAAATGAAATTCATTCTTGGAACCTTATCATTGCATCCTGACCTTTTTTTAGGGTTAAGAAACATTATACTTGACAAATCAGTTTGATTAAAAGCAGGTGAAACCTTATAATAATGGCCTAGTGGTTATTATCCATTAGTTCCAGTATTCATATTATATTAGGCCGCCCACAGAAGTTATGTACACCAATAAGAACTTATAAAAAGTACGGGGAGTAAATTCACGAAAAAAAGGTACGGGGAGTATCATTTCTTATATGAACAACTTTTATCAAGTTAACCTTCTGCATGGAGAAAAATAGCTCGAGTTTAAAGTTTTTTAATTTCCTTTGAAGTGGCTGGCCAAATTTCAACCTGTTAAATGTAAATGAAATACAAAAGAGTTATTTTTTGAGGCAAAAAGGGAGTTCTTTATAATTGCTATCTTACAAGGTAAGATACGCGTTTTATAGTATCAGAAGAAAACCTTACAAAACATGAAACATGGTATAAGACAATATTGCCTCCTGTTTTTAATATAATGTCTAGTTTAATTTTTAGTGCAATTAAAGAGCTTCTCTTCCAAAGTTCAGAGGTGGAATTACAACATACACGCGGGGTTTTAATGAGATGCAGGAACTTTTTAGCAAGTGAATGACAGTGAGGCACTTTTAATACGATTTCGATACCAAATTTACCAAATGGATGCTTAGGGATGTACCTATAGAAGATGAACAACTTAGTTGTTAGTTTTCTTTTGCTAACGTTTTCTAAGTATTGTACCTATAGCTAGGACTAGGAGTTTAGCCGGTTTCTCTACCTCAACCTTCGACTTTGCCATGTAATTTTTTTTTTCCAAAAAAACAGGGTGGTAACTGTGTAAAAAAAAGACAGGAGGCTAATTAAAATGTGGCCCCATATAAGTTGTGTTCACACTAAGTTACCTTTTTCAAACGAAATTCATTCTTTGAATCTTATCATTGTATCTTGACCTTTTTCCTGGGTTAAAAACAGTATACTTGACAAATCCGTTTGATTAAAAGCATGTGAAACCTTATAATAACGGCCTAGTGGTTTGCCCATTAATTCCAGTATTCATACAATATTAGGCCACTCACAGAAAATCTGAAAAAATAAAAACAAAAGAACTAGAAGACAAAATAAATAAGAGCCTTGTCGATATGGAAATGATGAGATTCTCTTTTGTTCTCAAACTTGCGCAAAACAAGAAATTTGCACCACCAACAACGAAGGACTAAATGGGAAATTTACATGACGGGTCAGATGGTCGAAGCCCTGACCAAGGACGTAATGGAAACTGAGGGTCCCAGTGTGGGCTTACCCAGCTTCACATTAAACGTGTCAAACCTCAAAAAGAAGTCCACCAAAAACACCCGTAGAATTAACTCCACCAGATTCTTCCCCGGGCACTGTTTATTCCCGGCCGTCGGATCCTCCGTCTCCCGCCCATTCGACCAATACACGTACTTCAATAAGCTTTTCCCTTCTTCTCCGACGAACCTGTCTCCCACAAACTCCTTCGCATTCTTGAACACTCTCTCATCTTTCGTCGCAAATGGCTGGAACCCAAATATCATCTCCCCTTTCTTCACCACAAACGCCGCATCGTGGCTCTGGACCACCACATCCTCCTTCGCCTTCCCGTACTGGTACGGCACGGGCGGCTCGATCCTCATCGCCTCCCACACCACCGACTTCACCAACGCCATTTTCTCTACAGCCGCCAAACTCACCCCGCCTTCTTCTTTCACGGTGGTTCTCACCTCATCGGCGATCCTCTTGTGCAGGCTCTTTCCGCCCAGTCCCAACCACTTCATCAGCGTCGGCACCACTATCTTGACGCCGCTGTAAGTGTTGAAGCCAAGAACAAAGAGTAGGTTGTTGCAGGCTTCTTCTCGGGATAGCCCATAAGTCGAAGCTAAATCGAGAGCTTCCGTGGCTGAAGAGTATAGGGCTTTGTATAGCTTTCTCTGATCCCATCTCAGCAACCACCCCGGAAACGGCAGCGTATGGAGGAAGAAATCTTCCACCACGTTGATCGGGAAGAAGTACCATGGTAGCCCCAGTGATCCCAGAGGAGCAACCTGATCAGTGTTGTGGCCATGTTCAAAATCAATCAGTTTTAAAAGTTATCAACATAGAATTGGTCTAGTTCTTGAGTTCAAGTCCCAGAAGATACGTGGTGGGAGGAGCAGTCACAAACCAAGCAATCTAAACAGTTGATAATCATGCATGGTCAAAGAGTAGTGTTGTTACCTGAGGGAACACCCAGAGCTCGTAGAGTTTGGAAGCGAAGGATCCGAGGTTGGTTTGAGCGGGGTCTTTACCGGAGTAGAGTCGGAAAACGAAGTTGAAGAGCTCGGAGTCGCTGATGGAGTTGAGGGAAGCGTGGCCGTGGTCATGAACTTGGTCGTCAAGCTTGAGGAACAGCTCGTTCAAGTAGCTTCGGAGGAGAGGGATGGTCTGGTCTTTGCGTGAAGCGAGAAGAGCGAAAAAGAAGTTCTTGATCTGTTGGTGCTTCTCCTCGGAGGGGTCGAGGTAGGCACAGACGCGGTAGCCACCGGTGAAGTCCTTGGAGGGCATGTAAGTTCCGGTCAAGACGTCACGCTTTTCGACCTTGGAGGTGTCGAAGAGGATGGGGAAGCTGACGGCGTCGAGGACGGCGACGACTCGTGGGTCGGAGGCGTTGAAGGGACCGGGTGGCATGTTGGTTCGGAACACTGTGGATTTGTACTTGTTGATTCGAGATTGGAAGAAGCTGTCACGTCCTTGATTATAGAAAAAATCGAACCGATCAAAGATGGCTCCGAGGAAAGGGATGCCATAGCTGCCTGGTATGGTTCTCACCGGAAGTTTGGTGGCCGTGTCGGAGTTGGAAGACATTGTTTAGGTTAATATCACTGAGCTCAAGCAAAAGACTGGTTTTTGTTTGTCAGAGTATATAGAGAGACTGTTGCTCACTAATTATTTAGGATTGTGATCTGTGTGATCGTATGCAAGACTAAAAAGAAATACAATAGTGAAACTAAAATACGAGTAATAATTTCAAAAAAGTGATCACATTTGGAAACGCTTGCATGGAGGTATCATGGGGCTACGTTGAATAATATGGATATATAAATATGAAGCAGATCAATCTGGGAGACAGACAGAATTGCAGGCGATGCTATCCCGCAAAACGACACGCGTTTTGGGTGCTCCATTCTCGTCATTTCAACTAACCAAGGTGACACGTTAACGTACCCATGGAATCAAAGTAAGTATTCCAAATTTATTTATTTCCAGTGTTGCTCACTCCGGGTCATGCTTATGCACAAAAATTATAGACTTATGAATAATGTAGTAGTAAGATGCTTACCTCTGATATTAAATATAAGATCTAGTTGATTTTTTTAGAGATATTAAAGAAACTAATTAAACAACTTTAAAGTATTTATATTTATTGTTTTTCTCTAAATTAATTTATTTGACTTATAAATTGATATATAATAAAATTATATAGAACATATGACATGATAAAATAATTTATTTAGCTTTCTTAATCTTTCTAAAAAAATATTCAAATAGTTCTTATATTTAACATTGGATGGAGTCGATAGTTATTCGTTGTGACTTATATTTACAACTAAAAATAGATAGCATTAGATTAATATAGGCTAATATTCAGATAAAAAATTATAGGCTAACATGGGTCTCATGCATTTATATTTAGAAATTAGATACTCCTTCGGTTTTTCAATATAAAATTCATTTTGTAGTTTAATTATTTCATTAAAATTAGTCTTATGAGGATTGGGGTAGTACTAATAAATAGTACTCCGTAACAAGTTGTCCTGCCCATGGGGACAGAGCTGACCGAGGTAGAAAAACTTGGTTAGATAGGCGAAAATGCATATACATAATACAAGAACTAATAATGATTAGTAAAAAATTAATTTTTTATAAATATAAAAAATTAAATATTAATATTATACAAATGAAAAATATAATTTGCAACAAAAAAAATTGGAACAAGTAAAATGAAAAGATAACAAAAGCGTCAAAAAGATGCCGGAAGCGTTTTTGTCGAATGAAAGAGATCGAGAGCAAGAAATTTGGGAGCATAGATATCATTATTTGGTTAAGACTTTTCTTCAAATATACTATTGACTTCGTGAATCCCACTCATTGTCTAGCACGTGTATGTGAGCTTATCAGTAATATAATAAGTAATAAAATAATATGTATGTGTATTTATAAATTCAGAAATTTAACATTAATGATCACACACAGCGGCAGGGGCCGCCGATGAGCCATAAAAAGGTTCCATTATCCGGCAAAAAAAAAATAAAAATAAAAAGGTTCCATTAAGCTTGACATTTTGATCAGTTAATTAAAATGCTCTTAATTGGTTAATTTATAATACATTGATAAAAAAAAATTATAATGCAACGTGCACGCATGTGGATTATGAGATTTTGTTCCCAGTTATCTATATTGAACACATACAATCGCATAGGCACTATAATACTTCATCCGATTCTTATTTAATATAAGATATATTTATATATTTTGATTAGATTAAGAAAATTAGTTAAGTTAATTGATATAGTATGTACTTCCTAATTAAAACATCCTGATTATCTTCTTCGATTCCCTCATTCTCTCTCCTCTTTGATTATTGTTGAAGGAACATATAAAGATAAATTAGGAAAAGATTGATAAATAAAATATATATATTTTATATTTAAAACCAAGAATAACTCCCTAAATAGGTTATATATTAAGGCTAAAAGGAGTAGTGGTACATGTATATTTTCTGTCACGATTAAGCTAGCTACAAATTGTTTTCTTTTCTAAAATAGATATTGTTTCCGTTGAATAACTGAGTTGATTATGGAACTCTTCTGTTTGTCGCATATTAATTAATAATTATGATGCATTTGGTGGTGGGATTTCAATAATAAATAATATCCAAACAGATACGGATCAGCATGATCATAATCATTTTATTACTTTTATTATAAAGACGGATGGTCCTCATCAGTGCAAGTTGAAACTACCAATCGGATCAAAGAGAGAATTACAGTTAAGTCTTCGATAAAATTTATCTTTTTGGAACTATTCATTTATACTATATAGACTACTATTCGTTAATATAATACCCAACTGATTTTTTTGAGGAGAAATTAAAAAAAATAAATAGATTACTTTAATGCTTTTATATTTATTTTTTTTTTCAAACTGATTTTTTAACTTATAAATTGATATATAAAATCTAATGATACACATATAACATATATTATAATTAAGTAATTTATTTAATTTTTCTAATATTTAATTTTTTTAAAAGAACCAACTATATCTTGTATCAAACAACCAACGGAGCACCTCTTTCGCAATAATTCTCTAGTCACGCGCCGCTGGAGTTCCCGATGGTCACTTTGGTAGCCAGTGCTGACCAGTGAGGAGGGTTTTTTTTTAAAAAAAAAAAATAGAAATATGATCATTTCACAAAAAAATTTAATTTGAAAGAAGTCCCTTGAAACTTTAAAAGAATCATACCATTTCGTGAGACTATTATTATTGTTTTTTGACCAGGCGAGACTATGCGGGTTAAAATTGAATATATCAGTTTTTTTTTAAAAAAAAGAGAGAGAAAAACATATGAACCTTCATTTCATGAATGAACCAGCTAATCAGAATTCCGAAACACATGAATTATAGTATAAAAAGTTTGAGTGGCTATCATAAATTTTGGCGCATCTTCTTTATGCCTCTTTTTTATTCTAGATGTATCATCTAATTTATAATGAAACTTAGACAAGAAATCACGCCCTATATTTATAACTGGAGGATTATTATTTTAAAATTAAGTTATAATCAATAAATTTCACTTTAACTTTCGTCTTTTCTGAAATTATTATATTGTATACATTTGTTTCTGAGAACATTAGTGTAACTTTACACTAGGTAGAGGACCTTATTTATTAGTGTGAAGAAATAGCAAAAGTTTGTTTCGTTTGAGTTTAACTTTATTAGGTAGAGGACCTTATTTATTTAAGTACCTATTTGTATGTAGGGGAAGAAAAACCCAATGGCAAAAACATTTTCATTGACTTCATCTAATTGGATAAAGCTCATTGTTATTGTTGTTGATTGATCAGCTGCCATTGTGATCTTAATTCTCTTTCGCATTACATTTTTTATAATCACGCATGTTAATGGTTTTCTAGGTAGTAGCCATCTTAGGATATTGGCATGTTGTTCTTCATTAATTAATCATAGTATTCAAAAGGCTTTGAAGCTTCCCCTCACTCTTTTTTTTTTTTTTTTTTTTTTTGAACTAATGAACTAGACACTAACAACCTTAGATTATAAGCGGGATTGAATCTATGCCACTAGATTAGAAGGTTACCGGCAATTTCCACTCACTCTACATTTTCAACGAAATACTCCACGACCACTATGGTTCATAGATTAGAGTTGTTGACCCATTTATGAGTGTTTGGAACAGCGATTGAAAAAATAGAATTTCTCAATTTAGCTTTTGGTAATTTTATTTTTAGTAAAAATTCATTTATAAGCGGGATTGAATCTGTAACCTTTCACTCACAGGTCAACTTACATGCCACTAGATTAGAAGGTTACCGGCAGTTTCCACTCACTCTACATTTTCAACGAAATACTCCACGACCACTATAGTTCATAGATTAGAATCGTTGACCCATTTATGAATCTCAGGACGTTCTTGTAGGCTTTGATTTCGAGGTAAAAGTGTTGGGTTTCCAAAGGATAGGTCTATGTTCCTATAACAATGGGCTTCATCACAGGCCCATTCCGAACTCATTCAATTACACAAGTTAAAATTAGTAATACCCTAATATCAATTAGTTTAAGTAGGTAGTTGAAGGTAAATTTTTTCGTTTCCATATATTATGACATCAAATATTTCAAAAGAGATTAATTTGCGTGGATGATTAGTGGAGGTTGAGTCCAATAAGAGTGAGAATGTAAGGGAAAAACTATTGGATTTTTGTGTGATTGGATTAGTTTTTAAGAAATGATTTTACAGAATCCGAAGTTATCATATTTTGTCCTGAACTATATGCATCATGTGAAATATAAACACTTGGTTATATTATAAATGACAATGTGAATTATTGTCGAGGGACAATAATTGCACCTTATTCACAATACAATTCCAATCATTCAACAAGCCTTTATTCTACTCTCACTTTTCTGTCAAGTAATTATTATTTCTCAATTTATGAGATAAACTAGAGATCTATTCTACAACATTAACTGCATATATCGCAGAAACTCGTGCGTTATTACAGGCAATAATATCACGATCTATATTGCTCCAAGTTATTCGTTGGAGCATAAAAGACTACTTTTTTCCACCATGAGATAAAAAACTACTTATCAAAGGTAAATAACTAAATATATTGTCAGGAAAATCTGTATTCTCGCTACAATAACTAAAATACAACATTTTATTGTCTTTTGTTTCTTATATCCATTATTATTCGACGATTAAACCGACTAATCACTGTTTCAGTCTTTCAGAATTAATTTCCATGGTCTGTGCAGGTTTATATATATTTCCTGACCTACAACAAAATTAAAGAAAACCAGACGACTAAAACTTTAATTAATTTAGGATATTTTCAATCAAACTAATAATTTAATCAAAAGATCAGAATAACAAATATAATCTTGATTAAGCTGAGGCAACTCAAATTTGAATCATTCAAATTAATCAGCACTAGTAGTATATAGCTTTTATTTACATGACAACATTATCTAATATAATCTTGTAACATCAGGTGCGACAGCCTCGTGGACACTTGTTATCATCACCATATTTATCTCTAGTAATGATTATAATAATGTAAGTATCTTTTCTCACAACAATATTGTTTCCTTTTTATTAGTTCACATAAGAGTACTTTCTCATTTGGGAAGGCCATTATTTATAACATACTGACATTACGTTTAAAAAAAAGAAAGAAAGACTATGTTTGAGATTAGGTTAACGTGTCTGATGATTCGGAAACAATAAGAGTTAACCTGATTAATTAATTTGTTTAATCTCCTTCAACTTTAATATTTAATTCATAGTTTCTGTTGCTTACACAAGTATGATGGGAGCGTTGATTTTTTTTTTTTTTGGGGTCTTCCTACTCGATTATATATCTTAATAAAATTTAAATACAGATGATTTGTTCATCATATATATGATAAGAAATCGAGTGTGTGTGTGTGTGTGTGTGTGTGTGTTTATTTGAATATGCGAAGAGATCATATCAAATCCAGCTGTATATTTTTGATATGATCATTTGAGTATAATTGTGTACATTATCTATATTGATGATATTATAAGCAAGAAAATATCAAACAAATATTTAGAATGCATGCATTGACCTCAATACAAAAGGAAAAAAGGCATATCCAAGCGTGAGGAGGTAACCTAAATCTTAAGGCGATTAGAATGACGATGAATTGCATACAGAAGTCAAGAAGTAGGTATATAAAGTGAAGAAAATAAGAGGACAAATTAAATAAAAAAAGTTAAAAATACATTGTCAATATATATACGTAGCTACCACAAATTAATTACATCACTATACACTGAATAAGAACAGGGTTTGCAAGGAGAATCTAACCCGAAATCGAATCCTTTCCCACAAAGGCGCGTTGTATCCTTTCATAGAAAGCCACGTCCGTACGTACCATTTTAAATTTTTAATATTCATCCAAGTAATAAATATTCATACAAAGATTTGGTGACCCACGAATCGTGTTGTTAAACTAAATATTATATTATACTAATATAATAAATTAGTCCTACGAATATGGCTGCAAAAAGAAATAGTTTTTTATTTAAGGAAAAATAAAACAGCCAAGTGTCAGTCACCCCATAAAATTTCCAATGGAGAATTTTTTTTCTTTTCCTTTTCCGAAGGACAATTTAAACAATAGTGCCTACGTCAATGCCAGGTTTAAACCGGATCTCAACGTAACGAGGTGAAATATAGAATCACTAAGGCATCTAATCGTTGACACTCTATGAACTTTTTGATCTCAAAGAGTTTTATGTTGGCAGTTGATTAATAATGGGTTAAGGTACAAATTCGTCTTGGAAATTTTTACTGAGAAGTAATGTTACCCTGAAAGTTTTTTTAAATTCAATATCGACCCTCGATCGGAAGTGTTAAAATGGAGCAATGTTACTCTTTTTTGTTAAAAAGTTAACGGTCAATGTTAGTTTTTTAACAGTGTGGGGCAACATTACACGGTTTTGAAACTTTCGGGGTGACATTAAACTTAAAAATCCTTTTAGGGCAACATTACTCCTTAACGAAAATTTCCAAAGTAAATTTGTACTTTAACCTATTAATAAGAATCAAATAGATACCCCTGAACACACAATCCCAATAGAATAGTAATTAAATTGTACTTAGGTAATTGAGATAAAATATGACTAGTGAACACTAGACTCTTGATTAGTGAATTAAAATATTAGGGCATGTTTATAAACTCAGAATATGCTGCTAATTAAAAAATTTTAGGGCATGTGCACTATCGTGGTAAGCCGTGTGGTTGGACACGTGTTACAAGCGTAGGACATATTCCGTCATGCCCACGCTTGTACACGCGTCATAACCCTGTTGGCTAACAAATGTCAACCCATATAAAAATAACACACCTTTTTTTTCCATGGAATTTGTCTGCTTAATTAGTTCCATATGGACGAGAGACAAAGCAGCCACCCCAGCTGGCAAGGGACAGCTGATCGTCTTGTATGTTTTTTTTGGGCAAATATCTTCCTTGCTCTGTGCACTTTATATAAACATGATCATGTGAAAATGAAACCATAAACATATATTAATAAGTGGTACATACATATAATAGCTAGATATCTCACAAGTCACCAGTAATGATTGTGTTGATTATAATTAACTCAATCATCATGTTCCTTAAATAAGATTCTGGGTATAAATTCTTCTTTTCTTTTTGGGTGAGCAGGGTGATTAAGACTGACTAATTAAACATGATCGTTGCCATGGAAATTGGCGCAGCTTATGATTAAACAAACGTTTCATGCATGCATTACTTATAAAGCTAGCTAGGTGTAAGGTAAATGAAAAAAAAAAAAAAAGAAAAATCCATTTGTGACCTTCAATTTTAATTTGTCAAACTTCACACGAATATTAATTAATTGGTGTAGAAGTATTAGATATTAAATGGTTTTTAAAAAATAATACCAATCCGGTTTTTAATTATCACAAGTCACTTCACTTTTAAGTTTTAACTAGTACTTTATCAAAACCAAGTAGATGCAATGGTTAAGTCATTAATTTTGCTTCCAAATTAACTAAACTTCCAAATTTGCCCATAATCAATACTATGGATTAGAGTACATCTAAAAAGTCATAGAAGTTACTATTAATGAAATTTTAAATAGGGGTAATCTTTTAAAAAAAAAACTAATATCTATCCTACTTGGTGACTGATGATAAGAATCATCAATCATCAATTCCTTTTAGAAGGTGACTTGTAATGCATGTTGGAGTAGTAAAAATTTCTCATACTTAATACTCCTTCCGATTTTAAATATAATACATATTTACCTCATTTAGTTAGATTAAGAAAGTTAATTGAATTAGTTAATATGACATATATTTCTTAAAACATCATACCCATCTTCTTTAATTCCCTTATTCCATCTTCTCATTAATTATTGTTAAAGGAGCATTAATTAATAGGGATAAATTAGGAAAAAAAATTGACAAATATGAAAGATGAGTCTTATATTTAGAACCAAAATCAACTCTTTAAATATGTCTTATATTAAAGACAGGAGGGAGTAGCATACTGGGAAAAGAACATATCCAAACAAACAAAATAGATAAGGAGTGTACGATATATAATGCAAGAGGATGGAAGAAATATAGTGTGAAGGGGACTGGAAGAGCTAAGGACGAAGGTTGTTGCCAATTGATGAGGGCGTTGACATATATATGTGGTATTATATGAATTAGAGGAAATGCATGAAACCCTGTACGAACTCTGTAGGACTGTGTTACGACAAAATATTAAGATTCCAATCCCTTTAATATAATAATAGCCTAAACCTAATTTGTGGTTCAACTAACCTCATGACTTGTCATCTCCCCTGGCGCCCCCCCATTTTGGCATCATGCTTGCATGTGATCATGCTCAAATTTTTCTAGCTACGGCCGTGATATATATCACTTCTATTCTAAATACTAGTATAGAAGTCACTTTTAGTTAATTTTCATGTATTAATAAAAAAAATTAAAATCATTAAGCTTGTTATTAAATTCAAGCGATTTGCAATATAACTTCTAAACTTTTTTCCCCCCACCAACTACACTAACTCTAATACTACTTTCAGCTTTAAATATATTACCTATTTTTTTAGCACAAACTTCACTATAAATTATCATGTTCCAAGTACATTTAAGACTAGAAGGGTAATATATATTAGTCCTTTTGATCTTTTTTATAAGTTTCAAATAACTAAATTACACAAATTAAAATGTTGATTAAAACGCGACAATGCCCCAAATAAGATTGCATTCAATATGAGGATACCTATACTTGGCAAAAAAAAATGCTAATTAAAATTGGTTAAATACAATAAATATGTACAAAATGCAACTTGTTTTCCCAAAACACTCTTCTTTATGGAGAGGGCAAGTGGGAGAGCTAATGAATGAAAAAAGAAATGAGAGAGACATAATTAATTAGAGATAAAAAAAATGAAAAAATACATTAAATGTTTTATATATTTCTAAAGTGTAGCTTATAAAAATTATCAAACCAATTCATAAAAAAAATAAAAAAATTGAAGCTTATAATAAGGGCCGAGAGGATTAATTTATACCCCTTCAATATCATTATTAAATATGGTCATATATGAAAAAATATTTAATGATTTTTAAGACAATTAAATATCTTATAAAAACATGACCATTAACACTTTCTAGAAAACACCATACTACCTCTTGTGCTTAACATAATACTCAATTGAATTTTTTAAAGAAGTTAAATAAATTACATTATTAAAGTATTTATATTTATCTTTTATTTAATTATACTAAATTTTTTTGACGAATAAACTAATACATAATAAAATGATACACACCATATATTATTATTAATTAACCTATTTAGCTTCCTTAATCTTTCTAAAATCAGTTGAGTCTTTATAGTAAGAACAGGACGAGTGTATAATATGGATTAATTGGAGTAGTATACTAATTAACCTCTTCATCCTCTGCTGCTGGTTTGACTTGTGCTCAATACTTGAAACGTCTCAAAATACCTCACCGATCTTCTTTCAATTTTTTGGGAACTCAGAGAACTTTCTTTAAATGCCCCTGACTTCTTCCGCTTGTTTATGTCCAAATTCATCGTTTGCCCTGATGCACCACCACATGCCCCCGCTTGATTTTGGGTTTTGGTTTCATACGTTACCGTTGAAAATGTCACTCCTAATCATCATCAAATCACACACACATTTACTTGTAATGCACTTTCTCTCTCACATGCATGCATGTACGTCAATATATGGATTTTACTTGGGCGGGATGCTGTTGATGCTACGGGCCGGGTTTCTTTTCTTTTTAAATTTTGAATTTGTCAAGTTATTTAACATCTTTTTTCATGATACGAAAATTGAAATTATTTTTTGTAGCCTTGAACAGGTCGTGCATTATATAGCTGAGTCAGCCAAAGCCACCACAGATTGTGTAAGGGAATTCTGTTATGGATTCCGAATTTCCGGCGACAATAATTTAGAAGATGTATTCTTCTACCTATATATGTGGCGTAATACGTGTATATACTAGTTTTAATATATTCTTTTCAATAATAATTACAAAGGCATATATATGCGTCAATAAAAAAATATCACTCTGCTGGAGCTAATTACTTAAGTGATAACAATGTGATGGAGTTGAATATTATGAGAAATTGAAGGTTATGGTTCAAATCTTTTCTTGTGAAAAAGAAAAACATTGTATCCGGTATTATTTCTTAGTGACCCATCTTTCAATATTTTTTATCAAAATCAAGAAAAATCTTCAAATTCGGTCTTCTTACACCAACATTGATCAATTTGTGTAAATATATAAAAAAAATTATAATAAATCATCAATGTCATATTTTATAAATAATGTCAAAAAACCATTCATGGACTTTTTTCTATAGACCAAATATTGAAGATGGTATGGAGCATATTTGATTGAAGAACTCATTACATTTAACGTGAAAATTGTAACGCATTAACTCGGGAAAAGTGCTAAACTTTCCTTCGTCGTCGTAATTAGTATGTTAGCTTGGTGACCCCAAATAGCAAAAATCCTATTTCAGGATTTTGCATGACAATTAGTGAAACAATGCACACGTAAGCGTTGTACTAAAGTAGGCAAAGAAAGCCGTAACCTTACGCGATCTATCCACAATCATGAATCATATGAGTAATAAACGGCGACGTGGCCATCGTCTGAAAAGCGCATTTTTTACCCTTGGCAAAAGTCAACATTTCATAACTGCCCTTCTAATTTTAGTTTCAAAGGTCAAAAATCTTCGCCTCCAAACTTCCGGCTCCAAATAGCGTGTGAAGCTTACCAAGTTTAAAACAATATTCGTTACCATTTTCACTACCCTCGTTACCGGCTCTCCCTGTTTCCCGTGTCCAACCTTTAGCTTCTCCCACCGCCACGTGTCCCTCCCCCTTCCTTATAAATACACCAACCATCCCCCATCCATCTCCTTTCAAATCCTTCACCAACATAATTCCAACCTGAAATTTTTCTCTGATTTTTTTTTTTTGTATCATTTGAAATTTTGTCGATCATTTTCTTGGATGAAAAATACCCTGGGAAGCACGATGGTGGCTGAGCCTGCAGGTTTTCATCGTCCGAGATTCGGAGCTCTGTTGCACTCCGAACCGACGTCGTTTTGCTCCAGCAGCTACGGCGGCGAGCAGGATTCAACTTCAAGCCCGCTAAACTATGCTGACAGCACCTCCACGAGCACCGCCAGCTCTCCTTATTTGATGTCTCCGTGGAATCCGTTGGCCTCGCCGTACAACAAATCTCCCTGGTTGCTGTCGTCGCCGATGAACGATAATAATGCCCACGGCGGCGGTGATAACGACGGATACCAACAAAATAGCCTCATCAAGTCACTCGTCCGCGAGGAGGGTAACATATATTCTCTGGCGCTTTCGGGAGATTTGTTATACACAGGAACCGATAGCAAAAACATAAGAGTGTGGAAGAATCTCAGGAGCCATGGGGGATTCAAATCGAGCAGTGGTTTAGTGAAAGCCATTGTTATCTCCGGCGAGAAAATCTTCACCGGCCACCAGGACGGGAAAATCAGAGTCTGGAAGAGCTCACAGAAAATCCCTGGCTATCATAAACGCATTGGAACCTTGCCCACTTTCTCGGACTTTGTGAAAAACTCGACGAATCCGAAGAACTACGTAAACATCCGGAGGCACAAAAAAACGCTGAGAATCAAACACTTCGACGCTATTTCGAGCCTGAGTTTGGACGAAAATCACGGGTTGTTATACTCGGGATCGTGGGATAAAACCTTGAAAGTGTGGCGAATTTCGGATTTTAAATGCTTGGAATCTATTCAGGCACATGATGATGCTGTGAATTCGGTGGTGGCTGGGTTCCAGTGTTTTGTCTTCACTGGATCGGCGGATGGGACGGTTAAGATGTGGAGGAAGGAGGTCACGTGGGAAGGGAAGACGAGGCACTTGCTGGATCGGATTCTGTTGAAGCAGGAAAACGCCGTAACGGCTTTGGCGGTGAACACGTGGTCGACGGTTTTATATTGCGGGTCGTCGGACGGGTTGGTGAACTTTTGGGAACGGTCTCAGAAGAACAACCTCAAGCACGGCGGATTCCTGAGAGGCCACAAGCTGGCGGTGCTGTGCTTGGCGGCCGGGAAGAGCCTGGTGTTCAGTGGGTCGGCGGATAAGAATGTTTGCGTGTGGAAAAGGGAGGTGAATGGGTCCCACACGTGTCTTTCGGTTCTGACGGGTCACAACGGACCCGTAAAATGCATAGCCGCGGGGCCAGAAGAGCAAGAAGGAAACAAACAGCAACACAGGTGGACGGTTTACACGGGGAGCTTGGACAAGTCAGTGAAGGTGTGGCGCGTGTGGCCTCACTCTCCAGAGATGAGCATGACACCTGGCATGGGGAGTAACCTGCACGCTACCAATGCCGCGTCAGGGGAGAGAGTGAGCTATTCTCCTCCTGTAATAAGTGGGAAAAACGGGAAGGCAAGCAGGATACCTTCTTGGATGTGAAATGGAAGGAGGGGGACGACTAATGGTGACGCTCGGGAAATGGCGGTGGAGGCCACGCGTGATTCTAGATGAGCGGTTTGGCGGGCAAGTGGGTCAACAATCAAGGTTTCATGGTCTGTGAATGGGGGGAACGTGGTAACTTACAATGAGAGACCCCTTAATGTAATGAGAAAGGGACTAATAGGAACCTGACACGTAGGAAACCAAGTAAACAAACACACCCTTGTGTGAGGGAGAGAGGGATGCAATATTTAAGATTGAATCAAGTGTCAGTTACACTTCATTTGGGAAGGCTTTAGATGTTGTAGTTTTGACGTTGTAATTTGTATATAGCATGGCTTGGGTGTCAATTACAAATATATATATCTATATATATGTATGTATAGTTGGCGGGGGAAAAAGTATAATAGACAACTGTAAAGTTAACGATCTGGGACTCATTTTTTATTTTTTTTTTTCCTGAAACTCACACATTCATTATATTATTTGAACTCATAACTTCACGTTTAAAAAAAAATTTAAAGGAAATGTTTGTTGTGTCATTAAATATCAAGTTTTTTTTTTAATTTTTTAGAAATATTTTTATAATATTTAAAGTAAGAATGTAAGAAGAGTTTTTTATCGATTTATAAAAAAATGCTTAAAAAGTTTTTTTTTTTTTTTTTACACTTCCCAAACAAACACTTAAATTATAAGACCTCAGTTGATTATTTGATTTGAGTTGTGATATATATTATTTGGGCATATATGCAAGTCAATGTCATATAGATGAGTGTTTTTTTTCCATACAACAAGAGTTACAAATCAAACCTGTAAACACTTTGCCCGAGGATGGATAATTTGCGTACTTTTGTGTTTTTGGTATGATTAGCAACAAATACTACTATAGATTTGGGTATTTATCATGCTTAATACATAACAGTTATAGTAAATAAACGTCATGTATGTCGAGATGAGAGTTGCACAAAGATATATAATGCTTAAACATAATGGTTGATTATATGCACCATCATGTATTATAAGGCAGAATTCACGAAACACAAAAGTAACAGTTGTAGCTAAGAACCATAATTTATTTACTCACAAAAATGACGGTTCTTAAGAAACAACCGTTATGTAACACTTATAAACGATTCGTCTTCCAAACATTTATATAAGCAAAGACAAAACATAATGGTCTTCAGAAACAACCGTCATCTAACTCTTTCATTACCCTTCGTAATGTTCGAACCTTCAATGTCATAATTCATCATAACCCTTTGTAATCCTATTAGATCTTCATAAATCATAACTCATAACTCTTCACAATCCATTAGACCTCTATTTAAATTCAACTATTCTTTATGATTCTTATTACTTTTCTTTATCGGCATCCTCCTTCTCTTCTTTATCATGTTAAGATCCCAAGGAACTCCTTTGCCGACGCCCCCTCCTACCTCCTCCTCCTCAAGGCTTGTTAATGGCAACAAATGGCTCAAGTACTGAGGATGCTAACCATCAAGCACCTCTGCCCTCTCCGCCAATCCATATATTGCGTCGAATGATGAAATGACACAAGAGAAAAGAGCATTGGAGAACGATCTTCTTGTCATGAAGGAGGTATAGAAAGTAAATTAAGAGAGGGGGAGGAAACTTACTGTAGATGAAACAAGAAATGTCAAATTTTGAAATCTGACAAGTTCACAATTTGTCTTTTCTTATTCCACTTCATAGTAAATTTCCTCTCATCTCTAGTAGTTTGCTTTGGACCTCCTTCATGACAATAAGACTCTTTCATAGTGCTCTTTTCTCTTATGTCATCTCATCATTCGGTGTAATAGATAGATTGGTGGAGGGGGCGACCTGGTTAGGATCAATTAAGTAAAACCAGTCACTTAATAGAAGTCTAAGCAAATAAATAGCGATGGTAATTAGTAACTGTCATATTTTGTCTCACAAGAATTACGGTTGTTAAGCAAAAACCGTTATGAAACAACAAACACTGTGATGGTTCGAAACTTTTCCCCTTCTCTACGCTGATGATAATACTCTGACCGAGCCTTCATCATCCCTCTCCTTCGATAATGAAAATATGGATGAGGAAAAGGAAAATGAGGATGAACAGGATGATGAGGACATCAGTCACCACCACTGCCATCCTCACCGTCTTATGCACCTCCTCTTCCTCATCATCTTCGTCATCCTCATCCTCATTCTCATTATCAAAGAAGGGAGATGAATGAATTTTAAAAAAATTAATAGTTCACGGCTATTAGTTAAGACCTGTTAAGTATGCTTATCAGCATATAGAGGATGTCAACTAGCTAAAAAACTCTCACTTAAAGAGCTTTATTATATACATTCATCACTGTTATTAGATTAAAACCATCATTTATTGTAAAAGTTCATGGTTCTTATTTTTATTAAAAGTCACGATTCTTACATAGAAACCATTATGTATGTTACTGAATAAATAATGATTGTAAAATGAAATTGTTATGTATCATATAAGCATTACCATATATTATGATTGTTGTTTACGTATGCCTGTTAATTATTATAACAGTAATAAGCAAATGATGGCCTCACCAAACCTCAATATATAATGGATATTATATTATAACCGTTATAATAGGTTCGAAATAAATAACGGTTCAGAACCGTAATATATCTGCGCTGAGCTTTCTGCATATATGATGGTTTTGAACCATTATATCTAGTAGTTAAGAACCATCATATATCACAATTTTTATAGCAATAAAAGCAATGGCTTCATTCATTTAAGTTGTATTAATTTCGAAGAGTGAGTATTGAAATAAGAATGGCAACTTGAGAAGATAGAGCACAGCACAATTATATTATTTGAAGGCCAGAAGCGAACAATTAAGCCAAAAAAAAAAAAAAAAATCACAAACACACATAAACATATATAGCCCTTTCGGTTTTTGCTGCCATTAGTCTTTTGTTTTCTCTTGGTATATACACATTACTGAAAAATTATACTCCATTTCAGATTATATTTGAATTGATTGTAAAAATGAAATTATTACAATTAATTAATACCTCTGATCTTAAATATAGGAATTAGTTTATAACCATATTCTGATCCTAAATATAAGTTTTACATTTAGAAATGAAAGAGTGTGTGTGTGTATATATTTTAGATAAATATTGTTATTTTAATTACTCATAACGTAGCCATGGGAAGTATGAATCTGTTGGATTCTAGGCAAATGAAACATTTTAATACAACATTATATATATATATATATATATATATATATATATATATATATATATATATATATATATATTAGATAGATAAATATTATTATTTTAATTACTCATAACAAAGCCTTGGGAAGTATGAATCTGTTGGACTCTAGGCAAACGAAACATTTTAATACAACGTTTTTCTATTTTGACCGGGGGTGTCGTTAGAGATATTAAGGTGAAATTAAATGAGTAGTGAGTTAGTTAAGACATTAATCTATATAAAGGGTCATAGTTAATGTGTTTAATATGTAGGATAGTGAGATTCACATTATATTAAGGGAGATGTTAATGTGAGTCTCTCTCTGAAGCAGGAAGTCCTTTCTAGATCTCTAGAGTTAGGATTAATTGTTAATCACTCTCAAGTAGGAGATGATTATTGTTAAACTTAACTGGGTTATAGTTTCTATGAGCATGTTGCTCTTATGTGGTTAATACAAGATTCTCCATCTTCTTCGTTATGTTTCTCCAAATTGTTGGTGTTTACAAGACTCAATCTCATCTCATTTGATATATTGAGTATAAAGGGTTAAGGTGTAACACATAAGATTTTTTAAAAAGTACACTCAACATTAAATGTTTTTTTGAAGGATAAAATTAATTATGAATTTTTAAAATAGGTATAAAAATACACACGGACCATTAGTTGACAATATGTTTAAATTTTTTAAGGGTTATGGAGCAAAAATATACATAAGATTTTTCTAAAAGTGCGCCTAACACAAATATTTTTTTAAGAGATAAAAGTAATTATAAACTTCTAAAATAGGTGCAAAAAATTATATCGTTAGTTGACCGTTTGCTTGAATTTTTTGATTGAAAATGATGACATGAAAGATGACATAGATGATTAAGAAACAATCTGGAATAATAAATTGCTGATAGGGTAAAGGAAATTAATTTTCATCTAACCTTTTATCTCCACCTCATCACTTTATCTCCACCTAACCCTTCATATCCTCTCCATCTCTCTTCTGAAAGAAGTGATGCGGTGGAGATAAATGGTTATGTGAAAATTAATTTCCCTTGTCCAGTCAGCAAATTATTATTCCAAGTTAGAGAAATACTTATATACTCTAAGGGTACCACGTCATCTGAACTTTGTCCCCATGAAGACATAACAACTTATATCATTTTAATCCTAGTTGACTGATAACTCATCTGAAAAAATTCAAATTTTATCTTGTTTTGAAGAAAAAACATTCTTAATTTAAAAAAAAAATTGAAATTAAATAATCAACCAATATTTTTCTTAAAAACAAGAGAAAATTTAAATTTTCCAGATGAGTATTATCAAACTAGGATTAAAATTATATGAGCTGTTATGCTTTTATTGAACAAATTTCAGATGAAATGATACTCCTAAATTATATTAGTATTTCTCTCTAAGTTATTTCTTAATTATCCACGTTATCCTCAATGTCACCATTTTTAGTGAAAGCTTTTAAATAATCAACTAATGGTTAATGTGTATTTTTACACCTATTTTGGAAGATCAAATTTACTTGTACCCCCTAAAAAAAGCATTTGTGTTAGGCATACTTTTAGAAAAATTTCATGGATCTTTTTGCACCTTAACTCTTAAAAAATTTAAACAAATGATCATTGTGTAATTTTGCACCTATTTTAAAAATTTATAATTACTTTTACTCCTCAAAAAAAACTTTTAGTGTTGAGCACATTTTTTAAAAAATAATGTCTGTTTTTGAACGTTAACCCAAGCATAAGTTGTCAGCAGCTAGGATTCAGAAATTGTTTGGGAGTTGGGCCTATTTTTATCTTATTGGGCCCTACTTTTTATGATTGGGCTAAGTATTTACCCTTTGATCCATAGCCCAGGCCTTTAATAGGTTCAAGCGGAGTGCCCGTGCCCATGCTCTATGCCTCCTTTTTATTTTAAAGAAAATATTTGTAAACTCTTTAGACATCGGAAAAGCATCATTAATAGATTATTTCCCTGCATGTTTAACAGGACATGCATGAGCGAGACCCTCGCCCTAACTTATAACTATATTAATACTTTTTGTTGTTGTTAATATAAGACATAGTTGATTTTTTTTTTAGAGATTAAAGAAGCTAAATAAGTTAATTAATCATAAAATATGACGTGTATGATTTGATTATATATCGGTTTATAAGTTAGATAAATTAATTTGGTATAAAAAAGATAAGTATAAATAGTTTAATATAATTTATTTAGCTTCATTAATCTTTTTAACAAATTCAACTCGATCTTATATTAAGGAATAAGATAGTAATATTTTTTAAAAAAATTTCCTCAATCAAAGGGGTACTTTATTGCGTCAGATATACCAGTCAAAACATATAGGATCCAAAAAAGAAAATAAAAAATATTCCTTTTAATTCTTGGGAAAAAGATAAAAGGGCAAAGGAGCAAAAATGCCCATGTACATTTACACTTGGAGCACCTAACACCATGTACAAATTAAAGGTTCACAAATGCCTATTGGATTAGAAATTTGTTGCAAAAATGCTACAGCCGTTTAAAGAAGCTAACGTCCGTCTAATAGCTGAGAAAACTGGCAGCAATTGGTGAGTCAGAGCTTTACGTGGCAAGTGAGATTGATGAATGGTGTAGGTGATGGAGTTAAAGGCCACGCCTCCGTCTGTGTTTTGACATCCGTCCGTGTTTCGAGCTCCATTAAAGGCAAGATCCAGGTGCGACGGGAAGAATTAAAGGCGAAGAAGAAAGAGAGGAGAGAATCGAAACTTAAGGAGAGGAAGGAAATGGCTTCATCATCATCTTCAACATCTGGAAGAAGCAGAAGACGGGTGGCGTTAGTAAGGCAACCAAGTCGCGAAGACGAATACGAGGGGCCGCAGCGGTACTGCCATCACGGATTCGTGGCCCCCCGTTGGACGGCATGGACGCGAGGGAATCCTGGGAGAAGGTTTTATGGCTGTCCGAACTATAACCAGGTAACATGATTGAGGCATGGATTGATTATCGAAGCGACGAGGAAGTGTTTATCCAGTGTTCTGTTTATTTTTTCTGCAAATGAACACGAAAACAGTATTTTTCTGCAAATTAACACGATAACAGTGACATTCTGCAAATTAACATGATAAAAGTGACAGCAAGCATTTATCCGCTGTTATGTTTTTATCCTGGAATGAACACGATGACAGATTTTTCTGCAAATGAGCACAATAACAGTGAGAGAAAGCCTTTATCTGCTGTTCTGTTTTTTTCCTGGAATGAACACGATGACAGATTTTTCTACAAATGAGCTCAATAACAGTGAGAGAAAGCCTTTATCTGCTGTTCTGTTTTTTTCTGTAATGAACATGATGACAGTAATTTTTTGCAAATGAAGAAGAAAACAGTGACAACAAACCTTGCTGAAAATGCTGAATTCTGAAATTTAAATTTTGACAGGATGATGGTTGCGGCTTCTTTGCTTGGCATGATGTTGAATTTGGTGAGAGGGCCAATGTTGTGATAAAGCAGCTTCTCGATGATATTGACAAGTTGTATGATAAGAATAAACGAATTCGAGGAGGCGACATTGCTGGATTTGTTGAAGAACTTGAATCCATCCATGGTGAATTAAGGAGGTTGAGGCAGAATTACAGGTTAAGGGAAAGGGAAGTGATAAAAGGGGAAAGGAAGTTCAAAATTGTTGTGGTCATATTGATGGTGACTTGGGTGTGGCTAATGTTTTTTACTTAGAATGGACGAAATGAGAGAATGGAGTCAATATATATATATGTACTTGAATGGAAGCGACAAATGTAATTATTGTATTTTGTTTGTATTTGAATGGAAATGGAAGCAACATAGTTTTCCAGTATTGTCTGTGCCTTTTAATTATATCTGATGGAAGAAACCAAACAAATAGTTTTATAGCTCGTGCTATAAGCAACAATAACTGAACCTGCTTCTATAATAAAGTAACAGATTATAATAGGAAATTTGAAATAAAGTATGAATGAAGAAATTACAAGTTGTCATACACATCAAAAGCATCCTAACATGAAATGTCTATCAAAGTAGACAGAATTACATCTGGGTTGGCATCTTAGCTATTTGATTTACATCAAATTGGACAGTATATATAATATATCATATCAACGTAATTACAAAATGGCGACAAAAAGGAACAAAAATACAAAATACAAAATACAGAAGTGCCCATTATGGCATACAAAAGACAGTTGAAGTTTTGTAGTTATATGTCATGTGAGATTCCTTTGAATTGGCCCTTGATTTGGTAATTCAGATGTGAATTCGATCCGTCGAGATCTCTCAGCACCTATTGAACTTTCACCTCTAGACTTTCGCATTTGTCTCTCATTAGGGATTGGGAACTTGGTCTGTGGGTCGGTATAATGTAGGAAATATTCCTCAGCAGTCCCATGGTCAATAACAATCTCTGACCTTAATCCAGGCTGCAGAAATTAAAATAATCAATTTCATAATCTCTAAAGTTGTTTTTTTTCATATATTGCAGAAATTAAAATAATCAATTTCATATATTGCAAAGTATAATACAGAAATCAGTATGGTAGGATACATAGGTAATTTCAAAATGCAGTCATTCACAGAGACCAACCAAAGATGGTATCATCATTAACACTTAAATATTACATGGAAACTTCCTCATCAAATGCTACTATAAACGCAGAGACTCACCAAAAGTAATGGATAGGACTAAAAACATGAAGAAACCACCCCCAGTTAACACCATTTTCCAAAGAGAACTCATGGCTTAGTTAAGAATCAAACCCTGGGATAAGAATCAGACCAAACACAAGCGTGTGACTTGAGTACAGACGCGCATTAAATAAGAATCAGACCCTGGGATACCACCAAAATCATTAACATGTGCCACCCAAAAAGGAGGAAAAGATTGAAGGAAAAATAAATGGCTACTTTCTTCAGCCAAGCAGTTAACAGATATCGAAGAGGGAAACCAAAACAAGCAGATAACTCCATTTTATCACAATTATAATTAAAAGGAAATGAAGAACACTTCCTCTTAAAAAAACCCTCTTTTCTCAATCATAAGGAACGTTTTGGATGATGTAGAAGAATAATACATAGCCACAACTATTTGTCAACAGCTCCCAAACTTAACAGCAGTGACCAACTAGTTATAACAGTCATTTGTACGGATATAGAGGGCATCAGCAGATAAACTCGTCCACATATGAACTTACCTGAAGTTCAGAGATCAAGTGTAAAACCATCATATGTTTTATGTTTGCACTAACAAAAATAGATGACTTTACGAGTGATGAAGCCAGATTTAGATTAGGATTCTGAATAAAACCATAAATATAGGAGATTTCTATTCAAATCCCTTGTACCCTAAAACAATTGAGGAAGCAGGGCGATTTAAATGGATCCATCTCCCTAAGCAAGCATAAGGGTAGCATAGTTAGATCAGAAGGGAAAAAAGGTTGGCATAAGGGTAGCATATTATACATGTTAAGCAATTCATTTTGTAACCTGATAGCTGAAATGAAGATTTAAATTTGACCTGCTGATGTAAGTTTAATCCACAAATTCATGGAAAACACAACAATCAAAATCCCGACATGATCATTATTTGGCTAATTTTCCCAGTTCATGAGCTAAGACAATGCAGTCATCATGCCCTACAGATGCCTTTCAAGAGAAGGAAAATCAATGCACACTCATGAATAAAATCTACTTCCTTGTATAAACCCAAAATCAACATAACTTCAGCAAAGAGTATACAAAAGTCAGAATTATACAATGAGTTTTAACCTACTAGAGAAAATCATTCGATGCTTCTGAATTATGCATGTATGGAAATATTCTGAATATTTATGCATAAAGAACCTAATTAAGCATTGCAATCAGGAATTATATGTTTTATCAGTCAATCAATATCTTGCATATACTCACATTGAACACACATCTCCCAGTTTGCTCATTAAACCGTATCCCCATGCCACATTCATTTCTTGCCTTGTACACGGGTCTAACCCTTGGGGTAGATTGGGATGGTTGTGAGGGAGTGGGTGGCTGGGCACTCATAACAGTTTGAGGTTGTGCACTTTTCTTACTTTTCTTACGTGTTCGTTCACTTTGGCTTGATGAAGGTGCCTAAAAAACAAAATATTAGCAAACAGAAAAATAGTCTACAAATATAAAGAAAGCAGAAGGATAAATTACCTCTTTTCATGTGGATCTATAGTGGCCCTCTTTTCTGCAACTCAGTATGCGACCTCGTTTGCTTAATTTGTCTGGTTCATGGCACTCTTCCTGTGTTTGGACAAACACTGCTTTCTTCTTCCTTCTTTCAGCTTCTTCAGTCCGCTTTCTCTTCTTCGGGGGTCTCCCAGGTAGGGTAACAACAGGTGGAGGCAACATTGGAAGGAACGTTTGTGTGTCCCAAAATTGCTTGCCCCTTACTGGTTCAAGCTTCTTCATGTAACTAGCTAAATAAGTCTCCTTATGGTAGTAGTGAGAGATGTGTGTGGTGGGATCTATTTTTGCATGGTACATTGCGCATATTGCATGTTGGCAAGGGATACCAGTTAAATCCCATGCCCGACACGTACACATGACCCTACTAATACATACAATATGTCTATCCTGTCTCTCACTTACCTCATAACCCTCATCACCATTGAAAATCACTCTACATTGAACTGCTAAGAACCTATTTGACTCAAACAACTCCATACACCTCGGGCTGTAATCACTCTTCCACTTAGAAACGTGATTTGCACTTTCAGCCCATCTACCCATCATCTTTGCCCTAATGCCATCAAACATCCTAATGACAGGCAGGAATCTATACTCATGAATCCATGAATTTAAACTTTTATTGATGTTGTTATCTACCATCCAACACTTACATCTAGTTGTAAAGAACGCTCTTACCCACTTCGTTGGATTGTAAGTCAATGCCGTAGTGGCCGCATCTTTACTGATGCCCTCAAGCAACTTTAGGTTGTCAGTAAACTCTTCCTTGAATGTGCTCCATGCACAAGAAAAAAATTTCTTCTTCAACTCATTTCCCCTCCATTTTTTACTCCAGTTCGCGTAAATATGTCTTGCACAGAGTCTATGCTCGACCTCAGGCAACACATCAGTCACGACCTGAGCTAATCCCTGACAATAATCCAAAAATACATCAAGCCAAAAATGAACTACATGATTTTATCATGAACAATAACTAACACATCAATGACTGATGAACTACATGATTTATTACCTTCTGCATATCTAACATTTTGGTAACAGTAGATCCATCTCGTAGGTCCAAAGAGATCCGCAACCATTGAAGAAACCACCCCCAGTTAACACCATTTTCCTTTCCAACTAAAGCAAATGCCAATGGATATAAACAATCATTGGCATCTACACCTACGGCGGTAAGCAATATGCCTCTTGTCTTGCCTTTAAGAAATGTGCCATCAACTCCAATCAATGGCCTGCACCCTTCTTTCCACCCAACCTGTGTCAATGAGAACAACACAATGGTAGTAAGCACAATATATACATTAAACAGTGAACTTTAAATTGAAAATGATGCAACTTGTAATTTAAAGTACCTTCGAAGCATGGTAACAAACATACATCCTTCTAAAGACCCTTACGCCTTGCTCAAGTGCCGCATTGCTGACCTCCACGCTCACATCTGAGCCAGGATTTGAGATCCTCAGCCCATTGCAATAAGCCTCCAACTTTGCAAACTCGTCTTTAAAACCCCCTTCCATCTCTTGCATTATCTTCCTCTTTGCTCTCTTGCACTTGTATATACTCACATTGACATTTAGTTCACGTTGCACCTCTGTCTTCATCTCACTAACCTTATACTCAGGATTTTCTTGAACCTTATCCTTAAATTTTTCAGCTAGCCAGCGAACCGATGCCCTTGGGTTTTCATACACCCTAGCACATCTATGCCTTAAATCTAATGTCTTTATCATATACCCCACTTGTTGTCCATCCCTTGAAGCATATAAAACAAAAGGGCAACCCTCTTCACACACTACTTTTATCAATCTTTTATCACTCTTTGCTATTTTTAGCTTAACCCCTTTACTTATTGCATATCTGTCCAAGGCCCTTTTTAGCTCTAATTTGTCTACATAAGTCATGCCCACCATGAAGAAGGGCCTTTTACTCCACTCCTCCACATCACCATCCCCTCTTACTTCTTCTAAAGCCCCATCATCATTATTTGCGGCCAAATCATCCTTATCATCCTCACTCTCACTACTATAGTATAATTCAAAATCTGATTCAACACTCTCCACAGTGTCAGAGCTATCACTATCACCCATGTAGCTCTCATCCTCACTATCACAATACTGTGATCCATGAAGTACATGCTCAGTAACACAAACACATATTGGGTTCCCAGTTTCAACATTCAAGTCATCGTCTACATCTATATCATCTAACCCATCTAACAATTCTATATCCTCTATTACTTTTTGTCCCTCACCTATAAAATTTGTTTCATTTTGCACTCTCTCTTGTAACATTAACTCACTTTGAGGTTCATTTTCCCCTCTACATCCGACAGCATTGTCATTCTTAACTACAGAGTTGTAACCAACGTCCACATTTTCATTCGCATTTTCCCATCTCTCAAGTGTGAACAGGGAAATTTCGCTTACCTTCATCTGTGCTGTCAATTTATTCTCCTTCGCTATTTGCTGTTTCACATCACCGTAACTCTCTCCATTTGATGCCATGGTCTGCAACAAAATAGACAGTAAATTAACCGAGGGCTTTGATGCCATTTCACTATACACACTTAAGAAAAAAAACGAATCTTTCCAAGCTTACCTGTTCGAGTGGTCCCTCCGCTCCTTGTCCCGATTAGATTCCCTTCACATGGCGTTGTCCACTTTTGATCTTTTAGCTTACTGTCACTTTCTCGATTTCCCACTCTCTCACACTATATTCCCTCAATTCCGTACTTGCTTCATTTTCCCTTCCTCCCTGTTGCGATTCGCCTTGCTCGACAGCTCACGATTTCGTTCCCTCGCTTTCGCCCTCAATTCTGTTTCAGGACTCTGTTTTCCTGTTCCCAATTCGTATGCTTAGGTGTTTGTAAAACAGTGTGCATATACAACAATACCCACACAGCCTTTGCCAACTCGATGGCCACGTCAGCATCTTTAATCCTTTTTTTTCAAAACCCAGTCAACGTTCGCTTCTTTAAACGGCTGTAGCATTTTTGCAACAAATTTCTGATCCAATAGGCATTTGTGAACCTTTAATTTGTACATGGTGTTAGGTGCTCCAAGTGTAAATGTACATGGGCATTTTTGCTCCTTTGCCCAAGATAAAAAAATATCACTTAAACTTCAAAATTCTAAATTGATTTTGTTGACAATAATAGTAATGTGATTGACAAAAAAAAAAATATAACAAATGACAACTCAGATTTTTAGAAAAACATTTATTTAGGATTTTAAAGTTCAAATAGTATTTATTTAACTTTTTTCCTTAATTCTTTAGTCTTTTACTTGACCTTTTATTAGTTTCTCGGGCATATTCTGTATTATAATATTTATCTTTTAGTATTATTTTCCAAACCCAAACAATAAAAAAAAAAAACCAATGTTTTCGGATTAGCAAGAAAAATGTATTAATATTTTACTTAAAGCTGCCATTTACTATATATCAAACATAAATATCCTCTCTCCATCGTTATCATGTGAAGTATTTGGATAAACTAGAATTTGTCCCGACACGTTTGTGTTGGTAGTGACAAAAAGCTTTTACGTTCAAAATATTAAAAGGAAAACCCATAATTAAATAAAATAAATAAATAGAGTAAGAATTTACTGGAATATAGTGACCTGAAAGATTATAGTAGTGACATGATTTACCATGTCAAAGATACGTACACTTTTATATAAAATTCTAAGTGACATTACAATGAAATACTCGCATTTAATAATTTGGTTTCACCATTTTAAATAAAATTATCTTTACGGTGGCATCGAAGTATTGTCTTGAAATGTATGATAACATTAGGTAGCGTTTTCTTCTACCTCCATAAATTGTTTAGTGTCTATTTTCTAGAATAGACTCCATTGAATATTAGAAAGTATAGAACACATATACGAAGACGATTTTCATCTGCCAATTGTGAGGAAGGTAAACTTCAGATTGTTACTTTATGTTCATTTGAATAATTCTTGTCCTTCAGAGTAGAATATTTTAGGGAAAAAAATATTAAATACAATATGTGTGTGTGATTTGATCTTGTATTCTTTAGGGAAAATTACTTAGTAGTCCCGTGTAACCAATCTAATCATTAAAAAGTGCCAAAAAGTAAGTAACATACAATGAACTAATAAAATTAGAGCATACAATGATAAAATCCAGTGTAAAAGAAATGACAACAAATTGTATAATGCTTTGTTTGTGGGAGACTTTTTAATGATTAGATTGTTTATGTGAGATTGCGTAGTAAATCTCCATTTTCTTTTATGCCCCCTAATTTCTGATGAATTTTAGAAAGATTGACACATTGTGTGTAGGGCGAACAAATCTGCACATCGACTGACTGTTCAAGAAAAACTTGTAAAAAGTATAACTGATCATTTTTCCACAATATCATCATTATCGTCAAATCATGTTTGGGGGGAATCAAATTTGGTCATTTAAATATATAAAAAGCAGATGATTGTTAAGAAACTTGGCAAAATAAAATCTAGTTTCTTTATTCTCTGAAAAAATAATAACAATTCCACACTTTTTACACAATACATCTTATTTTGGAATCACAACGTCAATGCAACTTGCATTGTCTAGGATTCTAAACATGACTCATCAGGATTTATTAAAATCCATATTTTCTTTTCTGGAAATATTCACTAGAGCTTGAAAATGACAGTGTCCTGCAGTTTCAGAAAGCTAAGCCAGTTTCAACCACCACTTATTGGAGGTATAATGGCCAACTCATCTCTGTCTTTAACAATAGCTGACCCTGTTGCATATTCTTCATTCAAAGCCAGAACTATGCACTCTCTTAGTTCTTCCAAACCTGGAAACTTGACAATTAGCTGTTTCAAACAGTCATGAGTAGTACTGCCAGATGACATTTCCAACGGCAGCTCGCTCAATCCTGTTATATCACGAGCTCTCGCAAAAAATAATACTTTTAATTTCACCAACGATTCGTCTTGCTTCTTGGTATCTCCTTCCATTGTGTCTGATATAGTTTACAACATAATCAGCCTAAGACAAACTAATGAATCATGACACGTTACATGCAAAACTACACTGAATGCATTGTGATGATCATAGTAATCGAGGACCATAGCTTAGTGACAGCCAAAATAAAATCAGAATGCAGCTTCTCTGTGAAAATCAACGGCCACTAAAGAGAGGGTAACATATAAAGCAAAGATAATAAAGGGGGAGAAAACATTTTTATTTGATTCACAGAACAAGTCCACTAGAAAAATTTTGATCTACGGCCACTACAGAGCGGGGAAAGTATAAAGCAACGATAATAAAGGAAAAATCATTTGTATCTGATTCACAGAACAAGTCCACTCCACTAGAAAAGTTTTGACCAGTAAGAAAACAGAAATTTTGCTGTCACTTAGACAGACTCACAAGCTTCACACAGATCAATTTGCATCAAAATTTCATATCATTTCCCGTACCAACCACTGGGGTTTTCTATAAAAGTGATTGAGTATGTCACACCAAAAAATCTAGCGGGTAAAATTTGCGAATCTGAAGTTCTTATAAACCCCACATCAGAATCTTGTGCCTCTGACGTGGGACTCAGTTCTCATATCTTGAGTTTAGGCCCTAACTTCAACATGCTACAGGACCCTAGGCTTGCAAAACCATTATAGCATCACGAACTGAGGTTGCAGGAATGCAACTAGGATGTGATTGTTGGACTGAAACTCAACACTTTAATACCAAATGGTAAGAAACTTTGGGAGAACTATATTAAAAACTAGCCCCTGAGATTAAGAAGTCTTGTATCCCTGTGAACTGAATCATAAATGAATGGGTTTCAGGGTAAAGTAATTTTCCAAAGCATCCTTTGGTAGTTACTTCCGAAGGAAAATAAGATATAGATATCAAGTAGGGTAATAAGTTGGTGCAAAAGTAAAAATACTAGTCTAAAAAATCCAGATGTTAAAGTTAATTGAAGATAATGAAGGCAGAATTTGAGAAGTTGTTCCTGAATATTACCAAGTAAAAGTGTAGGCTTTTCCTGTATTTCATAGTTGGAAACATGTAAATTATAATTACTTCAAACGCTTAATAATTTTAAGTGTATACAAATCAGCATGAAGCCATTAACTCAAAACTAAAAACAGAACCTAACGTAAAGCTTAATTTAAACAGTAGTCCTTGTCACTGGTGACTAGATGATAACACTAACTTACCACCAAGAAAACAGAAGCATTGTGAAATTATGGTTAATCTTACGATTTCATAAAGGATGAATTATCTGGTGAAATTCATATAATCAAACTATTAATACAAAGCTACAAGACTTGTGAACAACCATTCCAAGGAATCCAAATAGTGACAAAATACTCTTTTTCCGCAACGTCAAACATGCAATAGGTCAGATATAGTTTCCCAATGTTTGATGCTTATTAAAAATCAGAAAAATCGGTAGCTTTAATCAATCAGTACATTAAGTAGTACATTAAGTAGGGCAGACAGGAACTAACTTTATCTTTCTCATCCAATAAAAGAGCAAACGATCGCAAATTTGAAATAGATGCAAGAAATTTTATCAAAAATGAAGGTGAGTGAAAACGAGAAGGTGATACCGTCAAGCTCTTACTTGGGTAACGGTGAGAGAACGCCACCGGCGATGGCTGACCTGGACTACTAGAATCGATGACTCGATTAGTTCCTTCTCTTAACCAAAGCAGAGTTGAGAATCCCGGAAGCGTGGAAGATTAGCGAGAGACGGAGGGTGAGGATGAGAAGTTTGAGATTTGTGAAGATTGGGAGAGCCGACTGATAATTTATAAAATATAATTACATATAAATTAAATTATCGATGGGTTAAATTCTTTAAAAAAATATATTAAAATGCATTTAAAATGTCTTTTTTTGCCGGAGCGTGGAAAAAGATTAATACCATTAAATAAAAACATTATACATCATGTTCCTACATTCATTACTGGGCATGATTGCAGAGAATTAAAAATATTATCGTGTATTTTTTCAATCCAAATGGTATTCTTCAAAGAGAAATGAGTAAGTATAGATACAAACATACAAAATGTTAGAAGAATGTTGCTTTGTGCCCTCAAAAGGACAAGTAACAAAAAGATGATCCATTATTTCTAGATCTTGGCAATCAAATGCATAATTACCAGTAATATTGAAGTGGTGCCTTATCAAAGTTTCCACAATTGGGAGGGTCTCATTAAGTAATTGCCACATAAGCAACATATTTTTCATAGGCAAGGACAATTACCATAAAAAATTTCAGAAAGCATGCAAGTGATCTTATCTTTTTTCCAAAAAAAGGAAAACTATTTGATTTTGTAATTTATAATTTATTGATTAAAAGGGAAACATGTTATTTAAAAAATGTACAAAACTTTAAGGATTATTGTATAATCTTTTAAGGATGGCTTAGTTGTTTTAATCATAATAATACTTCATGTGCTTAATATGTAATATGTAGTATTCGCTCCTGTCCTTAACACATAGGATATATTTGGAGAGTTGATTTTAGTCCTAAATATAAGACATATTTTTTATATTTGTCAATTTTTTTTAATTTTCCCCTATTGATGCTCTCTCAATAATGATTAAGGAGAAGAAGGAAGGAGATAAATAAGGAATATTACTAAGGTGTTTTAAAAAATATATGTCATATTAACTAATTTCCTTAATCTAATCAAATTAGATAACTATATCTTATACATACTAAGGAGCGAGGGAGTATATTTTAGTCCAATTTTGAAACATTCATCAATATGCCTTCTATTTAAAACTTCTTGGATAAAAAATGTGAATTTAAATTGAATTGATAGAAGATGTTTGATTTAATATACGTATCTTTTTCATATAATATGTTTATAGCATTATAACCCAGGTAATTATCCGAACATAATTTTTTCGTCACCCATATTTAAATCTTTGACTTTATTTAAAGAAAATGAAGCCTCTCTCAGTGGGGGAAAAACAAGAGATTAAACCTCTTTCACTTTTTTTAGCACCGGTATCAAGAATTGTCAACGAACCAATAAATCATCATTCACCAACTATACCCTTAAAATCTTGTAAAACCCGCTCCAGTTAAAAATACTTCATCCAATCTTAATTATAGGACATATTTTTTTAATTTTAGAAAAATTAATAATAGTAGTTAAATTAGTTAATCTTATTTATTTTTCAAAAATGCCCTAACTTTGGAGTATTAATTGGAGCACTTCTTGTATCTAAGGAAATTGTAGTTAAAGACCTCATAACTCATTGTTTGATTAACAAAGTCAGATTTGATCCATTCATTACAAAGATTGAGAATTAATTTCTCTAGCTAATGCGCCTGAGAGTCAAGAAAAAACCACAAACAACGTGTATTACTCTCTATTTTAAAAGGCTATCAAAAGGCATTAATTTAAAATTTCACAAGGTTTCAAAATTATTTTATTAAAAAAAAATAAAAGAAACAGTAGAATTGAGGTGTATGTGACATTAATGAGTTGTAAGTATTACTCACTTTATAGAATACATAGGTGTATTATAAAATTGTTATTGCGTTTCATTATTATTGAGAAAATATCAATGGGGGATTTTGGGAAGAAATTGACAAAAATTAAAACTTTGTTCTATAATTAGGATCAAGATCAACTCCTAAATATTATCATATAATTAAGACCTGAGGGAGTATATCGTATAGATCAATTCAAGCCTAACAATCAATACTTCCCATTTTTGTCTATTAACTACATATGATTTCCACTTTTAATGATAATTAATGCACTGAATAAAATTTGCAGCATACACATAATTAATGGTTATTGAAAATTGTATTTTCAAAATACTTTTCCTAGCATTAACAACACGCTATTAATGATTTGCAATCTCTAATCCCATTCATATTTTTAATTAGAGATTATGTTTAATGGTGATTAATGGATTGATGAAGATATTTTAAAAATATATTTTCAAAATTGTTATAAAATCAAGAAAGTATAAGAGACTGAGATGAAGGAAATGAAGAAATACAAGAGAGAAATAGAGAGTAAGGGGAGAGTGATTCTTATTTCATTTCAAGTTTACAACCTTTGATACATGCCTACTATTTATAGGTCACAAATCCTTAACTTCCATTACAAGAGTTACAACAAAAGAGTAAATCTACATAATGGTATAATATAAAGTTTTTGTAGGTTATTTACATTAATAATAGAAAACTCCCACTAAGCCATTCATGGGTTATATGGCTTTAAGTGTAGAATTCCAAAAGATTCATCTTGAAAGGTTATGGACATCCACACCAAATATTGGAATATTTATAACACTCCCCCTTGGATGTCCATAAACAAATATTGTGCCTCGTTCAAACCTTACTAGGAAAAACCCAATGGGACAAAAACCCAGTGAAGGAAAAAGAGTACACAATACATATTGAAGTTGTCTCATTAAAAACCTTACCAGAAAAACCTAGTGGGACAAAACCTTGGTTAAGGAAAAGAGTACAACATGATCTGTACTCCCCCTAATAGCAACATCACTCATTTTGATTAGATTGTCATATTTCAAGACAATATACTGATTTCTCAATTGCAACTGTCATTAATGATTTTTTCAAGCAATTGATGTCCTTTTTATCTAAACTATGCGTAATGCATTGTCATTAAATCATATGTTGAAACATAATTATTTACCATATCTTCTGGATATGTTAAATATTATATTCTCCACTTGCCTCTATGCATTGTGGAAATAATAAAAGAAAATTATCCTGAAAATCATCATGATATATCTTCCATCCACATGTTCAATTTGTTATAAACAAAATGTACTTATAAAATAGTTTCATAAAACTACTACACTAAATCTCAGTTTCATAGCATCCATAGTGTACCTGCAACATCTAGATTTTACTAGAAAGAACATAATAACAACAATATTAACATGATGTAAATATTCATAAATATGTGATACTTATAGACCATTAAATTCAATAAATTTTTACAAACAATCATCATAGCAAAAATATATGATTTTAAAATCATTAAGGTTTTCAATAACTTGATATGTAAAATTATTCATTTTTCAATATATCTTTCAATCAATTATATATATACTCAAATCATTTTAATCTATGTGACATTTTATATACTGAATACTTTTCTTAGACATGCTTTCAACATTTTGACCCTTCAAGAATTCTCATGTAATATTCATCATCCATAGGCATATGCTATATATAATGATATTTAATAGACGTATTATTTTGTTTGCATATACTGCCAAACTAATAATATATGCAACAATTATTGTATCCACTACCAAATGTCCAAATGTTGTACCTCATCATAATCATCATTAAACCTTGTGAAAATCTTTATTTTCACATGAATATTCATATATCACAAATAACTTAATATTTCAAATGTTTTGGACTACAGGTCCATATTTGGACTACAGGTCCATAAATTTCACATGCTAAAAGAACATTTTTCATTGCGTCTTGTCCCCTTCCTCAGTTGGCCAATTGCCTTTTTTTTTTTTACCGACATATTCATATATAAGATCCTCATTTGATCACGTGATTTTATTACTAAAACTATTGTTGACAACTTTATCTTTTCAGTTCCATTTTTCTTGTTGTGACATAATTCATTGAGATCTCTTTATTACTTTCAGGTACCTGAACCTCTTTTGAGGGTTTTGCAAGTAGTTATGTATTGACCTCTTCTAGAGTGTCTACCTCCTTAATATGATTATCTTGATTATTTGCTTCTTTCTTTTTTCTTTTGGAACTGATTATTCTCTCATACTTCGGGCATGTATCACTTTCATTTATGCTGATTAGACCACTTATAGCTGGAATATGAGATTTAGTAATTCCCATTTAGGTCAGTAATTGCATCTGGCAGATTTTATGTAATATTTCATGAATGCAAACCAAATGAACTTCTGGTTCATATTGTTATATTCGAGGATCTATATTTGATAGTAATAATGCATTCCTTTTCTTTTCTTTTCCAGCTATTTAATTTCTGCCCCTCATATTAGGAAAACTTTGTCAAATGACAATCGACTAATCATGCAGTATAAGTCTTCTAAATCCATTTGTTTCATTAGAAACATCCTTTTGTTTCATTTAGAGACAAACAAGAAGAAGAAGGTTCTTACCCAACATTTATCTCAATTTCCTTTAAATATCCATCTATGTGCATTGTAGTGAATCAATATGAATGCACATTAAAACTTTTTAAGATGGAATATACTTGACTCCTGACCAAAAGTCAATTTTATCGGGAGAATTTGGTTGGCTAGTATAAGTGCTGCAATATATAAGATCAAATATGCCAACACTGAAACATAAATTTTGTTCTCATAAGTCTTAATCTAGCTATTTATGGAGGCTTCAATGAATGAATCGTATAATCTGGAAATCGCGCTTAACATAATAATTTATTTAAACGTTCTTACAAATTTCAGGTTGCAAACTAATAGTAATATCACATGTAACCATCTTATAGATGCATCTATCAAAATTATTGAACATTGATATGGTTTACATGATATTTGAATGGGTCCATATATCAGCTTGATATATTTCCAGAAATATAGAGATTCATTTCAAATCATAACTTGTGATACTCTCATAATCAAATTTCTTTGAAAACAAGGAGCACATGATAACTCTTGAATTATATAATATGTTAGCTATTTATGAGGAATCTTCTAGTTCTTCAATGGATGTCACATGTAATCTTTTATATATGACTCGAATGAATCAAACAAGTCATGCCAACAATATATTTGTTTAGATCAGTAAACTGCTGGTTTACTATGACATGTTGCTTAACCAACAACAAAACTTTTCAATTTCCATAAGTATTGATATAAAATGTCAATATGACATCCATTTTTCGGAGATCAATAGGTTTTGTGAGGAAGTATATGAGTAAAACTTTTCAACATTAACTCACACTTATATTCTAACAATCTCCCCCTTAAGTATGAGTCATATAAATATACTTTCTTTATTTCTCTATTTCAAAGACAAATTTGTATATAGCAAACTAATAATATATCTTTCATTTCAAAATTCAAGTACTTTTAAATAATAATTTCTCTCTCACAATTAATCATGGATTTCAGTCAATTAGGTTATCATTTAAACCCTGTAATAGAGTAAAACTCTAATATAAATCTACGGGTTATAACTTTCCTTGATCAATTCTTCTTCTGCCCAGAGAATTTAAGAAAAACTATATTAATGCTTCAGGAACTATATCAACTTTGTTATATTTATGTTTTTCATGAACTAATATATATTATCACATATTTATATAATTTTATTACTGATTAATAATAATAATAATAATAATAACAACAACAACAATAATAATAGTAATAATAATAATAATAATATGCTTCAATTTGCCTCTTTTGATGCATATTCAAAATATGAAATGTTTAGAATTTACCACTATATAAAGAAAAATATGAAGAGATCCATAATCAAAATACATAAAGATTTTATTGCAATGAATTATGATGTTTAGGGGCTAAAATTAATTTGAGAGAAATATAAAGACAAACGTTTTATAATATAAATACTTATAATATACATGGTCTTCTTTCAAATATTCCTTACTGTTTGATCATCCATAAATTTGACTTGCACTATATATTAGTTCATGCACATTACAAAAATAATTTTGTCTAACAAATCATAAACTATTCATTATGAATTTTCTCATAAAATTAAATAAATTCTCACTTTCTTAATTCAAATATGACATATGATTTTTTTCACAAATGTCACTTAAAACCAATTTGATTCCAATATATATCATAATTAATGTATGGAACTTGCATGTATCATATAAGAATGTTAAGGAGTAGAAGAAATTTCAATACAATGGATTGGGAAAGGAGGCAATAAATTCTCAATACTAAAATAAAATATAAATTGAAGAGTATTTGTATGCCTTTCAATAACAAAAGTTTGGAACTAAGAAAAATCGCATATATATTTGTAAGGTAACATAATAGTGCTCAAGAGGAGAAGAGAGATGGAAGACAAAGCTAAAATGAAAAATATGACTAATAATGAAAGAAAGTACCTTGATGTTGGGTATATGAGTTGAATGTTTGTTGGGAAATCTTTGGTGCAACAGAGAAATACAAGTCCCAAGAAGAAAATAAAGATGGTAAACTCCATTGATGTATATGAATAGTATTCACATACACAATATACTTAAAATTACAAATAAATTGTACAATTATACATAAAGAAGGTAATTAAACAACTTAATTGTATAATTAAAGATTATATGAATAAATACTAAAAACCATTTGATTTGGGAGTTATAGGGATTAACCATGAGGTAGTTAGCATCCTAAAAGGCCATGAATTCAAAATATATCAATAATTATAATAATGTTTAAATTTGTAAATAAATCGGCACTATAATGAAATTTTAAAATGACCAATAATTACCTTTTTATCTATTTGATTTCATATATCACTCATGTTGATATCACAATATTAAATAATTATTTCTCTCTCACAAATTAATCACAATCAATTTACATTTAAACATAAAGAATCAAAATCATATAGCCTTCAGGGGTTACAATTATTTCTTAATCAAAATCATATAATAGATAAGTCCATGATTATATAGACCACATTACATGCTCAAATATAATACTATTATATATTAATGTAATATAATAAACAAATGAAAATAAAAGATTGACATAATGATATAACAATAATGTATTAACATAAATAAATGAAATGTAAATAAAATAACAATAAAACAAGATGAAATAAATGACATAAAATAAAGAAACAAACAATAATATATAACATAAAATGTAAATAAAATAAAGAAATATAAATGTTAAAATAAGTGTAAATAAAATGAAATAACATAATATAATAACATAAAATGTAATGATAAATAAAAGAAAAGTGACAGGAAAGAAAACTTGCGAAGGATAATATAATCTCAAATCTCAGCCATTGAACCCGATGTATAAAACAATCGGTAAGTAAAAGATAACAACATGATGGATAAAAATAGATGGCGTAAAAGAAAAATAATAAAAATAATATAGAACAATAGATTGATAATGTGGACTAGAAAGATAACATAACATAGAGAATAAACAATATAAAACATAGTATGGAAATGAGAAAGTTAGAGAGTAGAAGAGATAGAAAACTAGACCATAGGCTTTCTGAGCGAATTCGTGCTGATAACGTGTTATAAAATCAATAAAGTATAAGAGACTGAGATGAAGGAAATGAAGAAATACAAGAGAGAAATAGAGAGCAAGGGGAGAGTGATTCTTATTTTATTTCAAGCTTACAACCTTTGATACATGCCTACTATTTATAGGCCACAAATCCTTAACTTCCATTACAAGAGTTACAACAAAAGAGTAAATCTACATAATGGTATAATATAAAGTCTTTGTAGGTTATTTACATTAATAATAGAAAACTCCCACTAAGCCATTCATGGGTTATATGGCTTTAAGTGTAGAATTCCAAAAGACTCATCTTGGAAGGTTATGGACATCCACACCAATAATTGGAATATTTATAACAAAAATAGTTGTATTGCCATTAATTACCGATTACTAATGATTTGCAAATAGCAATCCTATTTATATTTATAAAAACAATTGATTGTTTGCAAATAATCAATACCGAATAATTAATGACATTAAAAGTATTTTGAAAATACAATTTCTAAAACATCTTTGCCAAGTTTTCAAAGCATTGGACCACGACTCACATCAGTTAGTCTCTTAAGTACTAGGCACCCCTTTTCGCCTATCCCCTCTTTTTTATTTCCTTTTCCCCATTCATCTTCTCAAGACATGGATGTTGATATACAAGATCAAAGAATAGTGTCATCTAAAGAGTGGGGTACATTTCTAGAAATTTTAGACCTCCGTTATCTTCTACAGTTTAAATGAATGGAGTATAGCTTATCGTTTTTTTTTTTTTTGTGAGTATATAATAATATTTTAGATATTTTAATTTTAGATGTATTTGAATTCAAATTGAGATTGATTTTCCAAGGTTCTTTTGTGAAGGAAATATAAACCAGATTAAGTAGTAGAGTAGAAGCGCGTACCGGTAAAGTTGGATCCGGGTTTGGGGCCCACGCAAGGATTAGACTACAAGAGCCTAATCAGGGTTTGCACAACAGTGCACTAGAATAAGCAAGATGGTAGATAAGAGGATATTGCCAGAAAGCTCAATGGCAAGGGTGGTTTGCAATGCCAGGGGCACACTCTATTTATAGTGATCAGAGTGACCACTAATTAGGTAGTGTGTGCACCCTTTTCTTGCTCTCTAAGTTGGTGATTTAATTCGATTGATATTCCTCAATCATGGAGATTTGTTTCTCAATCATAATCCTACAATTAATGGCCAACTTATTTACCAAGCAACAATCTTATGTTGATTGATTAATTATTTGATAAGGCAACTTATACCCTTAATCAAATAGTCCGGCCCATCAAGGACGAACTTGGACCCAAAGTCCAACATTTTGATACACTTTTTGGGTTTCATATTGACCTTTGTTTGGTTATTGTAGTTGTTTCCTGCAAATTTCTTGCTATCTCTTCAATCTTGTGCGAGTCAGTCACCATACATATTTTGTAATCAATTTCATTGACGCAATGATGCTTTAGAAGATTTCATCTTCAACGGTATTATTTTTTTCATTCCATAGAGAGATTTGTTGCATTACTCTTTAAAAGCTTTAGCAAAGTATTTATTTCTGCAAAATATTTTTAAATTTTAACATCTCATGGAAATATAGCATGCAAATAAAAAAGGTTTTTTGGGGTATATGCTTTATTTTTGCTGGCATGTCGGTGTCATGTGTCATGCTTTTTTCTATTATTTTTGGACGTAATTTTGGTATATTATTACCCAATTCCTTATGTTTATTACTTACATTAGAATTTGGGGGAAAAATTACTTACATGGGGAGAAGGGTCACTTGAGATGTGCGCTGGAAGATCTCTCAATTTTGGGTTCTAATTTGGCTTCATGGAAAGCATTTGGTAACTATTACTCCTCCTTTCAAGGATTTAAACATATTTTAAATCTATAGTGTAATATGGTTTTGCAATTTTTTGTCACTTCTTTTCCCTTTTTATGGTAAAGCTGTGGGATTTCTTAAAAAAACAAATATCTTATTATAATATTGTCCATGTCTTTTCCATGTCTTTATTTTATGAACATGAAGATAGAAAAATCCAACCAAAATTTTTTAGCAATACATCCCTCAATTTTCTTAGGTGTAATTTATTTATATATTTCACTATATCATATTCTCATTATGTATTTTGTCTTTGAGGTTATATCTTACAATACTTCAATCATTAAATTATATTCATGTCACATGCGCAGAAAGTAAATATTTGTTCGAGAAAGAAAAGTAGAAAACTACAAACAACCGAAAATCACAACACACAGACAAAACCAACCCTGGACAACTCAAACAAAACCAAAGACTAGACAAAGAAAGTTAGGCATTCCGTTGGAGCTCTGAATCACGAAAATGGGATGCATGCTCAAAACTTTGCAAGCATCCAAATCATTGGGAAAATCTGAGTCTGAACTATCGTCACAATTTTGTGGTTTAGAACATCAAGAACCCGCGAGACGATCAAGGGTCATGAATCGTGGGATTTCATCAAGAACTCGGCTTTGGTCTGTTGACGATAGCAGAGGTTACAACGATCAAGGCTGGGTTGACAGTATGTAAAAGGCATGGGTTTAATAGGATTCATGTACACTCAGATTCATTAGAGGCGATTAGACTTTTGATGTCGGATTTTGGTGATGATCATCCATTCTCACAGTTGATCTCTGAGACTAGGTCCCTTATTTATTCTGATTGGGACCTACAGACATTCCACTTTTATAGAGAAATGTGTAATCCCCTGAAATTTTGGATTTGAGGCTTGGGAATAAGCCTAAATTAAGTGGACTACTAAGCCCTAATTTAGTAGAAGCCCAAATTTATCCCCTAATGATTCTTATATCTTTGGGGTATTAAGAAAGTAAAATGGTGAACTTTGGAGAATATAATTATGTTTTCGGTGAAATCGCCTATGAGGTAGTGAGCTTGTCATGTGATTTTGAATGATCAAATGATGATAAAAAATTATGAAATTTTACAAGATGAAAGTAGACATACCAAGTTTTAATTTGATAGGTCATATGACTCAATTAGAGCTATATACAAAAAGATATTAATTTTTGAATTCAGCACAGAAAAACTGTGAAGTTTCTGGAACAGTATGCAAAGATTGAAATTCTGGGAATTTTGTGATTCCATCTAGCAAACTTTTATATTTTTTCTTAAAACTAGACTCAATGAGGGTTCTATAGGATTTGAAATCACTTCAATTCTATTTTTCTAGAATTAGTTATGATTTTTCAAAGATTGAACAGAAATCTGCCAGAATTTTGTAACAATCTGAAAATGGAAAAATAATTATTGGATAATTATAATATTTTATAAAATCATATTTTATCATCTTCCTCCTCCCATTTTCGTCATTTTTGCTGCAACAAGAGAGAGGAAGTGTGAGATTTTCTTAGAGAGAGAAAGGGAGGAAAAACTTGCAAAGGTAAGTGTTTTCTTCGGTAAATTGGTTCCTAATACGTATAACTTCATTCCTAAGCTTCCTATTCATGTGATTTAAGGTTGTGAAGCTCAATTTGGTGTGAGGGAAGTTAGGGTTTCAGCCACTCTTAAGAAAAGTTAGTGGGAGCTTGAGGTAACTTCCAAACTCTTGTATATTGACTATTCTGGCTGCTGTGGACAATTTAATCAGTGAAATTTCGCTGGATTGTCTTTGGTTTTAAATTTGGAAATTGAGATGACCTAGGGGTTATGTTGCCCAAATTGGTACTAAATGGTAGTTTTAACCTAATGGAATAGTCAATAAAGTGGTTAGGAGTAGAAATGAACGCGTTTACGGAGCCGAAACCGAAAAACCCTAATTTTCCTCGGAAAACCCATATAATTTGGCCAGGGCTGTACATGGGTCTTAGATTTGGACTTTCAATGATTTGATGGTTCCATTGAGTTCAGGAGCGAAAATTAGGTGGGGTTACAGTTGGGCACTTTTTCGGAAAAGGCCGAAAAAACATAATTACGAAAAATGCCCTTAAAACACTGAAATAAGGGCTGCCAAGGGCAATTTCATCTTTTGGCAGTGAATTTGGTAATTCTGAGTCCGGACATTGATTCCTTGGGCGAAAATATGTCAAGATAGCCCAGAATAGAATTTCGAGAAAAGTACAGCCGGACCAGGTACAGCGGGGCCGGGCCGGGTCCCTGAGGGTATTTTAGTAAATTTTCAAGATAGACTCATATAACCCCAAAAACACTATGGAAGTGTCTAAATGGTATATTTGGAATTGTAGGACCGAGCTAAGAGCCCGAGCTGTTGGCACGCATTACGAGGCACACATTTCGAAGCGGAAAAGGGTTAAGGTAGGGAACTTACCTCTCCTGCATGTATATGATATTTGTGTTAGTATGTTGATGCATGTTATTGCTTTGCTTGATTATGTTAAACATATATGAATGATTTGAAGCTATGTTTCAAGTTATACTATGGCCATAAGTACATTGTTCGAAGCATTGAGCTTACATAATTGTCATTGTGTGAGCATGAGTTATGTGATGCAAGCATGTCATGCATTAAACATTTACCATACATGCATATTGGTATTGTTTTCCTACTGAGATTATTTCGAATCTCACCCTCCCATACCAACAATTTAGACAAGAGACGACAGAAGATATGTAAACAACAATGCAGAGCACCATACGAGGGGATTATAGTAGTGGAACAAAGATGAGAAGAAGTCTCTGTTTCACTGGGATGAGTTTAGACACCTAGTAGCCTTGTACGGCTACTTTAATCATAAGAATCATGTACAAACCCCTATGGGAAATTTATGTAATCATGCACATATTATCAGTATAGTTATGCTATTCATGTGTTGCCTACCGAACCGCATATCGTTTTCCGTAAATACTCTGAAAAAGGTTGAAATTGAGATCAGGGCATGACAAGGTGCTAAAATGTGCTGACTATATGGCAAAATAGAATTTTGAGGCAAACAGAGGTCTGATTTTAATATTATCCCCATCTGCTATTTCTTCGAGGCTAATGTTAACTGACTTAAAGCTAAGATTGGCTTGATGCATTCTTTTGGTTATGTATTAATTTATAGTAAACTCCAAGTGTAATACTTATCATTGCAATATAAGAACCTCAAGAACCCGGACCCGTTACTTTTGGAGGGTGGGTTGGTCGGTTGAGCGGTTGAGCATACGCGCCTGGCACCCAACCTGTTTTATTATCATTTTTATTTTAATGTTTTGGAATTTGCTGTTTATAAGTGAAAAACTGAATATCATTACCCATTAAGACAACTTACGTGTACACCTAACAATACATTTTTCTTTCATCAACCTGCATCTTTTTGAATATTGTGCCATTTAGAATATGAAATGGTCTAAATTGGGAAAAAGTAAAGAGGCTGACCAAGTATTGAAGCTGGCCACTCGTGATTCAGACTACAGAATGTAACATCAAATAGGCCAAAATGAGAAAGAAGATAATAATAATAATAGTAACCGCTCTTTCCACTTTTTTTTTTTTGCCCATCAACTGCTCCTTTCCATTTAAGATTACTAAGCATACTTAACTAACTTTCATCTCAGGAAAATATTTAATCGTCATAAAATCAACCTATAACTTAATTATATATAAATATATTTCTGTTTAATTTTAAATATTTATTAAGGAAATTTTTAAGAAACCTCATTAAGTTTGGACGGAGAGGTTAGAAGATTTGTAGAATGTTAGGTGTATCCTGGGTCATGGTCGTTTTGATGGTAAAACCGTGTGTTAGTATCCTGTCTTTTTTTGGCCAATACTGAGTACGCGTCTTCTCCTGCCAAATCACTCCCCCTCTCTCCTCCATCCCTAATATTCTCAACAATTCAGTTCTCTTTATTTTAAAATACACACTCTTTTTTTATCTCAGTTATAGCAACTATTTTTTAAACATTTTTTTAGGAGTGAAAATAGGCTAGGCCCTTATCAGAGACCTACGGCTTAACCTACTTTAAGCCTAACCTAGCCTATTTAGTAAATAGGTCAGGTTCAGGCTTAGGCCTATTATCAGGCCTATAAGCCTGGCCTATATAGTTTTTTCTTTTTTAAAAAATGTATAATTATATATAATTTAATCTAAATTAGTTTTATAAATTATTTATAAAATTAATAACTTAGTTTTAACCCTAAAGTTCACATTTCATCATTTATTAATGAGCTTAACCTTTATCCATTAATTGATCACATATACTTTTCCTTTTTATCGCTTGAGATGACAATGCTAGCTTACTACCTCTCCCTTAATTTATGTCAATTGATGCAATATAATAATTACAATATGTCTATTTTAGTGATGCCCAAATGAAAATGATCACAATAGGAGGAGTTTGTCTAATTTTCTGCAAGAAAAATAAGAGGTAAAATCTAGTTTTATATGCCACTTGTTGTGCTTGGTTAATTTTAAAAAAAAAAATATCTCCTTAGTCAACGATGATTATTTTTCTTATTCCTACTTGCTCAGACAATTTTTGTCATTAGGTTTTCTTTTCTTTCTCTTACTAACTCTTATTTCATATGAGAATGAATCCCTAAACTTTTAAGACATAACGTAGGCATTTAAATAGGTTTGATAAATTATATATGAATTTAGATGCATAAACTTTAACCCTATTTAAAGGCCTACATTTTAAGTAGGACTTTAAATAGGCTTCAGGCCTTCTTATCAGGCCTTTTAAAGACTCAGGCCTAAAATAAAAACCTACATACAGGCTCAGGCTCAGACTTTGAATTTCCATCGCGGGCCTAGACCTACTTAGCTAAAGCCTAGCCTAACCTAACCTAACCTATTTTCATCTCTACATTTCTTAATTCATAGTATAATATAAATAATATGACGGGCTATTAATAATTTTTAAAAAAAAATTATAATGCATATTACAATTTATTAAGAGAAGACTTAATTTGAAGTCTAATATAATGTTTCCCTATAACTTTAAATATTGACAAAGTTTAAAAAAATATTTTATTTTCAGACCAATTTAATGAGTCAACTATCTCTCACTAATTTTAGTGAGGTGACTTATAATATAGAGAGAATATACTAGATACTTAGATACTACCTCCGGTCTTAATTATAAGATAAAGTTGATTTTTTTTTTGAAGAAATTAAGGAAGCTAAATAAATTATTTAATCATATCATATGTTATGTATCCTTAGATTATATATTAATTTATTAGTTAAACTAATTAATTTGAAGAAAAAAAATATAAATATAAATACTCTAAAGTAATTTAATTAGCTTCCTTAATTTCTTCAAAAAAATCAATTTTATCTTATAATTAATACCGGAGGAGTACAACCAATTTTCATATAACGTAACATATCTTGTCTAATGTTTTTGTTTACTTTTGCATTTATAGAAAGTTGAACTTATTGTTATGAATATTAAATATGTGGATGTCCATTGACTCATATTACTCTTCCAGTCAACTTGACATAAAGATGACTTGACACAAAGATGACTTGACACAAAGCAAAAGCAAAAGAAGACAAGGAAATAAAGACAGCAAAAGAAGACAAGGATATAAAGACGATATAAAGTAACTATGGTCATTTACATATAACCATGGTAATACAACCAGGGTTAGATTTCTGCCTCTATATAAAGGGCTGTAATCGATTGTTTCAATTGAACTGAATGAGAACTTCTCTCTAACTTCTCTCTAGAAATTCTATAATCTTTTCTTTGAATTCTATCAATCTTCTCTCTTACCACATATACTTTCATAACACGTTATCAGCACGAAGCTCTAATAGAAGGTATGATCTTCTTATGGTTTCTTTAATGATTATATATATCCTGTTTTATTTATAGATCTGGGATAATCTGAGCCACTATATGGAATTAGAGAGATACTTTTACCGATTGTTATATAACATCGGGTTCCATGGTTAAGATTGGAGATCGTTATTGTTTTATATACAAGTTCTTTTATATTATTATTATTATTATTATTATTATTATTGTTATTATGGCCAGAAGCCATATACACATCTGATTCTTGAAATTATGACCAGAAGTCATAATGTTTTAATTTCTTATAATATGGCCTGAAGCCATATCCATTCTTATTATATAGCCAGAAGCTATATACATTTTTCATCTTATTATATAGCCAGAAGTTATATACATTTTTCATTTTATTATATGGCCAGAAGCTATATATATTTTTATCTTTTATTTTATTGTACGGCCAGAAGTCATGTACAATTTTTATCCTGAAGATAATAGTTAATTTCTCATCTTAAGATTAAATGGCCTGAAGCCATACATGGCCTGAAGTCATGAGATTAAATGGCCCGAAGCCATACACGTTTTAATTTTCTTATTTTGCCTTATGATTTATTTATTGTCTTTATGAATTTACAGTTATTATATTTACAGTTCATATTTTAATTATTTTCATTTATTTCTTTAATTAGTTTGAACAATGGCAAACATGGCAAAACTTGAAATTGTGGCTCTTGATATTACTGGGAAAAATTATTTATCTTGGAAGTTGGATGCGGAAATTCACCTAAATGCCAAAAGTCTGGAAGACACGATTAAAGAAGGGAATAAGGCATCCAACAAAGATAAAGCCAGATCCATGATTTTTCTTCGCCACCATTTACATGAGGATCTAAAAACTGAATATTTGACAGTGATGGACCCACTTGTCCTGTGGAACAATTTGAAAGAAAGATATGATCACCAGAAGTTGGTCATTCTTCCAAAAGCTCATTTTGATTGGATGCATTTACGCTTGCAAGATTTTAAATCTATAAGCGAATATAACTCAGCTATGTTCAGAATTACTTCTAAATTGAAATTATGTGGAGAAAATGTTACTGATGATGATATGTTAGAAAAGACATTCTCCACATTTCATGCATCCAATTTGCTCCTGCAGCAGCAATATCGTGAAAAAGGTTTCAAGAAATATTCTGAGTTAATTTCTTGTCTCCTTGTGGCTGAACAAAATAATGAGCTTTTGTTGAAAAATCATGAATCCCGTCCAACAGGCTCAACTCCATTCCCTGAAGTGAATGTAGTAACTAATGAATTTTATCGTGGCCGTGGCCGTGGCCGTGGACGTGGACATGGACGTGGACGTGGGCGTGGCTACAGCCGTGGGCGTGGTCGTGGTCGATATCATGGAGGTTCAAATTCCTACCAGAAGTGGGAAAAGACTGATAAGAACCAGAAAGAGGAAAGCAGTAGGCATAATAAATATGCTGATAATCCATGCTATCGACGTGGTGGAAAGGGCCATTGGTCTCGTACCTGTCGTACACCAAGGCACCTAGTTGATCTTTACCAAGAATCAATTAAAAATACTGGTAAAAGATCAAATGTTGAAGTTAATCATGTTGATCAGGGCGAGAATTCTGAGTATGGCGATATAGATAATAACTATTTGGATGTTGCAGATTTCTTAATATAATTTGAACTGTTATATTTTATTTAAAGTTGTTTCTATCATATGTATTAATTTTATTTATGTTTTTATGAAGAATGAATTCTATTGGCATCAATCCTGAAGATTTATGTCTCGTTGATAGTGCAACAACCCACACCATACTCAGACATGATAAATATTTTTCTTCCTTGGTAATACGAGAAGCCAATGTTCAGACTATATCTGGTAGTATAAATTTAATTGAAGGCTCCGGAAGAGCTAATATTTTGTTACCTGAAGGAACAAAATTATGCATTGATAATGCATTTTATTCTACCAAGTCTAAAAGAAACTTACTGAGTTTCAAAGATATCCGCAGAAATGGATATCATTTAGAAACAACAACTAAAGATAATAAGGAATATCTTGTCATTACAAATATAGTTGCTGGTAGAAAATGCATATTAGAAAGTTTTCCTATTTTTTCTTCTGGTTTGTATTACACATGTATAAGCACAATTGAAACACATACTATTGTGAACCAGAAGTTCAATAATGCAGACCAGAAGTTTGCTAATATAAACCAGCAGTTTGATAATGTAAACCAGAAGTTTACTAATGAATTTAATGTTTGGCATGACCGTTTAGGCCATCCCGGTTCAATAATGATGCGACAAATAATTGGGAATTCATGTGGACATACCCTGAAGTGTAAACAAATACCACAATCCCATGATTTCTCATGTGCTGCATGTTCCAAGGGAAAGTTAATTATTCGCCCCTCACCAAGCAAAGTAGAAAGTGAGTCTCTCACATTTCTAGAACGGATACAGGGAGATATTTGTGGGCCAATACACCCACCATGCGGACCATTTAGGTACTATATGGTTTTAATTGATGCATCAACTAAATGGTCGCATGTTTGCTTATTATCTTCTCGCAACCTGGCGTTTGCGAGATTACTTGCTCAATTGATCAGATTAAGAGCACATTACCCTGATTATCCTATCAAGAAAATACGTCTTGATAATGCTGGTGAATTTACATCACAAGCTTTTAATGAATATTGTATGTCCCTTGGAATTGATGTTGAACATCCTGTAGCTTATGTTCACACGCAAAATGGACTTGCAGAATCATTGGTTAAAAGGTTGCAATTAATTGCAAGACCTTTACTTATGAAATCTAATCTACCAATTTCTGCTTGGGGCCATGCCATTTTGCATGCAGCAATGTTAATTCGCATTAGGCCAACAAGTTATTTAAAGATTTCCCCCTTACAAATGGTTTTTGGTCAGGAACCTAATATTTCCCACATAAGAACTTTCGGGTGTGCGGTATATGTGCCTGTAGCACTACCACAACGCACTAAGATGGGCCCACAAAGAAAGATGGGAATATATGTTGGGTATGAATCTCCATCAATTATAAAATATTTAGAATCATCTACAGGAGATTTATTTACGGCACGATTTGCCGATTGTCATTTTGATGAATCATTTTTCCCAACATTAGGGGGAGAAAACAAGCAGCTGGGTAATGAAATTAGTTGGAATGAATTATCATTGGCTCATTTTGATCCTCGTACAAAACAATGTGAACTTGAAGTTCAAAAGATAATTCATTTACAGAATTTAGCTAATCAAATGCCAGAAGCATTTACTGACCCAAAGAAAGTGACAAAGTCACATATCCCAGCTGCTAATGCTCCTATTAAAATTGATGTCCCTGAAGGACAACCTGCTATGAATGAATATAAAGCACGCCTGAAGCGTGGCAGACCCATCGGTTCCAAAGATAAAAATCCTCGAAAAAGAAAAGGAGCAAAGAATATAGATGGTCAAGTCGAGGATAATGAAAAAACATTAGTAGCTCCAGAAGAGCCATCTCCTGAAGAGATATTATCTCCAGAAGAGAATGTTGTAGTCCCAGAAGAGACCCAGGTACCTGATATATGTGAAAATAATGAGATCTCAATAAATTATGTTATGAATAGAATCCGATGGGATAGAAATGAAGTCAACGTTGATGACATCTTTGCTTATCATATAGCATATGATGTAATGAATGATAATGAGGATCATGAGCCAAAATCCATTAGTGAGAGCCAACAAAGAAAAGACTGGCCCCTATGGAAAGATGCCATTAATGCAGAATTAAAATCATTGGCAAAGCGAAAAGTATTTGGACCTGTAGTCCTTACACCTGAAGATGTAAAACCAGTTGGATGCAAATGGGTCTTTGTACGAAAAAGAAATGAAAAGGGCAAAATAACTAGATATAAGGCACGTCTAGTAGCCCAAGGTTTTACGCAAAGACCTGGCATTGATTTTGAAGAAACGTATTCACCAGTAGTGGATGCGACTACTTTTCGTTATTTAATCAGTCTAGCAGTAGATGCAGGACTTGATTTACATCTCATGGATGTTGTGACTGCCTATTTATATGGATCACTTGATAGTGATATTTATATGAAAGTCCCTGAAGGACTTAAGATGCCAGAAGCATCCAATTCAAGTTCTCGAGAACAATACTCAGTTAAGTTAAATAAGTCCCTGTATGGCCTGAAGCAATCAGGGCGCATGTGGTATAATCGCCTTAATGAATATTTGTTGAAAGAAGGATACAAAAATGATCCGATATGCCCATGCATCTTTATGAAAAGATCTAATAATGAGTTTGCTATAATTGCTGTTTATGTTGATGATATCAACATCATTGGAACTCCTGAAGAGCTTCAAAAGGCAATTAATTGTTTGAAGAAAGAATTTGAAATGAAGGACTTGGGAAGAACAAAATTTTGTCTTGGATTACAGATCGAGTACTTCAAGAAAGGGATCTTTGTATATCAAGAAACTTATACAAAGAAGGTCCTAGAGCGATTTTACATGGATAAATCTCATCCATTATGTACCCCAATGATTGTAAGATCTTTGAAGGTGGATAAAGACCCATTCCGACCCCGAGAAATCAGTGAAGAAGGTGATGAAGAACTACTTGGTCCAGAAGTACCATATCTTAGTGCTATTGGAGCACTAATGTATCTTGCTAATCACACACGTCCTGATATATCATTTGCTATTAATTTACTAGCAAGATACAGTTCTTCACCAACACGAAGGCATTGGAATGGAATAAAGCACATTTTTCGTTATCTCAGAGGTACAACAGACATGGGGTTATACTATTCAAATGTATCCAAACATGAACTGGTTGGGTATGCAGATGCCGGATTTTTGTCTGATCCACATAATGGTAAATCACAAACGGGCTATCTATTTACATGTGGAGGTGCAGCTATTTCATGGCGATCTATGAAACAGACTATATCAGCCACATCATCTAATCATGCAGAAATTCTAGCAATACATGAAGCAAGTCGAGAATGTATGTGGTTGAGGTCAGTAATACATCATATACGTACAACTTGTCATTTATCTTCTGGCAAAATGATCCCAACAATCCTCTATGAGGATAATGCTGCATGTATCGCTCAACTTAAAGAAGGCTATATCAAGGGCGATAGAACGAAGCATATTTCACCAAAATTCTTCTTCACTCGCGACCTTCAAAAGGATGGTGAAATAGATATCCAGCAAATCAGTTCAAGTGAAAATCTAGCAGATTTATTCACCAAGTCACTCCCAGGTACAATCTTTGAAAAACTTGTTCATGATATTGGTCTTCGAAGATTCAAAGATTTCAATTGATATTATCAAGAGGGGGAGTCGATACACGCTGTACTCTTTTTCCCTTATCTAGGTTTTGTCCCACTGGGTTTTCCTAGAAAGGTTTTTAATGAGGCAGCACTCGATGGTGTATCAATGAATGATGTACTCTTTTCTTTGGCTAGGTTTTTATCCCACTGGGTTTTTCCTAGTTAAAGTTTTTAATGAGGCACATTCATAATGGACATCCAAGGGGGAGTGTTATGAATATTAAATATGTGGATGTCCATTGACTCATATTACTCTTCCAGTCAACTTGACATAAAGATGACTTGACACAAAGATGACTTGACACAAAGCAAAAGCAAAAGAAGACAAGGAAATAAAGACAGCAAAAGAAGACAAGGATATAAAGACGATATAAAGTAACTATGGTCATTTACATATAACCATGGTAATACAACCAGGGTTAGATTTCTGCCTCTATATAAAGGGCTGTAATCGATTGTTTCAATTGAACTGAATGAGAACTTCTCTCTAACTTCTCTCTAGAAATTCTATAATCTTTTCTTTGAATTCTATCAATCTTCTCTCTTACCACATATACTTTCATAACACTTATGACCTTTTTTTTTTTTTTTTGAAAAAGCACCTAAGAAAAGTGCTTAGTGCCGCAATGACACAAGGCCATAAGCCTAATGCCTATTTTTTTTTTTAAAAAAAAAAAAATATATATATATATATATATTTTTTCTGCAACGTCTATTTTAAAATATTTGCATCTTATTAAATATTATTATTCTCCAATTCATAAAGAGAAGCCATCTTACGAATACGGGCATGCAGGTTGAACCGTTGAAGTCAAATGTATTAGGGATATTTCGTAAGTAACATTGATATTAATATCAAATTTCTTATGAACCATTCTTTAGTACCATAAGTCAAACAAACATTTCTCACGATCTTTAGATGCGACAGGGGGATTTGTTATTTTTAGGTCCATTTTAATCAAAACCTTTAGTCTTTATTATAATTATAAGTTTATTTTCAAAGTAACATATCAATTTCTAATTTTATCTTTATTTATTATTGGTTGTAAGAGTGAACATGAATAATTTTTTTTATTTATTATAATTAATATGAGGAAAAAAATAAAAAATATATTTATTATCTTAAAAATAGACTTATAATGAGAACTAAAATTTTGATAAAAAGAATTTATAAATAGGATTAGACTCAGACCACTCTGATTCTATTTATAAGTCATTTTTTACCGAAAAATTGATTCTATTTATAAGTTTAAATTTAGGATAATAAATAAGATTACGGCAATTTTACCCTATTAAAAATAGAGAGATAAGAAAGAATTGAAAAATACCCATTCATAAATAAGGACAAAATTAAAAATTTACCTTATAATCATTAAATTAACTATATCTTCTTTATATATAAGATTTAATTGAAAATAACTTATAAATACCACCATGACATGTGTTTATACATTACATACATGACACTATTTTACAGTTAATTTCTGCGAGTGTACGGAAGCCACCCATTTGGAAGAGCATGCGAGGTCGTTGAATCATTCCGCGCCGTTGTGGTCTTTTGTAATTTTCCCAGCAATTTCCGTTGAACGCGTTCGTTTCCATTTCATCAACCCTTAGTCCAGAACCTCCCCCACTGTTTCACTACCGTTTTCTCTGTTTACTGGTCATCCCTCACTCTTGTTGACTCCATTTGCTCCTTGTCCGATCTCCATCACTTCGCTCCTCTTCATTTCACAGCTTATATTCCGTCAAATTCTTCACCTAGGTTTCTGGTTGTTGATCTGGCCTGTCTGTTTTTCACGGATTTCCGGAAAAATCTGTATTTTTGTCATTGGTTTTAGATAATAGGTGATGATGTAGCAATTGGGGTTCTTCTAGTTTTAGTGTTTTGGATGCTGTTAATTTGATTCTTTATGGCTTCTCTTCTGAGAAAATTGCGACCTGGTTCGTCTTCATCAATTCTCGATGACGGCGATGATTCTAACTATGAGTACTCATTTGCATCAGAGTACAAGGGCCCTCCTCTTAGTTTCTCCATCCCTCAAGTGACCCCATTTAAAATTGAGCAAATCCCAGTTGCTTCCGTAGCTTCTTCTTCAGCTGATCAAATTTCCGTGCCAGTTATTCAACCTATTGTGAAATCTTCTAACATACAGCTGAAACTTAATAAAGAAGTTCTTGGTTCTTCAAGTTCAAAATCTCCTGCGATTGAATTTGCCATCTCTGGCTCTGCTGAGTTAACGAAGTCATGCTCTCTGCGAGTTAGGGTGGATACAATAGATAGGATAGGTAAATCAGGCTCATTAAACAGAATTTATGATGCTGATAAGTCTAGTACAGAAAATGCATCACAGAAACTTCAGATTTCTGGGTCATTTAGAGCTTCTGGTAGGGGTGAAATTGTTGAAGAGTCACCAGAAAGTGAGTTGAATCCCACCAATTCAGATACTGCAGAGTCAGGCTCAAGCTCTGGCTCGGCTTCTTCTGACATATTTTCATGCAGAGAAGACGATCACGGTAACAATGTTGCGCCAGTACATGTCAAACGGCCTTCAGTTGTGACTTTTCTTAGTTCAGAAGAGTCATATGACCCGGTGGTCAATCAAAGCTTTGGTGGTTCTGAGGTTGCAAGCATCCCTGTGAGGCCACATGCTGAGAGAACTGGGAAGAAAGGCACATGTTATAGATGCAACAGAGGAAATCGGTTCACTGAAAGGGAGATTTGCATCGTGTGCCGTGCCAAGTATTGCCATTACTGTGTTATAAGAACCATGGGGTCTATGCCTGAAGGAAGGAAATGCATCACTTGTATCGGTTACAGAATTGATGAAAATATGAGGAGAACCCAGGGAAAGTGTTCTCGTTTGCTCAAACACATGTTGTCTGAGGTGCAAGTGAAACAAATAATGCATGCTGAATTGAATTGTGAAGTTAATCAAATGCCCCCAGAACTTTTTTTCGTAAATGGGGATCCTCTGGACCGAAGCGAGCTGAAGCTGTTACAGAGCTGTGCTAAACCCCCAAAAAAGTTAAAACCAGGCTCCTATTGGTATGATAAAGCATCTGGATTTTGGGGAAAGGTGAATACTCTGTCCTTCTTAAGTTCTTGTATTTTTCTTGTTAATCTTCCTGGTGATCAACCCTTTTTGAGGTTAAGTTCCCTCAGATTTACTGCTAATGCTTTAACAATAGAAACTGAAATTTGTTGTGCTGCAATCTAACAGGATGGTCAACCGCCTTCGCAAATTATTACCCCACGGCTGGATGTTGGAGGTCACCTACAAAAAAACGCAAGCAAAGGTAACACAAATGTGTCAATAAATGGTCGAGAAATAACAAAAAAAGAGCTCAAGATTCTGAAGGTTGGTGTACTGGGAACAACCATTAGTTTATTGAGGTTTAGTGAGCATGTTGAATCTAAGTATGTTCTGTTTGTTTGCAGATAGCAAGAATCCCATGTGAAGGAACGCCTAACTTTTGGGTTGGTCCAGATGGATCCTACCAGGAAGAGGGGCAGAAGAATGTCAAAGGGTGTATATGGGATAAGGTGATCAGTGTGTTGATTGATCTTGTCTTTTATTATCCCAGATTTTTTTTTTTTTTTTGCTCTATAATTCATTGATGATTGTGAGTATATCCTTTTACAGAAAACAGTGAGGATAGTTTGCGCCTTTATGTCTCTGCCAGTTCCTTCCAACTCCATAGCTGCTAGCGATGAAAGTGAAGTAGAAGGAGAGAATAAAATCAAAGATGTACAAAAAAAGCTTTACAAATTTCTTCTTGTTGGTTCTATCAAGTCTGGAACAAGTACTATAGTTAAACAGGTAGGAACAATAACACTGCTAGAGGGAACTCATTTTTATTGCACTCATGCTGTCGTTACATTCCTGCACTGTTAATGGACTAAAGGAAAAATGTGATGATGATAAGGTTAATAACTGATGCTGTAATTGTAAACACTGAAATTTTAGCCTAATTCTTGTACTACATTTCGTTCCTCCATGTGATCATATTTCTATATGATGTTCATTCCTAGAAAAATGAAGAAAAAGTTATTGCACATTGATGACTGTTACTTACCTTAGCTCTTCAACATACTTGATTTTTATCAGTCACATCTCACATTGCTAGTTGCCCTGGTCAAATGATAAGCTTTGTGCATGATCCATATTTTGAGAATTTCTTGCACATTCTATTTTTTCAAACTTTGGTATTTGTTGCCTTTTCTTGTGTATATATTTGACAAATGGGCAACACTTATGTTTGTTAAATAATCCTTTGATTTGGAGTCAACCTAAAATACTGAATACTTGATCTCAGGCCAAGCAACTGTACAACATTCCTTTCTCTGAAGAAGAACGCCAAAATATCAAGTTGGTGATACAAAGCAACTTGTATACATACCTTGGCATACTGCTGGAGGGGCGTGAGACTTTTGAAGAGAGTTTGTTGGAGAAAAGGGACAGACAGACCGCTGATGAATCCACTTCTGCTGGTAATTTTTCGTCTAAATGAAAATTAACCAGAAGTTCTGTTTTGATCGGATAATTGATAGCATTCGCTTGACCCCTTCCCTTAACCATGCTCCTGCATAGAGATAGCTCTTTGTTAATAAGCTTAAAAAAAAGTTCGTCTGCCATTAACTGGTAGTTTATTATGGAGAGAAGTTATTAACTTTAGCTGGCAACAGGTAACACTGGCGAAACTACTAATACAACAATCTATTCCATTGGCCCAAGACTGAAAGCTTTCTCAGACTGGCTTATCAAATATATGGTTTCGGGTAACTTGGAAGCGATATTTCCAGCCGCTACTCGTGAATATGCACCACTTATAGAAGAGCTATGGAGGGATGCAGCCATTCAGGCAACATACAGCCGGAGAAATGAACTAGCTATGCTACCTAGGGGTGCAAGTTATTTCCTAGACCGGGTAAGATATTGTTTGGTTTTCAATCTTTTGCTCATATTATTTATGCTTGCTGAACCAGTGATTCCAAATGTTGATATTAATGCAGACAGTTTGAGTTTTGAAGATGTTCAGATGTCTATGTTGTTGCCTCTTTTTTTCTTTTTGGTTAGAGTTAGGATGATTTATTTGACACAAATGAGAAGATAAAATGGAATAGAAAGATCAACAGAGTTAGCGTTGAAATATGAGATCATCAATGCATTATGGTAATTTATATTTTGGACTTTGGATCATCAGTAAGGCATGAGACTATCTGAATCGATTAAGTATAAGAAGGTAATGAGATAAAGTGAACCCAGATAGAGGGGAAAAACAAGTTGTGATCATTTTCTTTGTTTTTTGTGGTTTAAATTATTTGGATATGAATATATGAGGCTCATCACATCACTTTAGAAAAGAAGACTTGTTTATCGTCAATGTCTAAATAAATCTCTGGATGCAGGCTGTTGAGATTTCCAAGGTAGACTATGAACCCACGGACATGGATATCATGTATGCTGAGGGAATATCGTTATCCAACAGTCTCACTACAGTGGAATTTTCATTTCCCAGGACAAGTTCCGAGGAATCTTTGTACCCTGAGTATCAGCATGACCCTTCTCTCAAGTAAGTTCTCTCTTTTGATGCAATTTTAGTTGTAACGTATAAATGCTTAACCTTTATTTTGAGCTCAAGCCTTCTGATCATCTTAGCTTCTGGGTGATGCCCTGAACTTTAATCTTAGTTCAAATCAAGAGCTTTCAAACATCACTCAGGTATGATAATGGATGAAAACAATTTGTTTATGGACAAAATCCCCATCTTGATACTTGAAATATTGCTGCCTCCAATTTAATACTTCATTATCCTCGGTTAATAATTTCCCTGATATGCTCCTTAATTCCCATGAAATAGACCTTTATTTTTCATATGCCAAGTTTTTTAGTGCAAATTATATGGCTGAGACATGATGTTAGTTAATTTCTTTTGTCTCCTACAACTTTATGTGCAGGTACCAGCTCATTAGAGTACATCCAAGAGGCCTCGGAGAAAACTGCAAATGGCTGGAGATGTTTGAAGACATGGATGTTGTCTTATTCTGTGTGGCCTTAACTGATTATGATGAGTATACTGTGGACAGAAATGGAGTTTCTACCAACAAAATGATGGCAGCCAAGCAACTATTTGAAAGCATAATCACTCATCCTTCTTTCACCAACAAGAAATTCCTTTTGATTCTAAACAAACTTGATCTGCTTGAGGAAAAGATCGAACAAATACCTCTAACTCGATGTGAATGGTTTTGTGACTTCAATCCAGTGATCAGCAGGAATGAGAACCGAGTCAATAATTATACTAATAGCCCTCCATTAACTCAACGTGCCTTTCAATTCATTGCTACCAAGTTTAAGAAACTGTTCTGTTCTCTTACAAACAGAAAGCTATTTGTTTCATTGGTCACTGGGTTGGAACCTGATACTGTTGGTGAAGCTCTCAGATATGCAAGAGAGGTCATGTTTTGGGAAAAATGGGATCCTTCTGTTACAGGAGATAAGTTTGAGAATACTACAACATCTTTTGATGAGATTGAGCCAACCACCTGATGGTTCTCCAGTTCATCAAGGCTTCTTGTATAGAAATGAGTTAGTCAGAAGAATCAAGAAAAAAAAGATTCAGAGAGTTCTGAACTACTGTCATAGTGCCACAAAATTCTTTGTACATATCAAACCATAAAAGATGCAGAACATAAAGAAGATTGTCTTTGAATTTGATATGAGAGGACAAAAAGATTTTAATAACTGTATTCTCTCTATTCTCTCAAGCTAAACTGAAATAAATATCCATAGAGAAGAGGATATTTTTTCCCTTTCCCTTTTTCACCCTTTTCTAATTGTTCAAAGTGGTCGATTCAGTCGTTGTCTGTTCGAAATTGCCATGAAAATATCTGGATGAGAAAATCCTGTGCCACTAGTAATGTCCAACTTCTCAGAGGCCCTTTCACGATTTTGAGTTGGTGTGTGTGTCATTGTCATTTTCTGGCCTAGAGGCTTGTCCATGTCCTCTCTTACTTTGATATAAAGTTTCTGCTACTCATGCTCTTGGTCTTAGCAATAAACTAGTGAGGCTACTACACTCCCAGCGTTCAAAAGATATATAACGCTCATAGAACAATGATATGCAGCGTTTGAGTTGTCAGAGCTAATGGTCTTATAGCGTAATGGCAAGAGAGATCAAGTGGGATATAGCCGATTTCGTCTTTTTTGTAACTTTAGACTGTTAGTATCTACCCCTCTCCATGTTCATAAAAAATTCGACAGAATTTTCCATTAACTGTTAGGATCTAACACAACCCTTCTTAGACGGTTAGTAATTTGCCTTTTTAATAAAAGAAAAAAAAGAGTTTGAGTTGTGAGTGGTTCTAAACTCTTGTTTGAGCTCTCAAAAAGTGTAGCCTAGCCTTTTTGCAATTGTCAATTTGTGATGGTAAAAATGGGTTAAATTATTTTTTAGTGAGAAGTCTAAACTCCAAATTATACATTTTTTCTTAACACAGAGAAACCAATTCAAAGAGTTTGTATTTTGTTTTTGTAAATGAGTATAACATACTACCTCCGCTTTTTAATGTAAGATATTATTTGTGGTGTAATTTAAATTTCTGACAAGATATTATATTAAATACTGGAGTTAATAGTTTTTATTGTTAGAAGGAGAGTACAAGTTGGACGATTTTGAGATGTGGTCTCATGCCGCCAAATTGAACGCATGGTTTTCCCAGAGACCACATGTAAGGAAATGTGGCTTCTTTCCGTAAGATGTGGCAAATTGTCTTTCACAAAATATCAGAGGTTATTCAATTGCAAACTTGCCTCCACTTGTTCGGGGAAAATAAAAGAAAGAATGCTAGTTTGTTTAGATTAGTTTTTAAAGAATAATTTTTATTATTTATGAAATAAATATATAAGAAGAATTTTATCTCGACTTATAAAAAAAGATTTTTAAAATCACGATTTTAGTGATTTTCAAACACTTACTTAATTTCATATAAACCATTTAATCACCAAAAAGTAAAAACCATGACAAGGTTTTTTACAGAATACCAAAAATAACAATAGGTCATGATATATTGGCAACTTAAATGATTTTTTAGCGATTAAATTATCTATACAGCAGTAATTCTGCAACCGGGGGGGGGGGGGGGGGAAGAAAGATGGAAAGAAAAGTAAAGAGGAAGAAGTAGAAGGCAGTCGGTTAGATGTCCCGGTTGAGGCGTCTTCTTCGTAACTCCATTTTCGGTTCTTCATTACAAGCCTCGGATTCTGTAGACGTGAGCAAGAGATGGCAACCACAGTTTATGCAGAGAAAAAGAAATTCTTCTTCTTCTTCTTTATTATTTTTTTTTGGAGTAATTCGATCAATTGAGTTGAAATTGATTGTGTTATTTCTTTTCCCCTTACGCCACGGGATCGACTGTGTTCTGTCATATTCTTCTTCGACACTTTATCAATTTAAAAAGAATTTGGTGAAATTCTGCAAGTGCTTGCTGTTTCTGATAAAACACTTCAGAAAGTTCAAAAAGCTCAGAATCAAATCAGAGACACAGAGACGATGCAGATGAAACATATATATATATATATATATATCAAAAGTTTAGTGAACAAACTGCCTTCCTCCTCCTCCTCCTAATTTACATTAATTACACAGAAACTTCAAACTAATTACATTTTCCTAGATCTAAAGAAACAGAAAGGCAAACACACAAACGCACATACATATAAACACAGAATCTCCACAGAGACATATATATATATATGTATGTATGTAAAGATCAGCAAGGAGCAAAGCGATCCATGAGCAAAGAGACAGTGGATTCAGACATCTCGACGGGAGGTGCGTTGTTCTTGAGAATGGCTTGGGTTCGAAGAGATTGAGGAGGTCGTGAAGAAGAAGAAGAAGAAGATTCCATGGATTTGGAGGAAGAGGAAGGATTGGGAGAGAGAAACTTGGCTCTGAGCTTAGAGAGCTCACTCACACAAATCTCAACCATGGCCGACATGCTGTTGAAGAAATAAGATGCCCTTTTTTTCTTTCTCACTGTTGGTTTGTTTGGAGCTTTGAAATGAACCTATTCGAACGAGATGACCCCTCCGTTTTATAGACCCAGAAAGAAAGCGCGTTTAATTTTAGTGTTTGTGTTAGTTTGAAATAGTTTATTTTTGGGTAATAAGTGCTTATAAATCATGATTCACGGTATATGAGGTAAATATGTGAGAAGAGTTTTATTTCGACTTTCGTAATAAGGACTTATTCTTTAAAATTAAGTGATCCCAAACACACATTTTTATAATTTAGAGCCACAGCTCAATTAACTGACATAACCAGCAAATTTTCATTAAACATAATTAATTAGTTAATATGTTTGAAAATTGAGAGATAGGAGCATGGTACTTCCCATTTACGAGAGTATTCTTGTCCACTGAAATTATTAGCATAATCTTTTACTTATTATGCCATGTTAATTATTGGTTAGTCATAATAACCATTTGATCATCATTCTTTCACAACCCCTCACTCTCTCCTATAAATAAAATTTTTTTTAATGTTTACTGTTTATTTTTGAATAGTATTTATAGGAAGATTTTTTTTTTGAATAGTAAAAAATAGTAATTTCTGTGTGCGTACGTGTAAGAGGAAAAGACAGGGAAATCCAGAGGGAAACGTGTCGGTGTGTGTGAGGATATAGGTGCCACATAAGGAAGAGGATATACTGTCGCGCACAGTTTCGTAAATCCGTTGGGCCTTTTCTATTGGCTGCTTTAGTAATGAGTGGTGTATCTTATTTCCATTGAAGTTCATAAATTACACCATTAGTAATTATTCGTCATAAGACTTTTTTGTTTTTCTTTTTTTAAATAACAAACTATATTATTTATGCCTATAAACTATGAATCAATTAAATTATAAATTATATGAAGGGTTAAAGTAGATCTAGCACCATGAAACATATTTTAAAGTATATTTAACGATCTAAAATATTTTATGGTACATTCAGTACCATAAACTCTTTTTATTTTTTCATCCAGCATACTAAAATCTTTTTTTAGACTTATCTAATATAAAAGTGCACAAAAAGGTGCTTTTAGACTTAAAAAGTACGGCACTTACTCTTTTTTTTTTGGGCCAACAAAAGGTATGGTATTTATTTTTTTTTTATTTTTTTTGGCCAGTAAAAGGTATAGTATTTACCACTCTGAGGTTTTATGCAAATACACGCAGATGTCAATACGGAGCACTTGGATGGATTTTGGCTCTAACTCTAAAACTCTCTCTAATTTTTTTTTGAACTTTGTGCAATACAATATAGAATATATTAAAAAGATCAGCCCTAAAAATTTTGCAATTTTAAAAGATTAAAATACGTTTGTTTTCGATTTTGGCTAAGAAAACAAAGAGAAAACTTGTTTTGCAATGATTGAGATGGAGAGTGTTTTGAAGATCATGGGAAAGGATAAGATTATTACACAGAAGTTTCGATCCAATTACTGTAATAATATCTTATTATTGGATTTAATTTATTCTTTCACGATACCCCTTTGAATTTGAACAAGGAGAAAGTGACACTTGGAGAAAAGTCCACAGAAAATACTTTTTGCAAGATAAATAAAAAGTATTCAAATTTTCAAAAATCAAAATTTTATGAATGATTCAAGTTATTAGTGTTCTCAATATTATGTGAACATTTTAAATATATAACTTTGAAAATACGAATAGTAATCCTAAAATGAAACATAAATAATGATTCTCAAAATACAAGTAATAACTTTTAATCATTTACAAACACGATATGGTATTTAAAAATTAATCATTTCAAAATATAAAGTAATTTCTCATTGAAGACTGCATGGACAATTTCCCCCGTTTTTCAGGGTTAAAGGATTCTTTATTATTTATTTTCTTTGATTGATGTATTATTACATTAATACACTTCAAGATAGCAACAAATGAGTGCATTCTATTATAAGCAATAGAAATTAAAATATTTAAGATAAAAAATTATATGATGATGACAATGCCAAGAAATTTCACACAACAAAAGAATTGTGAGCACATTGAACTAGTAATAAAAAAATATTGAAATGTTAAAAAATTGAAATAATGTATGTGGGTAATTTGTGTTTAGCATTTAGTTGATCAAAATAAAATGTTGATTTTTATCCACAGGAAGCTAGGAAGCTATTTTCATAAAATGTAGCTTCTGGTGAGATAATTTCCTTTTCATGCACCATATGCAATTTTTGCTCAGGAAGAAATATCTCTCTCAGGCATATAATAATAATAATACTAAAATTTAATTTTAAATAATAAAAAAGCATGGACAAATACAAAATATCTGAAAAGGCTGAGGGCTGATGCGAATTTTTGGCAAATCGAAAGAAAAACGTGCCATTGGAATAATTTTGCAGGTTACGACAAATCAATATATGAAGACAATGCGTTATAATGGAAGAGAGAGAGAGAGAGAGAGAGAGAGAGGAAAAAAGTAAAGCGGAATTGTGTGGCGTGTGGTATTAACAATGTGATTTGGAAAGCTTATCTCGATTAAGCCACTATTCATCTCAAGAAATTTCAAAGGAAGTTCATCAAGGAGAAAAATGCCCTGTTTAGATGAGGTCTCAGATTCGAGTATGGTATTAATATGTTTGCGTGTGTCCGTTTAAATTGACTATAATAAAAAAAAATCAAGGGTCCATGTAAAACTAGACAAGGCTACATTTTACATTATCTTTAATTTAAGGAAACTTTCAAAAAACTATATTGGAAAATGGAAAAGGACAATTCAGGTGGGGTGTCAGACAGCAGAGTAATTTGTCCTTTTAAAATTTCAGCCAAATTAAGAAAATGCCCTTCAACCCTCAATCGAAATAACAACATAGGAGTTGTTAATGGCAAATCCAGAATTGTTAATGGCAAGATAGGTGTTGTTATTGGCCCTGAAACTTGTTAATTGTGAAACAAGAAATTGGAGTTGTTAATTTCGAATCCCGAGTTGTTAATTAAGATATGAGTGTTGTTATTGGCCCCGAAACTTGTTAAGTGTGAAAGAAGAAATTAAAGTTGTTAATATCGAATTCGGAGTTGTTAATTAAGAGATAGGTATTATTATTGGCCTTGAAACTTATAAAGTGTGAAAGAAGAAATTGGAGTTGTTGATATCGAATCAAGAGTTATTAATTAAGAGATATGTGTTGTTATTCCAAAGTGAAGGAAGAAAGTGGAGTTGTTAATGTAGAATACGGTGTTGTTAATAAAGAGAAAGGAGTTGTTATTGGCCCTAAAACTTGTTTAGCGTGAAAGAAGAAATTGGAGTTGTTAATGGCGAGATAGGTGTTGTTATTTGCCCTAAAACTTGTTTAGTGTAAAAGAAGAAATTGGAGTTGTTAATGTCAAATGCGGAGTTGTTAATTAAGAAATATGTGTTGTTATTGGCCTTAAAATTTGTTAATTGTGAAAGAAGAAATTGGAGTTGTTAATGTCGAATCAGGAGTTGTTAATTAAGAGATAGATGTTGTTATTAGCCCTGAAACTTGTTAATTGTCAAAGAAGAATTGAAGTTTTTAATGTCGAATCCGGAGTTGTTAATTACGAGGATCATGTTGTTATTCTAAAGTGGGGGATGAAGGGTTTAAGGACATTTTCGTAGGCCAAGATTTCAAAAGGACATATTCCTCTGCCATTTGACACCCTGCCTGAATTGTCCTTTTCCATTTTCAATGTACTGAATTGTCCTTTTCCATTTTCCAATATAGTTTTTTAGAATTTTCCCTTTAATTTATTTGATTTGAGAAAAATATAAGGGACTCAGAGAAGAAAAGAGGAGATTTTTCCGTGATTATTGTGCTTGTTTAGGATTACGTTTAGGTCATCAAAAGTGCTTATTCACGTAAATCAAAATAAAACTCTTCTCACATGCTTACGTCGTATACCGTAAATCATGATTAAAAAGATACTTTTGAAGTCTTCAATCACTATTCCAAACAAATATTAAAAAAATGGATAAATAGTGTAAAGAGATTTTAATAAAAGATTATGTAAGAAGAAATAATAAAGAAAATTAATTAACAATGTTTAACACCACTCCTCTAAGGACCGAGGGAACTCTCTCACACTCCTCCTTTTTGGGCTTGTGGTATAGAACTTACAAGTCACAACCTCATCTATGAAAAGAGGATGTCATGTGAGCTAGAAGTTCAAGGCAAATAAATTAAAAATTTTCCATCTCCTTCATTTGCTGCAAACCAAATGGACACTGAAAATGAATAAATTTTAAAACGATTTTTGGGACAATTTTAACAATAAAGTTTTATATAAGGGGCATCTGACATTATTAAGTTTTTATAGTTGCTAAAAAACACATAAACTTTATAAAATGTGGCAATTGTACCACAGCTGTTAGATGTTCTAATGGAATTTTATTTTTTGTGGGTACCATCAGCCTCAGCAACGCATGTTCACTCTCTGAGTTTGAAGGTATGCTCAAACCCTGGTGATTGTCAGGACCCAATCCACTTAAAAGGTTTTTGCTTCTCCAAACAAATGTACTTTTGGGGATTCGAACTTTTGTTCTCTTCTTTATAGGGATGAAACCGTTTACCATATTATTCAAAAACTTGTTGGTAGTGTAGAACTAGTAATACAATTCCCATTGGACCAGGTTTACAATATAGAATTTTTTTTTTTTTTTTAAAGTATTGTTAGGTTAAGAAGATAGACATTTCCAATAGAACTAATTACATGTCTCTTGGTAATTTAAAAAAAATAACTCTTATAAATTTATAACAAAAGATGCCTTAGTTAGCAAGGATACAGCTTATAATTTATAAGTTTGCTGTCCATATAAAGCTCTAGTTAATTTTGTTAAAAAAAGATTTTGTTGATAACTAATATGAAAATCCTCTTTTGAATTATGAGGTCCGCACAACTCAAATCAATGTTTTTTTTTTTTGGTTTAAACTAACTTTTCTTATGGAGGTTAATTCAGAAAATTCAATATTTGTGCATATTTGATAAGATGCATTGGTCACAAAAGTCCAGAACTGAATTTGTGCCCAAAGACAAATTTAGGATTCCGGGTTTCTTGACGGAGAACCCATTTTTGTTTTTCCGTGCGCTCAGTTTGAAGTTTCAAAGTCTGCTGAAGGAAAAGAATAGTATCATCTTCCAGAATCCGCCAAAAATGATGTTTAGAATATAAAGCAAATTACAAAATTGGTATTATAAATATTTATAAGTGGTTTTTCTTAATTTTAAAAGAACGATGAAATGGAAAATTTTTAGATGAAATTGACAAGACACCCTTTACAATTTTTGATTTAGCTTGTTAGAGTTATATTTTTTTGGTACTAAATAAAAGACTCAATTGATTTTTTTTTAGAAATTAAAGAAACTAAATAAGTTACTTAATCATATTATATGTTGTATATATTTAGTTATTATCAGTTTATAAGTCAAATAAATTAGTTTAAAAAACTAAAAATAAAAATGCTTTAAAGTAATGTAATTAGCTTCTTTAATCTCTTTAAAAAAATTAATTGGATTTTATATTTAGGACCAGAGGTACTAACAGTTATTCCAAGAGCCATGACGGTTGAGTTTTAATGGATCCCCATTTTCACATTTCATAAGAACCTTGCTGTCCATGTATGCCTACAAAAATTCCTTTTATACCCTAAGGTTGCTAATAAGAGAGTTACTTAACTAATTTGGTTAGATCAATGAAATGAAATAAATTGGTTAATTTGAATAACTTAGAAAGATATTTTGTTTTCAAAAAATTAGTAAAAAGTCCCATAAAAAATTTTATTGTTAAGAATGGGACTGCACCAGGATTTGCTCGAGTAAGTTCTAGCACTATCTATAAACTTCATTTTGGTACAAAAAGGAAATCTATTTGTTACAATTGAGTTCTGATTGTTTAATCCACTTATTCTAACCCCTCTTTTGCAAGATTGTCTAGTTAATGGAACAAAGTAGGTAAACGAAGTCAACAAAATGGATCCATAACCTAGGAAAAAGGATTGGCTCTAAGGGCTGGGCATGTCTAGGACTTGGGAACGTGAGCTGGGTTTAGACCATTGTCATCGTGAGAAAGGTTAGGCAAGGTTCGGGCAAGTCTTGGTATAGCACCCGTTTCCAGGGGACTTGGGCCTGGTCCGCTATTGAGGACATTTCTATGATTACAATTCAGACGGTGCCTTAACATAGAAATCATACAATCCCATTCCAAAGCGGGTAGGCCACCGCTGCAATCTGTGTTGGTCCACACCCTGAGTTAATTAGCAGACCAACTTGCACCATTCCACGTCCGACCTACTTCAATGCCCCTACATTTTAAGTAGCTTTTAAAAAGACTTCAGGCCTTGTTTACTTTGACATTCAGAGCACTGGGCAGAAATCACATTGTGTCAACATCCACAGGGATTATCGCAATGCTTTGTTTTAATTAAACAGTCGGATTTCCCTTATTCGTACTAGTTCTGAGCTGATTGTTTGACACCAGGGGAAGGGACCCCGAAGGGCCTGTTCCTAGTCCATCCCCTGGCTGGCATGCGGTAACCTAGTCTTACTGTGGGAGCAGCTCAAGAAATCCACTTACAATTGATGGGTTTGGGGTTGGGACTCCCGTGCCTAGCCCTCAGAGCCAATACTTTTCCCAAGGCAAGATATGGCACTATCCAAAAACTTCACTTCTATACCAAAATGAAATATACTCGTTCTATTCGAGTCTTGATTGTTTTATTTACTCATTCTAATCATAATGCGAATGTTTGGGGGTCTAGGGTTGCCAACTCATGCAACTATCTTGCCAACACTAGGTACTGAGCCACGTTTTAATTGTTCACACTACCAACCACAATCGCTGCTACGACAACGTATCCGTAGGCATATCCATAGTCTGGACTCGGGCCGCTGCCTCAATCTGCGTTAATCCACAACCCAAGTAGATCAACGGACCGGCTTGCACCATTCTATACTCAACCAGGGTGCAATCTGATGTGAAAAGGCTAGTTGGAGTTTAGGCAAGGTCATACTACACATGGCACATGCCAGGACTTGCATGTAGGTGGCACAGCTTGGCAACCTTGGGCAAGGTTCAGGCAAGTATAGGCAAGTTCATGGAAAGACTTGACAACCTTAGGTAAGATCCAGGCAAGTGTAGGCAAGGCCCATGCATGGTCTTGTTGAGGCCTTGCAAATCCACTCTGATTTTCAAAATGTGAATTTCGGAAAAACAAGAGTGAGGTTAGCGGTGTCGCTTTGTGAAAAAAGACCCAGTTGGTGGAACTTCTGAAATTGCCTACATTGCTACTTTGGGGGATGGGAGAGGTTAGAGGAGTTGTTTCATGAAAAAGACCCCCGTTGGTGGAACTAACTATGCGTACCCACACATGTGGAACCTTAAAACTTACCTGAAGTGCTAAGTGCTAAGTTCTAAGTTCTAAGTGCAAGTGCTAGTGTTAGTGCTAAAGAAAGGAATGCGCGTGAAGGGGGTTGTCCCCCTAAACTACACCTGGCACATTCTGAACCACACCAAGACCTACCCGGGTAAGGTTTAGCATAGTTCAAAATCTTTATCTTGTATCAAAATTAAATCTACTTGTTACATTCAAGTCCTCATTATTTTATTCTCTTATACTTATCCCCCTACATGTTTGGGGGTCTAGCCGCCCGTGGCAGCCTGTAAAGAGCGCACATGACCACACTTGGATTTGCCAAAGATTTGCATTAGGTTTAGAATGAGTGAATAAAACAATTATGACTCAAATATAACGAGTAGATTTCATTTTGGTAAAAAACGAATGACAAAAGCCTAGCTTTTATACTTCGTTTCTAAAAACAAACGACGAAAGCATGTTCGGGACTGCACCTAGCACGTCCTGGACTGCATCTGAACTTGCTCGAGCAAGTTCCAACACTATCCAAAAACTTAACTCCTATACCAAAATGAAATTTACTTGCTAGGTTATGGTAAGGTTTGGCAGCCTTAGAAAGGGTTTAGGCTAGGTTTAGCATGCTTGAATAGGGTCCGGGACTGCACCTGGCACGTACATAACTATACCTGGACTTGTCTGGGCAAGTTCTATCACAATTGAAAAACTTCACTTCCGTACCAAAATGAAATATGCTCCTTTCTCGGACCTCCAAACATTTGCATTGGGGTTTAGGTAAGACGTTGTTGCGGCTTTGTTGAGCCATGCCATGGAATTGAGAGCTCCAAGTAGGAAAGGTATTGATTAAATAATGACCTAAAAAATTTTTACATACAAAAAGCAATATTGCACTATAAAATTCAGGGTCATTAAACCATACCAGACCACCCAATTTGAGCCTGAAACCGGCGAACCGACCATATACCCAATCCGAGTGAGCCTCAACCTGGGGTCAGTATTTTATTATTTTTTAAATTTAATTTAATTGTTTATTTTATTTAGAATTTCATTTTTATAACCCTGGAATCTTCACTTCTTCATTAGTTTGATCCGGGGTTAACTCCAGTTTGACTCCGATTTGTCTCACTGGCCTTTGATACACTACCTCGACTGGTTCAGAAGCCAGTTCATGTTTAACAACCTTAGTAAAGTTCGTACACAGGGCAACGTTACTTTAACATAGGTCTTCATCAGCCAAAAAATTTGCAATTGAGGACTTTTCCATAACTTACCCATTTTTTTTAACTTGATGGAAGTTCTTTATCTCATGCAACATGAACATTCTCAAAATCATCCTCTTTATTGTATAATCAAACATCTGAATCAATTCATCACATCAAGATTATACGTAATCCCCTCTCTTAGAATTCAACCATTCAACTAAACAAGCCATATGTTGTCACTTTTGATCATGTATTTTAGAAAAACTGATAGAAGCGCGGTTTGAATTGCTCATCAAGCCTATCGCAGAGATATGAATGTCAAGATCCTCAACAGCCTATATTTTTGTAACCTTACCTTAATGTCTGGCATGTCTTAATGTCATCTTTGTTGGGATCTTTTTGCGACCTATTAAAACAAGAGTTATTTCTATTCATACAATTCATTCAGTTCGATAGATATAGGCCAAACACTATACCTAATTCCCTATTGGATAACACTCACAATTTGGATTGATATTGTGTTGAGCACGTTTGACCCTCTCTTTGAATTATTTCCCTTTTTTTGTGATGTTTATACTCAAAAGTCATCACACAAAAACATGGTGCCAATCAGCTGGCGACATGGTTTGGTGCTCTTACTTTATCTTTAAACTTCCATCATTCCTTCATGCTCTCTCTGACTCTCTCAATCAACTTCCCCCTTTTTGCTTTCTCTTTTTTAAAAAGAATCTGTCGGAGTCAATATACAATACAATTAAGGGAAAAAGACATAAAATTACCCTTTAAACTTTAAAATCCCGCTGACAAGAATGATAATGGGATTGACAAGAGTGGTAATGAGATTGACAACGCAAATCTTTGTCAAATAACTAATTTGGAATTTTAAAGTTCAAGTGGTATTTTTCTATCTTTTTCCCTATAATTAATGGGGTCTTTTTTTTTTTTTGGACAAAATTAACGGGGGTTTTCGAGCTTAACAAAGTTATTTATGTTTAGTCGACCTCATCTGTTAAATAACACTCAACTCACAATAAGGGAAGATTTTGGATTGATTTTGTGATGAACACGGGTAAATCTCTTGAATTCTTTGGTTTTTCTTTTGGTAACAAGATATGTTTGAAAATTACTCCTCCGTCCTTAATACAAATTACATTTGAAAAGTTGATCTTATCCTAAAAATAAAATATAACTTTTATATTTATCAATCTTTTTTAAATTTATCCTAGTGATGCTCCCTCAATAATATTAAATAAACAAAAAGAATAAGAGAATTAAGGAAGATGACTAGCTAGAATGTTTTAGAATATATATATATATATATTAACTAATATAATTAACTTCCTTAACATAATCAAATTGGATTAACACGTTCTACATTAAGTATGGGAGGATAAAGCAATAAGGTGTTTTAGTTTAATCAATGATCCGTGTTTGAACCTATGCATGCAACCACGATAATTACTTAAAGGTTGAGAGATTCTCCATTATAGGCTTTTATTTTCGTAAACCGGACTAATCCACCGCTAATAGCTCTCGATGACGGAGGATTAAAAAAAAAAAAAAAGCAGATATAAGTAGTAGAGCCCAAAACAAGCCAAGATAATTCACATGCAATCAGTCCACGCTACAAACTTTAATTAATCATATAGATATCTGTTATACATAGATATAGAACAATATCTGAATATCTACACTCTCTTCCAACTGTTTAAATCAAAACTCAGAGATGTTAACATATGATACTGAGAATCTCATACATCATCACGTGAAACAGTTCGTCGTTTTCTGCAGCTTTTTCTAAGGGCTAAAACAAGAAACAAGGAAGGAAACAGAATCCTCAGAAAAGAGCAACCTAGGCTTGCTGTTAGGGTTGTTGAATTTGCCAACAGCTACAGCTAATGCAACAGAGCCCATCTTCTGCTTTTTCTGCTGTTGTTGAGCAGAGTCAGCCTCCTCCATGTGAGTGGAGCCATGAGCAGGAAACATGGCCTCACCACCCTTGTCCTCCTTCACCTTTGACACCTCGTTGGTCCACATATCAATCAAACCAGACATGAAAACTCTGTAGCCTGATATTGCTTCACTCTTTTATGTCACTATTGGTATACAGTGAGGTGACTGCTGTGAAGCCAAACATCCAAGTTTAGGTTTTTTATAGTGAACAAGATGATGATTGATATTTAGAAAGTCGGTTATGTGGATAAGGGCAAACAGTGGGCTCCATATTCTGTGTTCTGTGTCCTTGGCAGCAGACAGGAACTGATTTTAATAATTTGATTTGATGACACGACTTCAGTGATCTTTATCCTTAGAAGTCACAAGAGATAAAGAGCAGCAAAATTGCAAAACAGCTGCACAGGGACCATGGTTTGATATTTTTGGTGTTATTATTGCAAAGCATCTAAGAATCCAATTTTGTTGTTATTATTTTAAAACTTTAAAACGTTTATAGTCAATGCTTGAAGACCTTGGGATGAGATAAAGAAAGATGCCATTGATTTAGGGCTCACGTAAATTTCCCACATCATTTTCTTTCTCCGTTCATAGTTCCTACGTGAACTTTTTTCTAACCACACGGACCCTGAATTTTAGTTTATTCAATGAGTTCAATTACTTGTTCAAGAAGTGAACGTTACTATGTAAGATAAGAAAACTAAATCACTTTAGAAATATAAATTTATCAATTAAAGATATGGTAATGATATACAAAGATATCTATCTAATCATTATAAGTAAATGCTGATATAGAGTAGTCCCTTTTATTTCTATAAATCCCATGTATAACTAAAGTTGTCACTTGCATATATACATACGTAGTTTGGTACCATGATCCAAAAGGCAAGTTTCATATACACATGGTGTCACGTGAAATTTTTAGTGTACATTGAAGAGCATTCTGAGATTAACAGCCAGCAGCAGTGAAACAAAAATAGAGGTAGAGAATCAGAAATCTGAGTACATTTCTCAAAAATGAATATTAGCCGCCAAATCCAGTCTTGAGCAAGATCGATGATGTCCGATTGAAGAAATCTATAAACCAGAAATGTACAGCTGATTCTATAGCCTCTTTCCTGATGAGTGTCGTATAAATATGTACCTGCTGCTCAACTGTAGATTTTCAAGAGAAATTATTGTTCCAGCCAGAAAAGGTGCCTTGGATAACACCCAGGTCATTGAGAACTCAACACTTCCAGTTACCATATTCAAATTGACATGGACGCAAGGAATGGGTGGACAAATCATCGCCGGCGAGGCGCATGCCAATCCTTTTACATCGTCTACTAATTCAGCTTCAAGCCTTGGGTTTTGCAGCAGCATGTCCTGAGATAATGCATGTAAAATCATATGCTTAGTCTGGAATTATAACTCTGCCTGCATCATATTGAAATTGAAAAAGATGGCAGAAGCTAGAGACATACAGTTAGGTTGAGGATAAAGCAGTGACTGTGAACGTTGGTGGCAGGCTATTACTGGATATGGCCGGTCCAATGAGGGCTGATAAGACGTGGCTTTGGAGCCATTACCACATGCAAAAGATCAGACCAAAGGAATCTATTCCCTGCCGTGAACAAACCCAACAAAGCAGGTCACTCTTCGCATGATATGGGGACGGTCCTTAAGTTCAAGATGCTCAAGTCACAAAGCACTCAAATCCATGGTGTCCAGCCTTCATACATGTTGCAAAGATTATCTACACTGGTAGCTTGCTTCAGTAGATAATCTACTTGCTCTGAAATACTAATTTCTCTGAAATACAAAGAGGAACCACTCAGTATCAACAGTAAATTTCAGGCAGGTTTTATAAGTTCCAAAACTAAGAATACCTGTTTTCAGAGATGTCTCGGCCATCTATTTTCATCTCAACTCGCTTCAACACCGACAATGCATATGCATTTTTACCTAGCATTTAGCACAAAAATCAAACAGTAATGGATCATTAGTTGAATAATGAACAGTAAATGACCAAGATATAAGGGAGGACTAAAGGGCGTTAAAGATTTCTTATTGTTCCCACCTCACAGTGAGGTGGGGATAAAAAGAAGAAACCCAAGGGTTAAGAATGCATCAGTGATGACACTGATCTCCGCAGCTATCGAATTTACAATTAAGAATCTGTACAAGATATATGACAGCTACGCAAACACCAGATATCCATCATATTCATGCCAAGAAATAACCACTGTCAAACCAAGTCATAACATGTTTCCACACCCATTTCTAGCGCTGCTTAACAAAAGCCACTTTAATAATGTGAAATGTAGTTCCCAAATGTCAAAAGTGACATTAAAGTTCAGGAGCATCTTTTCTGCTTATGCTTGTTAGTACTAGCATTTGAACTTAGAACCTCAACGTAATACCATTTTCAGCCTACTATGAAGGCTAAATATGATAGTAGTTCAGGCGTATCTTTTAACATCAAAGTATAATGTAAATGAAAATCTGTACACATATCGAGTACCTCTTCCCACCCGACTGCTGGCATTTGAGTTAGGATCCAGAGCTTCATGATGTTGAGTACCATTCTTATCTTTGTTTGAGGAAACTGGTTCAGCTTCACCCTCAGATTTCTGCACGTTCTCATTCTTCAGGGTATTAGTAGGGATGGTCACAGATTTATCAAATGGCAAAGCAGAACCATCAGTGTGAGAAATTGAAGCAGAATTTGAGATTTCTTCATTGGAATTAGGCTCCATGGATTTGAATTCCAAAAGCTTAGGAGATGAGATTTCTTCACCATCTGTGAGAGAAATTGGAGCAGAATGTATATGATCAATGGGGTTTCTACTAGCAGAGCTTTGGGAAAGCAGTTCCTTAATTTCTGTTGAATCATTCAAGCTATCTGGGAAACTAGCTTCAGTTGATGTAATGCCAGATCCAGAGCTGCTACCGTAGATGCTATCAGGTGGAGATATCCATCCTTTATCTTCCAACAAAAGCTGAGAAAATCCAATAACATCCTCATTACCACCGTCATCAGATTTGGAGAGAATCTCCCCTTCCTTGCCATCAAACTCAGCAGCATCGCCACCGGCAGGATCTGATTTTGGGAGAGCGATATCCTGTGATTTTGCTTCCTGGCTTTCTCCTATTCCTTCAAGAGCCTGACAAGAAAAGCATAGACAGAAAATAATCCACCAAAAGTGATTGAGCAGGAGCAAGTTTGTGCAGAAAACTTCACATCCAAGTTAAAATTTTATATTAAACCAAAATATATTAGAGCAAGATCTTGGAAATGTGACATTACTTTATGAAGATTTCCAGCATGGAGACTTGCTGATCTTGCTAGCCTAGTCAACATGGAACAAAGTCCCTTCACAGCTGATGTCAGAGGTGGTACCAAGGGCTTAAAGGTCTGATATGCCTCTATGATTCTTAAACAATAAGACTGGTATATAGCTTGTCCATGAATATGTGATATTTCCTTCTTGGTCTCTCTTTCTCTGGCGATAGCATCAGTCATAGCAGCTACATCCTTGGACAACACTGATTCCAGTGGAAGAAGGATAGCATTCGCCTACCAAAACATAAGCCACCACAACACAATTTTGACTTTAGGAAGGATAGATGTGAGAAGGTAGCTGATATACCATTATCACTGAAAAGATAAACTAAGAAGCAAGAGAAACCTTTGATAGGTCTTCCATAAGAGAAAGGTGAGTAGCAGCAGCCTCCTTTCCCAGATTGTAAACATCATGTATATCTTCAGTTATTGCTAAAACCTAAAAAGGCAAAATAACAACTCATCTCTAGACTGCAGGTAATGTACTTGAATTTTTTATACCTTTTCAAAACTCAAAAACTATACAATGACAACTACATAAAAATTCTCACTACGATATCAGGTCTCCAGGATCAACTTAGCCAAGTAAAGCACTACACCTATATGCATAAACTAGAAAGAGATTAACAAGGAAACTTCATAATAGTATTTAAACTGAGCTTTATGAACATTTTGCCAACTGTTGCATGTCCGTATGTGAGTATGTATGTGAAGCAAACCACAGGTATATGACATGTTTATTTCAGTGTGTCAACTTACTGTTTTAGGATGTTTCAGCTGCATGAGCGTGGGTGAACAGAACAAAGGCAAAATGAGAAACCTCACCATAAAAAAAATATATATCTTCACATGCATGCTTGATTATGTGAACAATTCAGGTCAGATTAAAAATAAAAATGAAGATGATAGACACTTCTAAAGCAAAACTCCGGAATAATACAGAAACACTTGAAATCAGACATCCTGGAAGGTACTGGCTGACAATATAAAAATAAAGGCCAAATAGTCTAAACATAATATAACTTCTAAAATATTAATTGAATGTCCTGCGTGTCCCACAGGCCGTACCTCCATCACCAATATAGAGCCATATTGTGCCTTTAAGATTGGATTTGGACAATTCCAGCCCACAAGAGTTTCTATAAATCATCTGGAATAAAGTTTGAAAGTACACTTCTCACTAATATATGTCATCTTTGAATACAATACCTCTTCAAGCATAGAACCACACTCTGAGGTCAAAGCTGTATGGATCCTTGAAATCCGAGCAAAAGCAGTCAGTGCAACACTAGCTTCAAAAGCACAATCCCTCATTAAAAGAACAGTGCTTTGTAGATCACCTTGGAGTATAAAAAAAAAAGAACATATTAAACCAACACACATATGTACTGTAACAAAATCACCACTTAACAAGAAAACTTGCATATGGACTTATTATTCCTGATTAAAGGAGTAGAGACATGTTAAAAAAAATCAAGTTTATATTCAATGTGTGTTAAACACTCATCAAATATGATGTGGCTTTTCAAATAGCACATGAAAACTAAAATTTTTGCTTTGTTGCCATTTTTAGAATTGATATCAGTGTCCAAGCCTCAAGGTTTTGACATATCAAGAAGCAACTCAAGAGTGTTTTTCTACTACCCCTCTTAATTTCTAACATAGGGTATTGAACAGTTTTTTTTTTTTTTTTTTTTAAAAGGGCATTTTACCAGAAGCTGACTTTGCTTTCAGAGAAGCAATACAGAGTTCATTAGTTGCTGCATATAATCCACTGGAAGCAGCTTCAACAGTGCTTTGTACAAGCTTCCATTCTTGTTCAGTACCTAAAACAGGAAAAAGAGAGCATAATTTCGTTTTTCATATGGATGTTTTAACTGGAATTAAGAGACTTAAATTAGCGAGGAATCTTGTAAACTCACGTGTATAAGAGTGGTAATTGACATCCAATCTTGTTAGTGCATTCAAGTATGCTTGCTGCCATGTCTTGCCATCAATGCTAGTCCTGAGAGGATAAGGCTGACTGGGGATAAGCAAATATCCATCTCTTGATGCTTCAAACTCTAAAACTGACATGCAAAATTTCACAATGTCAGATGCCTTTTCCTTTAATTCCCACAATATCTGCCTCCGCATCTTAATATGCTCATGGAATTCAGGAGGAATTCCTAAACTTTTGTTTGAAGCATTTCCAGAAGTGCCAGTATTTGGACCCGCACAGGCCCAACCCATAGCTCTCTCAAGCTGTCCTTCAGCAACAAGAGAATTTTGCTCACAGGATTGAAGGCCATCCATCGACCTAGTGATTTTTGATACAGAAGATTGTATACTTTCCAATAATTTAGATCTGCTGAGGTTTAAAATAATTGCATTTAAGCTGTCATCGCTATCAATATGTCTCTCAAATCTGACTCTTCTGTTATATGATTGACTCATGCTCGCATCATGCATCCATTCCATCTGAACAATCTCAAGGGTTGTTTTCCAAAGAGTATCTTTCAACTCGTTTACTTGTCTTTTCATGAGGGAAGCTGCTGACTTTGCTGCTCTAGCAGTTTCATGAGCATTACAGTATTCTCCAAGCATAAGTGAAACCTTTTTCCCAGCCCCATCTCTTTTCAACTCATCTAAAACAACTTCCTTTGTTGGCTCAGTTAATTGCTTCAAGTTCTCAATTTCTTTATCTAAACAAGCCAGAAAGCTAGAAGCAACTCTTTCTTTTAAGTACTGATTGACATGTTTCTGTAACTGGATTTCAAGTTTTTTCTTTACAAAATTGAGTGACTGGTCAAAGCCTAGGTTTTGCTCAACAGATGAAGCAACATCACGTATACATGCATCAAGAAAAGAATCTAGTACACCTATTTTCCAAATAAAGAATGAATGACCATCTAATAAACCACTGAATTTCCAGACATACTCAGATATTGGATTTCCAGAATTTATCAAATCTGCTAGAGCCTGAAATTTACTCAAGGTGGTTGCAGAACCATCAGCTGAATACAACGTATTATCACTGGATTCCAATTGCATGAAGGGCTTCACAAGTGCGGCCAATAGCGCTTTTCTTCTTAAAAGATGTGGCTCTCTTTGTTCTTCAGGAAAGACCAATGATTGGAAATGACTCTCCACAGAATCCAGAGCATTTTTAATATCAGCTTCTCTCTTTATAAGGGAAGAAGTCCTCAGATCCCTCTGATTCCATGTTTGATGGAGCTGATCAAGCTGCGCTCTACAAGCTTCCTCTTGGGTTGCAAGTTCCTCTGCCTCTTCCCAAGAAAGATTATCTCTGCCCTTAACTGCAGCTTCTTCAAGAGCAAGCTGCTGCTCAGTAATAAGACCAACCTTAACAAAATAGTTCTGCTCAAGTTCAACCAATGACAATCTCTCCATTTCAACCTCCACAAGCTGCTCCAGTGCAGTATCTATGGACCCTTGAACTTGTGAGATTAACCCAAACGCATCCATAACTTCTGAATGTAATGAAACGGCCGACCGTATAACACTGGGTAGAACAATTTCAGTCATTTGACTGACCAACCCACTACAGGAAGACAAAATGGTTTTGAAAATAGAAACCCAATTGCTTTCTGAAGGGATTTTAGATTTTCTTTTACTGAACTCAACAGTAGGCATGTCCTTCCCAATTATTTTCCATAGATCACTCACAAACTCTGTCACAAGATTACATTTTTCTACTTGTTCTTCAAACGCAGTGAAAAAAGCTCCAGAATCATTTGGCAATATATTGTATTCGTTATACATGTTAAGTACTCTATTCTTAACCTCATTATAAAGCCAGCTTACAGCAATGTTAAGAACTGATAACGCTTTTTCCTTCTTCTCTTCCAGGTCACCAGGCAGTCTAGTGTTGTTTGTTCCAGCATGTCTAGATTGGACTGACGATGTACCATCTTCCTTCCTTAAGAAACCACTGGACTGCATAAATTTCATAAAGGCTGACAAAATTCGATCTTTAGCTTTTGATTCTGAATCTAAGCCTATAGAATTCTCTAGTTCTGCACGCTCTTCTTCTAATTTTTCTATTTCTATTGCATATTTATCCACTTTAAGACAGAGATCATCATATCTGAATTTGACGGAATTGATGCTATCTCCATGAAATTTTGCTACAAGATCAGATGCCTGCCTCCTGGCAAGAGAGAGAATTTCAGAGGACAGGGCATTGATTACTAGTTGCAGAATTTGAGCCCATCCATGAACTGCACTGGTTGTAAGGTAATTTAAGGGTAAGATTCTTTGCAGAGCCAAGGAATATGACTGCAGTGCGGTTATGGCAGAAGCAAGTCCATCATCTAACTCAGCCACAAGTTGAGAAACTTCCCTATCAATATCATTGCATTGGGCTTGTGTTGGTTCAGGAACAACAGTTAGAGGGACACCAGCTACAATGACTGCAGATGTAAGAGACAAAGCTTCTTCCATGTTATTCAGCTTATAAGCAACATTTACTTCTGGGATTACATTGCATTGTAAAGCATCAAGAATCCTTCCATGTTGCTCAACCCAATTTGTTGACTCATGAGCTTTCTCAGTAACCATAGCCTTTGCTTGGGCAAATTCCCGGGCCTGTATTTCAAACGAAGCTCGGATTTTATCAGATTTACTGGCTGCTTCAGCAACAATTGACTTTGCAGATGTCTCATGCAGAGTAAGGTTAGACCTCTCTTGCTCAGCTCGATGAAAATAAGTAGAGGTAAGCTCGTATTGATTTAGAACATTGGTAAACCTCTGTACATAAATTGTCAAAGTCAAATTAACACAAAATGCTTATTGATTGAAATTTACATAAATTTATTATTTGAATGTAGTTAAGAATGTAATTTGACTTTATCAATACCTCAAGTGCAGATTCAACAGCTGGCAGGCTAGTCAACAATTGATCATGGTGTTCCTATTCAAAGATTAAGGGGGGACAGCAACGAGTCAGATAGATCTCAAGAAAGCATGAGTGGTTTGCTTGAAAAAAAAAAAGGGCAAGATAATCAGCTTCGGTCACTGTTTCATTTTCAAACACAGAATAGCTAAAAGAAGATCACAAAAGCAAATAGAATGAATCAAGCACCTTAGAATAGCACCTGAGAGAAATTCTATATGCAACATGTAAGATAAGATGGATACTAACTATAAATTACACATATATTGATACACTCGTGTGTTGGTTATTCCAAAGCACCTCTCAACCAAGTATCAACTACTTGAATTGGAAGAACTTGAAATAGGGGGGGGGGGGATATTACGAAACATTTTCTTCCTCAACAAAAATGCATATGCAACATTGATCTCCTAGTTGGATAAATACCTGTAAGGGAACACGGATTTCCTGCACTCGAGAAGCAAATAGACTCAAGCTAACAGCTAATTCCATGCCTTTTCTTTCCTCACCACCAATAGCAGCTTCATCATGAAAATCACCCCGTGTCCACTCTACAAGTGGTTCCCAGATAAAAACTTCCAGTAACATCAAAAGAATGTCTTTGTTCTTCCTTAAAATGCCAATAACTGTCTCACAGTTCGCTCTGAAGCTACCCTCTATTCCGGTCATCCCTAAAGCTGCTTCAATCATCTGTGTAAGACGGAAAGGAACAATCTCTGGAACTTTTAATCTTTGTCCTTTATCAAAACAAACATTATAATCAATATGTACAATACTCCCGCTACCAAAATCTATAAGAATGTTATCTAAATGTCTGTCACCCAGACCCAGAATATGTCCAACCATACTCATTGCTGCTACACTCCCGGAATACCTGCAGATTGAAAACTATCTATAAGTGCAACTGTACATAATTTCCCTTATACGTCATAAAATTTAATTGAAGGCAAATACTAACCAAGGACGACTTTGGAAATACATTTTAAGATAATGACCAACAAATAGAAATTACCATCATTTATTTGATATCAAAAGGCAAACAAGATCACAGGCAACTTCAATTAAGTTATGACTGTAAAGCATGGACCTACCAATTGTCAGGTGCGTTAGACATGGACACTGGCATGACATGTGTCCAACATGGTGCTTTGTAATGACATGTCAGGACCCAGAAAGTTACTTATTTAGATTGAACAAGCTGATTCCAAAAACAAAAAGGTATGCAATCTTTTAAAAAAAGGAGAAAAAAGAAAAAGGATGGTGTGGGATGCTTTAATACCCCATCTAATGAGATATAAAAAGTTCTTTCCTCATGGTTTGAGGAGTACAAGAAAGTTCTAAATATATATGTGTGCACATGCGTGCAGGGCATAAGCCCAGTGAAAGTTTTGCCTAAAATAATTTGGCATCTTTTATATGGGAGGATTCTTTCATAACAGTAGCGTAAAATGCTGTAAATATAGGATAATGCTAGTTGTGGTTTTTTCTTTGCAACTATGTTGCCAAAATGGGAAGGCTGAAAAATAGGACTTGAATATGACCTAGCATGGTGCATATAAAATGTCTAATTTTCTATGTTCAATGTCTCTGTCCATGTCATTGACCACACTTCAGAACTTACTCAACATTTGACATCCATCATAAGTGTAGATTGACATCTACAATTTTTGGGTTAAAAGTTAATTTCAATCCCAAGTTTAAAAGTGGTGAAAGCGTGCCCAGAAATGCATCCTAAACTTCATTAAAAAAAATCTAGATCCGTAACAAAGGGAAGGACATGGGTATTGTACGTATTATAATGCAACCATGAAATTTGCTAATAAAGGCTTATGGATTACTTGAACGCACCTCTTCATTTTTGAGCTAAAGGCTTTATATCCTTCACTAGCACACCATAATTCTTGGTGTAGAAGATGCCGTGGCACTTCCTTCATGAGATCAAGTAGAACTTTACGTTTGACTTCGTGAGGCCAATCCCTTCGAGAAATTACTCTTTTAATGCCTTTCTCTTTAAGAGCTGGTATGATCTTCCCATAGAACATATCACTGGGCCGAGGAACAGGTGGAGGAGCAGAGGGTTTTGTATTCCCGGCACCAGCAGTTGTGAGCTGTGCTAGCTGGACACGACTTTGCCAAGATTTAAATACACTGTAGATACTTATTACATTATCCACCCATTGTATAAGCCCTGCCCTGCCACTTATTGGAGTCACAGAATAATAGCGAATGCCAAGTGAGTTGCCCTGGGTAGAAGAAGAATGCAGAAAACCATTTACAGCCTGCAGCAATTGCATTATTCTAGCATCAAGGCGCAGATCTTCTCGCCCTTTAAGGAGATATGTGTACATCTGACCATCTGAGCCCAATATAACAAGTTTTTTAGGTTTGGTCTTTGTTGATAAGATAGTAACTTGTTCAAGGAAAGAAGCAATTTTAACAACACCCTGGAGATCAGTAGCTTTGTCAGATTCAGGTATTTTGAATTGTTTCTCAAGACCTGGCATTGGAACATCTGAAGAAGATAACTGAGCCAGATGTGGTGCAACTTCTTGTAAAGAAATTGTAGACTTCCTCTGATAAGAAGCCAAGGATGCAGCGATACCATCAAAAGGTCGCCACACATCTCCTAGACCTGAAGCAGATGAGGGGGGTGTTTTAAATGATAAAATTGCTGATTTTAATTGTTCTTGATACTCTTCCTGGAACCAAGCTTCATGAGGGGTCTCAGGTTTTCGAGCAGTTGAAGCTAAACGGCGATCCAAGGCCACAACAATTGGAGCCATCATTGCAGAATATCGAGCAGAGTTTATCTTGTTCTTCTCATTCTGACTAAGACTGATGTTTTCTGCAATCCTTGCTGCTTCCTCTTTGAGCAAATTTACACGCCTCATTACATCTGCAACAAGACTAATTCAGGCCCAATTCCATCATCTAATACTATATTCTGAATAGTGCAATCAAAAGAAAACAGAGACAAACATCCCCAAAATAGAAAATTTCATCATTTATTCTTCATTGCAGGGCAAGGAAAAGAGGTATAATGATCAACGAAAAAGCAACCTGTGTGTAGATCCTGAAGAGTACTGAGCCACAATTCCTCCCAGAGAACAGTAACATCACTGAGTTCATTTATCATCAGCTGAACATCCTGAACCAACCTAGGGTAAAGTTCCCTCTGCATGATCAAAAGTAGATTTTAATCATCTCGTACAGTATGTTGAACAAGCAAGCTGATAGAAGATTATTTCACAGCAATAATTGCTCTTGAAGGTACGGCCTTAGGTAAATGAAAAGGCAGGAATGGAATACTGATTTGGATTCACAAAGTTGAGGCCATGAGAACAGAAGAGGTGCACCAGGAACAGAGCAGGATACACAGGCCTCATTTCATTTGCAGAATTGAAGGCTATGGAAATGGAAAGGAATGATAAATGAATTGGATGGAAAGAATCATGTTTGGTATGGTTAATAAAGGAACAGGAATACCTTTCCAATAGGTTGTCTGGTAGGATAAAAATAAAAACGGAATGGAAACAAATGAGAGCGAGACAGCAAAGATGCCTCTAACTGAATATATATAATTCAAGAATTTGTAACTAAATTTCAAATTTAGTCTCAATAATTCATAATTATAACTAGATTTATAAAATTTATCATTTATTATATAATTTTTAATGTTAAACTGTTGTTAATATTTTATAAAACTTACTAATGTACCCACTTGTATATTATTTTAATCTAGAAAATTTTTACAAAAAGGATGGACATAGTACAATTGCAAATAGGATGGCTTGTTCTCCACCTCCTCCTGCATGCCAATGGAGGATAAAATGAGTTCAGACCCTTCAAAAAGCTTTTATATACTACGTATCCAAGGGCAATGGGGCATATCTGGTAATCAAATTTTTCCCTCTGGTATTTTATTGGTGACACCAAAACACAGTAATCCCATTTACCATTTCTTTTCCATTCATGGCAAAGCAATGTGTGAACCAAACATATTAGGATAGGCATTCCTTCACTGTTTCCATTTCTATCAAGCAACCAAATGCGCCACAGATGATGGTAAAAAAAGGGCCACAGATGGATTTTTTTCCCAGGTTGAGAGGCAACAAAAGAACAGCTGAATTATGGTAAGCAAAGGCACATCCAAGAATCGGTAATTGTTGTTGTTGTTGTTGCCAATGAAATATACTAGTAATTATTGAGACATTTTACTCCACAATAATTTAAAACCCAATGAACAACATGATGTGAATGGAATATTAACTGTTGAAAATATAAAAGCCATGTCAGAGACAAATTTTCAATACCAGACAACTCAGCACATGATGTAGCTCTTCTGAAGGCTTCTCTTCATAAGCATTAACATCAACTAGTGTGGGGTACACTATAGAACAGGGAGACTGCTTGGCCAGCATAATCAATAAGCCCTCCAGATGCTTCCGGATCACTTGTTCATGATGAGAACTTATACGAGCAAATAATTGAGGGATAACTTCCTACAAAAGACAGCCATAGTTAGAATTCCAGAAAAACTTTCCTCAACTGGGAAAAAAAATGAAAGAAGAAAAAGTAAAAATGCCATGATCTAGCATGCAACCTGCCATGGCAACAAAGGAACAACCATAAGAGCAGATTCAAGTGTATCCTTCAACTCCACACCATAATTGAGGAGTATATGCAATATATACAACGTAGCCCTCAGAGTGTAACTTCCAGTCTTTTGCCTCAAAGAATCGTCATCTGAAACAGGCATCTGATTCTGGCAAAGCTGGGTAGACGAATAAGAAAGATATTGTATGTAACCATAAGCTGCATGCCCAAACAGGGACACTCTCCTCCTCCTCAAAGACCACCAAATATTGACTAAGTCATCCAAAGTAGATATTACATCAGATTCTCCCAGCCCAAGATTTGCATTAAGCAAACAAATTTTTAACCGAGAAGATAGCATGGCTGAAAGACTTTCACCACCACAGTTTTCTGCACCTGGTGCCCCAGCCGCCATTTCAATAATATTTACTAACTGCAGCACTAATGCTGTTAGAGGGTTGTCAGTATTTAATTGCTCTTCAGAATCAAGCCAAAATTTCCAATCTTGTTCGTCTTTGAAACATTTCATATCACCCTTGTCCTGTAAAAGATGCAAAACCAATGATTTAACTCGTTGCACCTCATCCTTAGTCAACTTTAATCTCTCGGGTGAAACTTCAGGAATAAGTATCGGAGAGGAGCAAAAATGAAGGGTGGCTTCATTATTATTATGTAGTGAGTCCTTGGCTTGCTTGAAACACCAAGAGGCATAAGAAATCCATGACTTGCTCATGGTGGGGCAAATACGAGTAGACAACTTCGTTGCTTTGCCAACAATTTCTTCAGTAACCTGACCCACGCTTTGCTTAAATCTTATATTCTTGTCATTGCCATCATTATCAACTGAAGAGATTTCAGCACTTTCAAAATCTGCAGGCATGCTAAGAACTATATCATTGGGACTCCAATCAGAATAATTTTGTCTCAGCCACTTAGCAAGTTTCAAGCATGCTTTTGCCCTCAGAATTTTCTCATCAATATCAGGTATTTTACATTCTGAAGAAACCATACAAGGACGCAACAATGACCAGAGGCTTGTGAAAGCATCTTCAAACTTGTTTTCTGCATACAGCAGTAGAATGCTCTCATACTGTAAATTTAAAGACAGAAGATCACGATGCCTCCCTTCAGGGCAAGTAGATATGCCATCTTTGAGACAGTTTTTCAAACGATTTGCCAACAATAGATTTCTTTGTCTACGGGCCAAATTAAGCAAATTCATGCAGAGCTTCAAAGAAACTGGAGAAGTTGAGAACAGTGTTTGGTATACACGAAGAACCTTCAACCATGGACTGCAATCTTGACGGATCTTGCTAATAGAAGATGGAACCAACTTAACATAGGAATTTAATATTGACTGAGCTTGTTTGGCCTTCTCATGGGTTGATCTAAGCTTGCAATCCTCTTCCAATAAGAAAATACAATGCAATTGAATAGCAAGAGGTGTCGCTTCAGCCAACCCATCAAGTGGCAAAATAGATAGAGGCTCCTCCAACATTGATCTGGCCTTCTGCAAATCAAGAATCACATTATCGCTCTTCCCCTCCTTCTGGAAAAGCAATGATTGCAAAAGCATCTGCTCACTCCGTTGCAATGCTATTTTTGGATCGAGGGTGAGTTCACTGCTACTTTTAGGAGTCAAATCAAGGCAAGACCATGCAGATTGGTAATCACCCTCATCAAAGCGTGCCAATGCATGGATTGCATTAATTTCATTTCCAGCCATAGTCAGAGCACCAGAATAGCTTTTTCCAGCATGCTTAGAACGAAGCAGTTGCAGCTCTAATAGCCAGCTTTCAAGAGATTTCCAATCTGATACAGAAGTATAACTCTCAATTATTCGTGCAATGACAAATTGTACACCATCAGAACCAAGAGAACTAAGTGACTCCTCTGTTTGTAACAAGTGCGTGAAATGAGCAGCAGCACATTCATATTGGCCTCTTGCCTGATATACAAGCCCAGTTATCCATGAGAGAGGACTGGCTGTGCCAGAGTCATTGAAGGATTGGTTATCATCCCCGAATAAGGAAGAGAATGTTATTGAAACCCAGTTTTGCAGGCCAATCAAAGACTCTGGTTCAAAACTCCTGCAAAGTGCTAGTGACATGTGCCTTAGAACTTTCAAGACATCTCCTTTATACCTCCCTCTAATATTGTGGAAGTTCTCAGCTACCTGAGCCCTTGGTTTTTCCTTCAAAGCTGACATGGAAAGATTTTTTAGCTCCTGCAAACGCAGTGTGCAGTATTGAATAATAGCATCATTGCAATGTAAAGCCAATCCGGCATTCATCATTGGTTCACATATACGAGAAAACCACTCTTCACAAACTTTTTTGTTAGCTCGAAAGAACAAAGAACTCTGGCGAGTAGCACATGGTAAAATGACAGAACCCTCATATGCATTGTATACATTTTTCTTTAGAGCCTCAACAAAATCCAACAATAATCTCATTGGCAACAGATGAGCACCAGAAGATCCTATCATACTTAAATTTCCATCATTTTGCTCATTATCAAGCTGTAAAAGGTGTGCCACATCCAAAAGCATGCGCTCTAGGGCAGCAAATGTTTGAGCAGGCCCACCAAGATTGGTTCTAAGACGTGTAGCAATACAATACCTTGCTGCTTCTTGAACAGCCCACCAGGCACCAGCTAATGAATTGATAGAACAAGTTCTTTCAAGAATGTCTTCATCCACTTTTACATCCAACCATATAGCACTAGCACCAAAAGTTCCAGTATCTTCAGGCTGACCGATAATAGAATCTCTTGAACTCTTGCAGCTGTGAATGAGCCTCTGAATCCAGGAAGAAAGAGGAACCTTCCATCTTTGTGAAATGTAACTTAAGATAGACACAAGTTGTTGTGAATGCAATTGCAGCGGCAGCTGCTTCAGGGCAAATACTTGCTTCCAGTGCAAGTTGGAAGAAATGCCTAAGCTCATGTTAACATGCCTAAATCTCCCATAATCATAGAGGCCACAAGCATATACAGTAGTAGGCAAAATATGGGCAAGTAGCCTTACATATGCATCTCGTATTTCAACAACTGGATCACCAAGCTTCTCCAATATCACTTCAGCTAGAGGATAAAAACACATTGGATATAAAAGCTTTGCTTGCAGAAACATCTCCAAAGTTAATGCAGCATGTGATCTCACTTCCAATTCTCTGTCATATGTAGCACCCAATAGTGAGAAAACTAAGTTCATTACAATATTAGCATGTCCACATGATTCATAGGAGTAAGTGTTTGCATTCGAGATCTCATTAACAGCCATAACAATCTCACAGAACTTTTGCCCCCAGTGTAGGGCAGCCAGTTTAACAGCAAGAGGAGAAGAACGCTGAAGGCCTTTAATCAAGAGCAAACTATACTTTGCTAGATACCCAGTAATTAAAGCTAAATGGCCATCACTTAAATGTTCATCGCTGCTCTCCTTTTTAGTTGGAAATTCTATAAAATCTTTGTCACAATTCTGGTCTCTTGCAGAGCACTTGATCAAGAGCTCAACTGTACTCAGCCTCTCCAGTGACTTCAAAACAGCAACCTGCAACTCCAAGTAAGGTTGAATAGGTGTTTCAAAAGGATTCAACTTTTCCACAATAAAAGACACCAACTTTTCTGACCTCCCAATATACATGGCAACAATTTCAGTTTGGCCAATCAAATTGCTATCCACACCCGAGGGAAGACATGCCAATAGAACTTTCAAATCAAACTTGATTAATGAAAATAATTCAAGTTTAGAAAATGTTCTTGAAGCTGTGACATTATTGAAATGATTCGTATGACCATTATTTTTTCCTAGCATAGCCTTCAACAACTCCAGTTCTTTAATCAATGAGGTAACTGCTTCATCGACCACTTCTTTATTTCCATGTTGAAGCAAGAAAATATAAGTAGCAGCACAACTTCCTGTTACTAAATGATTAGGATGGAACCGCAGCTGAGAAATCGGTGCATCAAACTGCAATAGCTTCTGTACAGATGATGGGAGGAGGCCAAGCTTTTGCAATGATAATAGCTGAAGATTAGTTTTCAGAACCCCATGAACTTGAAAGGATGTAATTTTTCTATATCCTGCATGGTGAGAAGTAGCATCCACATCCAGGCTTTGAAATAAGATATCAGCAGCAAGATGATAAAAATTTGAAAATCGTTCACACAATATTTCAGCTAACAGGGTCAAACACTTCCAAAAATCTTCAATCCATTCAGACCATCCAAATTTCTGCCCAACCATTGATAAGCATCTCAACAAGTGAGGTAGCATATTGCTAAGGGGTTCACTTATTTGCTCAAGAAGATTCATTTCCAACAACCCAGAAGCAGTAGACTGTAGGATTGTTGAAAAGCACGAAAGCAATGCCAGAAGCCTTCGAAATTGAGGGGGGGTTCCAGGAGTTCCATCCTGAAGCAAGACCTCCATGTCACCCAAGAACTTTGTCAGTAACCTTATAGACATAGCCAAGCTACCGACCCAATGTTTCTGAAATTGCAAAAAGCTATCCATTATAACACGCCTTTCTGATTCAGCAAGGTCTGGCACCAATGCCCATCCAAGAAGGAGGTCAACAACGTCAGGAAAATGTGGTTGAAAGCATCTTGAGAATTTCACTGAGATTAATGTTATGATCCCCAGAAGTCTATGTAATAAACTCAAGGAGGTTCTCTCATCCTCAAAGAGGAGTTGACACGCTTTGAGAATCGGTAAAACATACCTCTCAGAACCGACAACATCTCCAACGTTGAGAAACTCTCGTAGACCATCTAATGCCAATTCCTTAGTCCCATCGATTGCACCAACATTGCTTAATAATGGCAATGCCCAACCAATAAACCTGTCGACTAAACTTGCAAGTATGACATGGTTCTGTCTTCCATTTGATGCAACAGGATTTGAACAGATGACAGCACAAAGAGCACCATATGCTATAACTGCTGCCTGACGCACCGCATAAGATCTGTAGTGGGATTTCCCGAAAAAGGGAAGAAAACTATTTCATCAGAGTCGTTATTTGGACAATAAAACGAAGCACTTAATCCAGGACAAAAGCGGCTTTATTTGCTCGTATTAATAATAGCAATAGTTCAAAATAAAATCCCTTCTAACTGATAATGTAATATGCAAAGAGGCAGAATGAATGGGACCAAAATAGTATATTTATTTAGCATAAAAGAAAGAAATTGGAAGAAGCCTTGGGGAGATGTTTCGGAATGCTCTTCTGCCTCTAACATTATGTCTATAACATCAACAATTAATAGCATGAACTAATTACCAAAGCCGACGGATTCTTCTTTAACAGACTACACGAACCATACAAAAAATAAAGTAAATGACTTTCTTCACTGAAACCAGTTTAGGGGTAAGGCTCAAACAGAAATCCACTAAAATAAAAGGGATAATAAGAAAAGACAACGATACGTATAGTCAGCAAACACAGCTGACCAAGCAGACTCAAAATTAACTAACAACCACAGAAATGAAAAAGGGGCTACTTACTTATCAGATAGCAGTTGAGAAAAGCCTTGGGCGAGGAAAGCGGCGGAGTGAGTGACAAGGAGCGAGTTGTGCGGGTATACGATTGCGCGGTGAAGTGAGTTAATGGCAGCGAGTCGAGGTGAGTCATCCTCGTCGGAAGGGGCGGTGGAGGAGGTTGAATCGTCCTTTGGGAGAGCAACGGAGAGAAGCGCTGCAAGTTGTTGTTGTTGATGATGGAGTCCTTGCATCATTGTGTCGACGATTATGGCTTCGCATCTCGTGCTTACTCTGACTTCTTCGTCCTTCCCTTGCTTACTGCATTTCTTTTGCACAGAACAAGTCAGCTAACACGAAACGGAGGACCTCTCTGCCGATGAAACTCTGCAATGGCGTGCACAGGAAAAATATTGATGACTTTTGTAGAAGGGAACATTGCTTAACAACTAGTTCAATGCCCGTGCGACCCACGGGTAAGAGCTTTGTACTATTGTAGTAAATAGTATATTTATCTATAATATTTATGAATTTATCTATTATATAATATAGAAACAGTTCTTTGGGATAATTTTTAAATAGTTAATTGAAATTATACAATCAATAACATGTGACATTAGGTGGTTAAATTATATTTTAATTGTATTTAATTAGATGATTAATATACTATATGTCCTCAAAATTTTGCCCTGAGATAGATTTTTGGGAAAATCCCTCAAAAAGAACTTTTAAATTAATAAAAGACGTAAAGGTGTTCCGAAATTCCATATCCCTAATCAGTGCGAGTGCATGAACTGGAATATTAGAATTCGAAACAAAATGACGTGCGTGACCCTGGAAGTTTTGAAATTGAAAAGCGTTGAGGGAGGCGTGATAATGGTGCTAAAACGCATTCAGGACTATTCATCTTCTCTGTCGTCATTGGTGCCGTTGGTCGACCCTGGATCCGTGGCCTTGGATTGCTATAGTCCACAACATTTAATATTTTGTGTTTCTCTGAATTAAATCCTGTTGTCAAAAAATGAAAAGTACCAAAAGTTAAACAATATCAATAACTCCGATGCCATGAGTTAAGATAAACTAGAAAGAAAACATAGTGAAATCTTGAGCACTCGTCATCTTCTTCTCGGTTGCCAACAACTCCGATGTCATCACCCCCAACAACTCGCCATCTTCTTCTTTTATAGGATCCTGTGTATATGAGCTAAAAAACAGGGATAAACAGAGAAGAGATTGTTAAGAACACTCAAGTGATCATAAGAAGTAATGAATACATTTGGAAAATCACTCGAATTGTCTGAGTCTTGACCCAATCACTTCCTGAAAAAATTTAGTAATGATCGCAGCTACTGACCATCACCGCCAACGACTTGTCATCTTTTTCACAGTTATCATCGACATCTGCTTCATCATTGACATGATTCCCAACTCGACATTAGGCTTTACCAACACATCGTTACATTTTCACAACATCCTATTAGACTTTCATAACTCGAGTTTGCCATTCACAACTCGAGTTCATATCATCACTGGAGGGTAACCGGCGAGTGATTAGGCTTATAGGATGCAGAACTCGAGTTATGAATTGATAACTCGAGTTTACCAACACATTTTTACATTTTCACGACATTCCGTTAGACTTTCACAACTCGAGTTCGCCATTCACAACTCGAGTTCATATCGTCACTGGAGGGTAACCGGCGAGTGATTAGGCTTATAGGATGCAGAACTCGAGTTATGAATTGATAACTCGAGTTTACCAACACATTTTTACATTTTCACGACATTCCGTTAGACTTTCACAACTCGAGTTTGACATTCACAACTCGAGTTCATATCATCACTGGAGGGTAACCGGCGAGTGATTAGGCTTATAGGATGCAGAACTCGAGTTATGAATTGATAACTCGAGTTTACCAACACATTCTTACATTTTCACCACATCTTATTAGACTTTCACAACTCGAGTTCGTCATTCACAATTCGAGTTCATATCGTCACTGGAGGTAACCGGCAAGTGATTAGAGGGTAACTGGAAAGTCAGGAACAAAAAGGGGAAGAAGGACTCAAGTGGATTGATAATAACTCGAGTTAAGCAGCCCTCCACGCTTTAAATCCCTCAATCCCCAAACATTTCTGTTGACTCAACTTGACCTCCGACTTCTATAGCCCTCGAGTTAACTGAAGAGAAACTTACTATTAGTCCGTTGTTGTCTGTTCTGTCTCATAAGTTATCACCGCCATCCTCTGTTTATCCCTGTTTTTTAGCGCATATACAGAGGATCCTACAAAACAAGTAAAGGTTATCATAATGAAGCTGGACCAACTTTCTTTGCTATTCTTTGTTAGCAAAGGTTATCATTTTTTTCCATCAGGATTAGATTGTTCGACTGGTAGCTGTTGTTTCTTGTTGGACATTAATTGTTATGAGTTGACTGGTTGGCCAGAAGAGAATGCGCGAGCACACTTACACGGCTGAGTGATTGGATCATTTTGTTTTAGTTTATTTAGAAGTGCATGCAAGATATATTGAACTGGTTTTTAAGATTTTCACTTTTGGTTAGTCTATTAATCGATTCAGAGGAAAACAATGCAATCGGTTCATAAAACCTTGGGCGCCAATGCTGTACGCTCATGCTTGTACATGCATCTGTCTGCAATAACTCTAGATGATTAGATTAAGATAATCGCATGTCAAACTCATAAAGTTTTGAACCTACTTTGGGAGCCTGCATATCAATATATCCTCTAAATGATGTCTAACAATGACAGAGTACAAGCAAACATCTTGCAAAAGTTGAGTTTTGGTTATTGTGTTTGTATAAGATTTTTTTTTTCAGAGAATAGTTACATGATATTCTCCTCATGAAACCAGTCAGCTACTTTTCATGTATAAATTGAAAATTTTGACTTTAGTAAAAAATACTTGATTATCCACGTTTGAAAATGAAGGAGTAAACTACTAATTTGGATATCAACCTTTTATATGAGGTGTTATAATTAAGTTTTTATTCTATTTGATCAAGGTTGAGGAAGTGAAACATTTCTTTAACTGTTTGTCAGGATCCTCTTAGAAGTGCTATTGTAGATTCTTGCATTCAAGTCATAGACAATGGGAGGGAAAGCATTAACAGAAAAGTATAAGCACAATTTCTTTGTGGTTTAATGTTAATATTTGTCTCAACTTTCTGTTCCAATCAATATGGACCAATGACATATGCTTAATAGGAATTTCTTGCACAAATTGCAAATATTTTTTATATTTACTCTTTACAATACTTCAAATCACTGTGATCAATTAAAGGTGAGATCACTATTAGGCTAAATTTTTTTTTTGAAATTTTAATGCTAAATAAGGTAATGTGAATGTTATAGTTAGGAGCAAGCCACCCTAACTATATTAATGCTAAATCAGGTATTCTTTATATTTACTCTTTAGAAACTTTTGCTATGAATGTGTGCAGCATGCTCCTGATCTTGGTGATATTCCTGTAGCTTGCTCTAAGAGGAGATGACAGTCATTTAGATAAAGTAACTGAATTTGAAACTGCAATATGAAAAACACTTGTACTGCAATGAATTTTCAAGATGTCTGAATCGACAAACTTTGAGTTATTATTCACTTGTGATGTTATCTTGATAATTTTATTGCATAACCCTTAATACTATTGGTGTTTTTATGCTTACAGATTCAGTGGTTCTAGCAGGAAAAGCCACTCAAATTCTTTAGACTGGACTCTTTTTTCTTCTACAAATTTGGATTCTATGACATCTGATGTTGTTGCTCCTTCACCCTGGATAATCTTTGGTTGCCAAAATGGTAAACGTTATAATTCATATTTTGCTGATTGTGGTAGTTAAAATTATGCATACATATTCACATGGGAAGGTTGGTAAATTTTCTGTTCAGTAATTGTTTTACGAAGAAAATTGAATTATTGAATATGGTCTTATCTCCAGAAGTGGGATGATCACCCTGCAATGTTGTGAAAATGGCAAACTCGAGTTGTGAAAGTCTAATAAGATGTGGTGAAAATGTAAGAATGTGTTGGTAAACTCGAGTTATCAATTTATAACTCGAGTTCTGCATCCTATAAGCCTAATCACTCGCCGGTTACCCTCCAGTGACAATATGAACTCGAGTTGTGAATGGCGAACTCGAGTTGTGAAAGTCTAACGGAATGTCATGAAAATGTAAAAATGTGTTGGTAAACTCTAATTATCAATTCATAACTCGAGTTCTGCATCCTATAAGCCTAATCACTCGCCGGTTACCCTCCAGTGACGATATGAACTCGGGTTGTGAAAGTCTAACGGAATGTCTTGAAAATGTAAAAATGTGTTGGTAAACTCGAGTTATCAATTCATAACTCGAGTTCTGCATCCTATAAGCTAATCACTCGTCGGTTACCCTCCAGTGATGATATGAACTCGAGTTGTGAATGACAACTCGAGTTATGAAAGTCTAATAGGATGTTGTGAAAATGTAACGATGTGTTGGTAAAGCCTAATGTCGAGTTGGGAATCATGTCAATGATGAAGCAGATGTCGATGATAACTGTGAAGAAGATGACGAGTCGTTGGCGGTGATGGTCGGTAGCTGCGATCATTACTAAATTTTTTCAGGAAGTGATTGGGTCAAGACTCAGACAATTCGAGTGATTTTCCAAATGTATTCATTACTTCTTATGATCACTTGAGTGTTCTTAACAATCTCTTCTCTGTTTATCCCTGTTTTTTAGCTCATATACACATGATCCTATAAAAGAAGAAGATGGCGAGTTGTTGGGGGTGATGACATCGGAGTTGTTGGCAACTGAGAAGAAGATGACGAGTGCTCAAGATTTCACTATGTTTTCTTTCTAGTTTATCTCAACTCATGGCATCGGAGTTATTGATATTGTTTAACTTTTGGTACTTCTCATTTTTTGACAACAGGATTTAATTCAGAGAAACACAAAATATTAAATGTTGTGGACTATAGCAATCCAAGGCCACGGATCCAGGGTCGACCAACGGCACCGATGACGACAGAGAAGATGAATAGTCCTGAATGCATTTTAGCGCCATTATCACGCCTCCCTCAACACTTTTCAATTTCAAAACTTCCAAGGTTACGCACGTCATTTTGTCTCGAATTCTAATATTCCAGTTCAGGCACTCGCACTGATCTGGGTTATGGAATTTCAGAACACCTTTGCGTCTTTTATTAATTTAAAAGTTCTTTTTGAGGGATCTTCCCTAGATTTTTGTAATTACACTTTGCAAGTAAAGGTTTTGTTGCCTATAATCCTACACTTTGGAATCAAAAGTTTTGTTGCCTCTAATTTTATTATATTTCAAACATTGGTCCCTGTGATTGATGAAAAAGTGGAACCATTTAAACCCTAAAGGGTACAAAACCCCATGTGTAAAAGTTGAGACTCTAAAGAGAAACTGATGAACACTCTCAAAGTACAACCAAAATATTGCATCAAATAGTTAATAAAAATGCTATTTATGACAATAATTTAAGATAGAAACATACAATTATAATGTATGTCTTGCAACATACACCACAATTCTGATGACTAATGTACTTAATTTAAAACATTGAAAAACACTTCGTTGCACACAACATTTGTTGTCATATTTGTTACTTTGTCAGCATTATCCAAAAGTAACATTTTGATGTCATCTTTATGTCTCACCCTTGAAATAGCAACATACAATTGGCCATGCGTGAAAATAGATCTTGGAAGATATAAATCAACTGACATCAAATTTTACCCCTAACTTTTATTTATTGTCATTAGTGATATACGTGAGCAAAAAAATTATAGTACATTAAGAGTGCATAGTAACATATTTGATTATGCCTAGATAAACGTAATCATTATGTGCAATTCTGACACATGTCCAATGTGATGTGAATGCATCATTATTTCTATTTGGATGTTTTTGCTTTGAGAACTAACTTCAACAATTGTGAACATATTGGGATTCCATTTATTAAAAGCACTTATGAATTATATTGACCACATTTAATATGAATATTATCATAATATATTTATCCAATTAAATAAATGTAAGAAAATATTAATTTTTCATGACAAGCTGCATATTCAATAAAAAGAAATGTTATACATGGTGGAGAATATTTCGGATAACATATTAAGGAATCTATAATCAAAATGACATTTAATATCTAAATCGAACAATAGACTAATAAATATGATAGATAATTGCGTTTGTTATGATAGCACCAGATTATGTAGTGTTTGAAATTTCTCCCCTAAATATGTTTATAGTTCCAATTATTATATTGTATAATAAATGTAAGTTAAGATTTTAAAATGAAGAAAACATATTATTTAGATAATGCCAAATCTGGTTACAAATTAAAATTATTTTTATATTCTTAGTAGATAACAAAAGTTAAAGAACCACATGATTTGTAAAACAATTATATATGTTATATTTGTGAAAATTTTGTGAAATATATGAGCCACCAAAGAATATAGGAGCAACCAACGGATGGTAGATGAGAACATGTTTCATGGAGAGAAGTTGATGGTGATGTCCAAATCGCATAAGCAAATCCCATTGTTAAAAAAGAATTTGTAATGCATGTTAATGAAATGAAACAATATGATCCGGTTATATGTTCATATAATTTCAATCTGATAGAAATTTATTGAACTTTTTAACTTGTGGACAATTTAAATTTTTAAATTATATATATATCTATTTGTAGAAAATAATGAGATAAGTAGAATATTAAATGTCGATTATATTCTATATTAAAAATGGTGTTAGTTATAATCATCCACCACTAAGTTCACTACATATCATTCCCTGTGGACTAAAACTTATTTTCCAAACACAAAAAAGCAGTATTAAATCATTGACATAAACAAAAAATATGGTGGAACTAACCATCATTTTAGAAAGCATTAACAGGATTAAGGTGCAAATTTATCTCGAAAGTTTCCACTAAGAAGCAATTTTACCCTAACAGTTTTTGCAGGTTTAATATTACTTCAGAAATGGAGCAATGTTACCTTTTCCATTAAAAATTTAATGGTAAACATTAATTTTTTTACTGTCAATGTCAGTTTTTTACCTGTATGGGACAATATTGCTATATTTTGAAACTTTCGAAGTGACATTAAACCTGAAATAACTTCTAGAGCAACATTGCTTATAGTGAAAACTTTTAAAGAAAATTTGCACTTTAATCCTTTAAAAAAAAAAAAAGAAATGTTGATAAAAGACATGCCAAAAATTATACCGTATTGAAGAAAACATGTTAAGTTAATTTGTGTATTAACCTATCAAATCAAGATACAAAAATATAAGTTTGAAAGTAATATACTCGATAAATATTGTGGTCACAAAAACTTTTAGTACTTTTTGTAACTAATTACATCTTTTTGTAATCACCAATGCTGTAAATAGGCACCAAAGTTAGTCAAAAATTAAAAGAAACATTAAACACAACTTCATAATAGTGGATAATTATGAGAAAAGCATCCAATTAAAAAAGATCAGACATATCAATAATGCAGTTATACAAAAGTAACACTACACAATATGATTAGCTTGAAACCAAAATTATTCTCCCCTTCAGTGCTTAACTTTTTAATTTATGGTCCATTAAATTTGTTAGGAATTTTAACATCTAATAGGATCCTTAGCGACTTAACCTCGGCTAGATTATCATTTGCGACATTTAGCTTAGTTTTTTTTATTAACCCCATGACAAGGTTAAATCACTTTTCATAACAATCAGCATTCAATTTCTAGTGGAGATATCTCTTTGGCATCATTCATATTCATCAACCACCTTAAAGGGACAACAATAGGCAATAATCCTGATTCAACAACCTTCAACTGCCAAAATTCTTTTAGAGAAGTTCTCAATATATATAATTTCAAAATTATAAGATAATGCATCACTACAAGCGCCCAAAAGTCACTTAAATGTTGTAGTTTCTGATGAAGATTATATTGAACTGTCTTTAACCGTCTAATGTTCTCAACTTTGTATATCATTTATTATGTAACAATTATTGTATACTAATACATACATTACAAATCAGAAATGTCTCTCAAAAAATTACAAACAACAAAAATAATAGATAGGTTGTGGTCAGAAGAGAAAACGTATCTTTAGATATAGGCTATTAATTTCTAAACAACAAATCCATGTCAGACATCTATTATATCAAATTAAGATTTCCTTATAAATGCAAAACTATTAAATTTATGAAAATATAACGCCGCACGATATACGTTTTCCAAGTATACTTGTCTTGAAAATATTTGATTTATTTTGATTCAACAACCTCCCGTGATATTTTATTAAAAATAGTATAGTTTATATATTAATATTATTTTATTCTTAAAGTTTGGTAGTTAAAATCTAGAAATATCATGCCCCACAATCCTCTTTTCCAGCTACTCCTATCCTGAAGGTATTCATTTATTTTGATGTAACATATTTGCCCTAAATATATTTATTACAAATGTATATTAATTTTCAGGTTAATATTATTTGTTTTTTAAGGTTCTAAAGTTAGACAAGGTAAATCTCAAAAAAGTTCCTTATGATATCTCATTTCTGGGTACACTTATCTTACTAGTATTTGATTTAGTTTGGTTGTACCTTGTGGGGCTTGATGTATTTATTCTTAAAATATGAACATTTATATCATAATATGATTTTATTTTTAAGTAAAATACTCTAACTACCCCTCTATTTTGCCTTATTTACACACACATCCTCTCTATTCTAAAAACCTATATAAATCTCCTTTGAAATCAAAATATATGTCACACATACCTTCCTTATATTTTTAAGATTTATTTTTCATCCATCCAATTATTAATTGATTGTTAAGTTTGACTCTCAAAATTTTTTGATACCCCTTTATGATGCAAGAAAATTATTTAAAACTTATATTTATCAAAAAACAATACAACCAAAAACAATTCTAATATATATTTTTATTATTTTTAATATGTTATAAAATTTATTAATTTTTGATTATATTATAAAATTTTATAATTTTAATCACTCATCCTATTTATTGAAATGTGTTTATTTTGGGTTTTTTAAAAACAGATAAAAACATATTTCAAACATATATTTTTATTATAGAATAAATAATATAAGTTCAAGACATTGTATAAATAATTCATTGTTGCTGTCATTGATTTTTTTTCCAAGAAATTTGCTAGCATTAGAAAATAAATTAGAAATTTGATATGAAAAAGGGTTAATTAGTAAATAAAATTTATCTTAATATAAATTTCAATTAAAAATATTTTCTTAGTATCTTTTTAGAATATTCTTATCGGAGTTAATTGTTTGAACCTAAATGTAGGTTTTCAAAATAGAGGGGAAGTCCGTATAATTAAGGCAAAATAGAAGAATTGTCAGAGTATTTTACTCTTTTATTTTTAAAGATTGGAAGATAGGATATGATATATCCTGCTAGATGATATATGTTTCCTATGTACACTTATCATAAAAATATTTGTGCTAGTTTGATTTAACATATTGACCATGATATATTCATTATTAAACAAATTAAATTATTAATTATAAAAAATGAAAGTTATGATATGAAATATTCCCCAACACATACCTCTTTTCCAAGTGCAATATCTATTTCAAATTTGATTTATTTTTATTTAGCATATTGGACAAGATATATTTATTATTAAAGTATATTAAGTTATATATTAATATATTCATATTTTTAAAAGATTGGAAGTTAGGATATGAAAATATTTTGCAACACATACCTCTTTTCTAGGTACATGTATCTTAAAAATACTTGATTATGTTTGATTTAACATATTGCCATATATAAAATTACATATTCATATTATTTCATTGCAGCAAGATTAGATGTCAAGATATGAACATATGCCGCAACACACATCTCTTTTTCAGAACACTTATTTTCAAAATATTTGACTTAGGTTGATTAGGCATACTGACCATGATATATTTATTATTAAAATAAATGAAATTATATGTTAATATTATTTAATTTTTAAAGATTGGAAGTTAGAATTTGAACAATTTCCGCTACACATGCATATATACACTTATCTTCAAAATATTTTAGTCTGATTTAACATATTCCCAAGAAAAGCTATACTTATTCTTATAAAAATATTAATTTATAACTTAATATTATTCTAGTTTTGAAGTTTGAATGATAGGATATATATGATAATATCTGGCCCTAAGATCTATATTTTCTAGGTACACACATCTTAAAATTACATGATTTATTTTGATTTAACATATTGCTCATGATATATCTATCATAAAAATATAGATATTTTAGATTAATATTTTGTTTTATTTTTAAAATTTGGATGTTTGGATCTGACCACCTCCCATTATTACGCCAAATTTTGAAACTACTCCCCATAAAATCTCATTTCAAGTTGTGCTGTTAATTGGGATCACAACCATATAGTTAAGTGTGATGAAGGAAAAACAACAAGTAAACCGTGATAAGATCATACTGCGTGACCATTGATTTCACAAAGACACTATTAGTTGCATAACAGAAGGAAGTGCAAATCATATTAATTGTAGTGAGACGACCCCCTATAAAGACCTGGTATGTTCCGTCTATCTGATTCACCAAGCAATTCATCAGCAACACTCATAATGGGTACTTACAAATTTCACTACAAATTCAACCATGAAGAAAAATCAGAACAAAAAAATAAAGTACCAAAAACTTGACAATACTTCTATGCAGACGTTTGGTCGCCTCATCGCAAGTATATCTATCCCAGTAATCTTGTGCCTGTTAAACTTCACAGAACCCCATGCCTCTGAGGTATAGAAGGAAGTGAGAGGCCATGAAAGTAAGGAAAAAGAAGAGGGTGCTTCAACACAAGGCGGGAAAATGAACGGAAGAAGACAACACAAGGCGGGAACTCGAGTTATTGAACCTGTGAAAGTCTTATAGGATATTGTGAAAATGTAACACTGTATTGGTAAAGCCTAATCTCGATCTGGGACTCATGTCACTGATGAAAATTAAGACTCATCTCGATGATGAAGCACATGTTGGTGATAACGATGAAGAAGAAGATGACGAGTTGTTGGAGGTGATGGAGTCAGAGTTGTTGGCGACGATGGCGAAGAAGAAGATGAGGATGACGGTGATAACTTATGAGACAGAACAGACAAATTTTAGTGACACGAGCTATTTGAAATGGTCAGGAGTAATTTCCTGGGTCAGTCAGATGAAAGAGTGTGATGCTAGGGCTAGTCGAAACTCTACTTCTCGATTCGTTGATGGTTACCGGGAATGGAGCTTTTACGGCACGATTGGGTTTTGACGCTTACACAGACAACAACGGACTAATAGTAAGTTTCTCTTCAGTTAACTTGAGGGCTATAGAAGTCAGAGGTCTAGTAGAGTCAATAGAAATGTTTGGGGATTGAGGGATTTAAAGCATGGAGGGCTACTTAACTCGAGTTATAGTCAATCCACTCGAGTCCTTCTTCCCCTTTTTGTTCCTAACTTTCCAGTTACCCTCTAGTGATGATCTTTACTCGAGTTTTAATTGGTAAACTCGAGTCCAACCGTGGATTGACAACACCACCTAACTGGAGTGTGTTATTTACAACTTGAGTTCTGTGTATATTGATAGGATAACTCTCTGGTTACCCTTTAGTGATGCAGAAACCTCGAGTTTTTAATGGGCCAACTCGAATCCACATGCGGATTGAACACAGGAATGCACTGGAGTGAGTTCTGTACAACTCGAGTTTGGTTCTGCTACACACCATCACTCTTCGGTTACCCTACAGTGATAAGGATAACTCGAGTTTTTAGATTAGAAACTCAAGTCCGTCCGTGGATTCATAACACTACCTCACTGTCGTCTGTTCTTTACAACTCGAGTTCAGTGCAGCTTGAAACACACACTATTTGGTTACCCTCTAGTGATGTTTATAACTCGAGTGATATATTGGCCAACTCGAGTCGTCATACGGAAGTAATACAAGTACGCATTGGAGTTAGCTTCTGAACACCTCGAGTTTGATGCGGCTTCATACCATCACTCTTCAGTTACCCTCCAGTGCTGAGCAAAACTCGAGTATAAATTCCATCAAAATCGAGTTTAATGTGTGCTTTAACAAGATCTTGTTTCTACCTCATTAGATCAGACTGTTATTATATTCATAACAAGATCATAGCTTTTCCTCAGTAGAGAAAGTTTGAATAAATACTCGGTAGCATCAACAACTATGGCCTTGCTTTTCCCATCGCGATCCAAACAGAAGATTGTATTTTCAGAAATCTTTGAAATATAAATTGAGACATCAAGTGTTTTTATTACCCATTATCTCCGTTTGAAAGACAATATTTGATGTGCTTTAAAGTTGTGTAAATAAAAACACCATTGCCACCTAGCCTCCACTTTTTACATGGATTGTCTCATGCAGAGTACATTGATGCACAAGCTTGTTGCTAGCGATGACAATGCAATGTTTGCCGAGCAAGGCAACATGTTCCATATCATTAGACCAAACAACATACTTCACAAAGGGTATATGAATATCACCAAAAACTATCCTCTGTTGAAGATCAAATATAACCACCTCATTAATCTCGAGTTTAATGTGTACTTACATTGGGTTACATGAACACAAATATTTTTTGTGGTATAGCAGATGTGGTCAAGTATGTTTTAGAAGGTCATGATAGCAAAGTCAAGTGGGTTGCATTCTCATACCATTTTACAACCTTCCCATCACAACCACAACAATTAGAAAAATCTATTTCCCCACAGTTAAATAAAGTTTCACAACTTATGGAGAATCATTCACAAGTCCTTCATAAGGATTCACAAGTTCTTCTATGAATTTTACAATTTCCTCACCTAAATTGACCTTTACACATGTTTACCAACTTTTCATTAGGTTTTCACAAACTCCGATAATGTTTTCACAGGATAACATTCGATTTTCGCAGGTTATCTTTGGGTTTTCATAGATTTTGTTTTGCAACTTCATTGAAACCATTTGCAACTATATGTATAACATTCTCACAATAATAAAATCACAATTTCCTACATCTCAACACTGTCTCACAACTTCACCAATTGACATGTTCATATGCTATTTCCACGGTTTAGAAATTTCAAAAGCTGCAATTCAAACTTCCCCACTTAACAACAGAGTTTCACAACTTATTTTACAACCTTCTTCATTATGTTTTATCCACATTTTCCAAACTTATTTTAACCCATGCACATTCTCACAACAGAGTTCATAGGTTTTGTCACCGTTACATTTTATCCACATTTCCCAAACTTATTTTAACCCATGCACATTGAACTGTCATTTTAATCAGCTGGAGAAGTTAAAATGAAATACATTTTTAAACACAACCACTTACCGAACTTCAGCATCGAAGCTCAAATTTGCATCCGAACACCGGTACTCTGCAATTGTCCAATGCCTTTCACTACAACCTCTCATCGCCTTCGCTCCTCCTCAAATCCACCCCAAATTCGCCCCATAGTGTCGCTACCACTATCCTCTCTCAAGGCCACGAAACCAGGGTCGACCAATGGCACCGATGACGACAGAGAAGATGAAGAGTCCTGAACGCGTTTTTGCGCCATTATCATGCAACGCTTTTCAATTTAAAAACTTCTAGGGCTACGCACGTCATTTTGTATCGAATTGTAATATTCCAGTTCAGGCACTCACACCTATATGGGAATATGAAATTTCGGATCACCTTTTTGTCTTTTCCCATTTTTAAAGTTCTTTTTGAGGGATTTTACCAAAAAAATAAAACAAGTAAAGTTTATAATAAGCTTATATGATAATAAAATATAAGATAAAATAACAACAAAATATTTTGATCAAAATAAATGACAACAAAATATAGAATATCACAAAAGAATCCTAAGCATTAATGGGGAGGCTGTGCGCGCAAAAGCATATAAGGGGAATACTTGTAAATATAATATAATATTATTTTAATATAATAATTTCCTAAAATATCGGGGTCCTCAATAGGATTTCTCTGATTCTCCCAACTTGGATGCGCCTAATATTTGAGAAAAATTAGGGAAGGGTAAAAAATTAGTGATTCATAAAATAGTTCAAATATAGAAAGGGAGAATGAGATGGTTAGTTATAAATATTTTAAAATATTAAAATAAGAAGGTAGAAGACAAAACAACATATAAATTAAAATATTGACAAAAAATATACCAAATATAAGGAGAGATAAAGGGAAATTTGTTACTAAATATTTCAAAATTTTAAACTGAAAATGTGAAAAATCAAATAAAAGTATAAAATTACATATTCTAAAACAGAAATAAAGGTAGATATTAGGGATGTGGTTACAAAATATTTCAAAAGCTTAAATTTAGAATGAGAAATAAAATTCCAAGGAACAAACCAATGAGAAATAAAACAAATATTGAAAAATATTTTTAACATAAAAATATAAAAAATGATATCTATTTGGTTCAACGACAGTGTTAGCAAGCAATCCAAGAAAATATGAGAAGGAAAGGCACAAAAGAAAGAATAACCTGGCTGTTACAAATGTCACTACAAACTGAAAAATAGAAAACCACAAAAATATTTTAATTAAGTCGTCTGATTACACAGATCACTCCAAAATCGCCTTTCATTTGCCTGAAAGGGCTTATCAGGATTGAAACTCCAAAATCCCCTTTCATTCACCTGCAAGGCGTTTTTTATCAGTGCTCTTGATTAACATCTTCTTTCTCTTTGTTTTTATAGGATGGATGGCCTGAGAAGGGAAAAGAAAACCAAATCATAACAAGTTAGCAATAAGAAAAAACAATACCTAAATCGGGATAAAAAATGTCAATGCATTTGTTAATGACAGACCATTTGGAGGAGGTGACTGAAAGATAAAAACAACATATCTCGATGTCGTGAAATTCCCAGAACTATGAATTTTGTCAAACTGTTGAAACCATGGCAATCATGTGCAAAAATGGAAGTCACATATGTAAACCGCCTCAAACTTGAACGACATAACCAAACAAGTGAGGTAACTAGCGTTGAAGTATAAAGAATGGAATAGAAATACCTAACTATTATCATAGTTAAGAGAGCAAGATGAAGCAAAATAACAACAAACCTGTGAAAAATGATGAAAATTACAGAAGTTATGGGGGAAAAATAGGCACCTATATATCAGGGGCAGTGACTCGAAGCCAGAACTTGACCAAAGATTTCAAACCATAAACAGAAGGCATGAAGCAGAAAGAAAAAATGAAAGTATGTGTAGAGTAAAACACTACGGTTACCTGCCATAATCTACATACATAAAAGCATCCAAAGCACCATATATACAGAGAAACAGAGAACACAACCATTTAGCCCACATTGGTGTAATATGCGGGAAACACAGAGTGGCTTGAAACGCACCCCACTAACACCACAACCGTATATTGGACCCACATAGTTATATAAGGAGTTAGTTATTGGCTTTCAAATTTTTTTTTTAAAAAAACAATACAATAAATTAACCGTAGTGTTTTACTCTACGTAGAACGTGGTCGTAAACAACAAATGTGGCTACTTTGTAACCGTCATTGAAATGCGCAGGAGAATAACCGATGGTGAGGGATTAGCTTATAAGGAGGAGAGAGAGGGTAAAATATGGTGTGGACGCATAGGAGGCTGACCTTAAACCTTACTATTATATATATAGAGAGAGATTTAAATGTCCCATAAATTTTTAGTTAATCAAGCATATTTTTGCCTCCTAGTCGCACAATATCGGTTTTATCAAGGGAAAAAATAGCTAAATATCTTAAAAAAGTTTAAGCACCAAAGTTTATACATTTAGGGCTTGTTTGGTATGAGGGGAGGGGAGGGAAAGTGGGCGGAGGAAAAAAATTTTTGAGTCAAATTTAAAAAAATTAGAGAAGTGAGGTTAAATATTTTTAATTAATTTTTCTTACTCTTTTATCTTATATATTTTCTTTATTAAAATTTTATTATCCCACTTCTTCAATCTTTTAAAATTCAACTCATAAAAATTTTCCCTCCCCTCCAAATCCCTCACATAAAACAGACCCTTAAGATATTGTTTTTCAGTTAAATGTTTTTAACCAAAGTTTTTCAGTTAAGATATTAATAATAAAAGTGAGTAATAACTAATAATTGATAATTACAAGATCCCTCGATCTTAATACTTAATTTAATTTAAAAAAATAGTATCTTCAATATTAAGTTTAGGTTTTGAAACAGTTATAATTATGATTTGTATAAGAAGAACTATTATTTATTTTTCATCAAAATATTTCAAATTAATAATTACTTAATTGTAAAATTTTAAAAAGAACTTTAAAAGTAGCTTTAGTGTATAATTAAAATGTTTTAAAATAATTAGGATATGCATTAGCATTTTTTATGGGAAAAATATAAATAAAGAACTTTAAAAATAGAAGGAAAAAAAAAAACAGAAAGGTGTTTTCAATATTTATAATACCAAAAAAAAAAAGTTAGACCTAATCTATCCTTTTTAAAATCAAAAGAAAATGACACAAATGACCCCCACATTTTTTTTAATTCTGAAATGTGCAAGCACTTCTTCTTCTCACCACAACCAGTATCTTTTGTTTTTTGTTTTTTTTTTTTTGCCATCATTTTTTTCCGGTTGTATTCAAAGCCCCCAAACAGCCTTTCACTATATCGTTAATGTAGGTGAACGTAAGAATTGGGGTTATCAATCTCAAACTGTACACCCACTTGAGCAACAAGGTGCATGACATGCACATGGGTAAACATCACATCATCAAAAACCTTGTGAAAAAGCACCAAATCTTTGATCTTCCCCTCGACGATGAAGACTCTGGCACGATCAAGGAGCTTCTTGCGAGCGTGCTTAAGGTTCGAATCATAGTAACGGTTGAAAGTATCAAGTCTAAGGATGCCATCACCACGCCGCTTCAACACCAGAGACAAGTGAGTGCCGACAAAACCAGCAGCACCAGTAACAAGCACAGTGAAACCAGAAGCAGAGCTCCGATGCGCCGACTTACTTACTTGCTTTTCCCAAAGGAGTTTGCCCCATGAGTCATCAAGGGCACGATGGTTGGGGGTGGCGGCTAGAGAGGAAGAATAGGAGAGAAATATGAAAAAAAAAAGGATGAAGATTAGGAAAAAGGAAGACCAAAGAGTGAGCTTGAAGTGGAGATTTGTCGGACTTGAATTTGTTTGGAGTGGATGGAATGTCATCAATGTGTGAGACTGTCTTGAGCTGGGAGTGGAAAGGGAGATCGGCAGGGATGCACTGCATAGTTTTGCAAGTGATGGTACGAACAGAAGAGGGATTGGAAGGAGAGGAATCGAGGAATGGGAAGGGGAAGGGGAAGGGGAGAGGCAAAGAAGCTGAGGAAGCTATTAAGAGTGAGAGTTGTGGGAGTTGGAGAGTATTTGTGTAGTTTCCTTTTAATTTTTTAAAAAAATAAATCAGGTCTAATATTTATCTGAAATTATGAATAATAGAAATATTTTTCTATTTTAAAAATCTTTATCTGTCTTTTTCCTTTTTTTTTTAATCACCATCCATAATCATAATCATAATCCATTTAAAAATAGAAAAAAAAACTTCTCTCACATACTTACTTCATAAACCGTAAAAACTATTCTCCAAAAGCTAATCCGAACACACACTTATTCCAATTAAGAAAACATAGGGGAGAGTGTTATGTTATCTTAATTGCAATAAGTGTGTATTTAGATTAGTTTTTGAAAATAGTTTTAACAATTTATAAGATAAATATGTGAAAAGAGTTTTATCTCAATTTACGTAAATTTAGGTTTTTTGACGTTACCAAACACTCAATTAATGGATGGGCATAGGAGAAAAATTTTGACGAAGGGTATGGAATAGTAACTAATAACTCAGAATTCCAGGGACTATATTGCAATTAAGAAAACATGGGGGAGTCCCCGCCTCGCCGCCAAGGGGGTGTTAAAATAAAACGGTCGCAGTCTCCGTCTTCGCGGGGGAATCTGAAACAGCGTCGGTCTCTTCTCTCTGAAATCCATCTCATAATCGTCTTTCGGTCCTTTGTGGTGCAGAGACGAAAAGGAGTAAGAAAAAAATGTCGTACGACGACGTAGAGATCGAGGACATGGAGTGGAATGAGGAACTCCACGCTTATACGTACCCTTGTCCATGCGGCGACCTCTTCCAGATAACGAAGGAGGACCTTAAGCTTGGTGAAGAGATTGCTCGATGCCCTAGTTGCTCCCTGTACATCACTGTCATCTACAACATGGAGGATTTTCTCGATGATCAAAATTCTAAGAAAAATCTTGAGCAGCCAAAGCAACAAACCGTTACCGTCGCCTAAATTGCAGGTTTCTAGTAATTTTTTATGACTTTTGTTTTTCTTTTGATTCATGCGGTTTTTTTTTCCTACTTCTATCCTTTCGATATTAGTTGGGAATTAATCGTAGTCTTCATGAGTTTAATTTCCTTCCTTAGGGTCCTTGCCACCCCCACTGCCGTATATGTTTTGTATTTATTTTTCAATTCGGCCGGTTTGATTGTCAAAACACGATAATCCTCATCTGTTCGAGCTCCTGGGATTGCTTGCTGGCTTGTTTTCTGACTTGCCCATCTCATGGAGGCGATTATACTAACGTGTTAACTAGGTTTTTGTTTGGACCCTATAATTGCTTGATTAACCTGTTGCCTGAAAAGTCCGTAAAAAGTGTCCCTTTTTCACTCGTTGGGTATAGTATTTACGGAAAACAAGAGGGCAAAGATGTTGATAGTAGGAGTTTAAGTTTTCATGCACTCTAGCTGTATAAATGGATTATTATACGTGTTCTGTTAATTGAATTTTCCTGGTCTTTATGTGTTTGAATTTCCATCCTTCCCCAAAAAGAGAACACTTGTATGTTTTCTGTTTACTAGACACATTTCCCGACTCATATTGCATGAAGTCAAAGGAGTGAGGGTGTTTCTTGTTATAGATTTTATTGATAATATATTGATTCTTTGGCTTTAATTCTCAGCCATCCCATAGGTATTTCAATCCTGCAAGTACAAAGGCCTATATTGGGTTACATTAAAAGGGTTTGAATCTTGGGTCTTGATTTTCCTGAACTATCTTGCAAACGGATTTTTAAACAAACGTGAGAGGCTGCGTCTAAACTTCAATTTATTGCATTGGCTCATTAGTAGGTTTTTTTTTTTTTTTTTTTTGGGTGGAGATTGCAAGGATTGAAGGAGGACGTTGCCTTTATCATTCAGCAGTTATAAAATTATTGGGAACGAACTTGTAGTCTAAGAGTTCGAGCTTCTTAAAAGTGCATCTTTACTGACTCTAGTGCATACTCATTCCTTATTGTGCTTTATTTGATGTTTGGTGGAGAAGGTCTCAACTTATAACTGTTTGTTTAATGGATAATTTAACTTGTCTGTAGATATTCAGGTGGAGATTAAAATCGTGTGTGTGTTCAGTTGTTCACTCCTAATTCCCTTTTATATGTTTTCCGTGTTTGCTGATTTGCCATATCAGTTTTTCCTATTTTGGCATTTCTCCCAGCAGTTCCCTCACTTTTGTTGCTGAGATCAAAGCCTTGTGGCATAAAACTATACTGTCAACTATAAACGGATGTGAAATCTTTTGTTTTCTGTTTGGCTTTACTGAGCCTTTATGTTGATGTCAATTATCGGAGTTGTGTTGTGTATTTGTGCTCACTCGTAACTTTTCATTTATTTTAACAGTACTTGTGTAGTTTTGTTTTTGAGGGGGCGAGTTGTAGCTATTGCGTTTCATTGGGTCTGAATTTTTCCCCCCCTCCTCATGTTTGGTTGACACTGTAGATTTCATGACGGTGAAAGTTGAAAAATATTTCTGGTCCCTTGTTTACAAGCACCTCCTCTATGGCCCTTAATACAAAGATCTTTTGTCTAAGACATGAAGCTTTTTTTCCCAAGTATCCTTTGTTTTAATATTCCCAAACAAACTGTACAACTCCCTACCAACTAAACAGTCCCATCTAATTAATAAATTTTATTAAGGTTAATTTTGAAATTTTACAAAAATTCATTGACTCTGACTGACTACTTTAAGCTGCAACAAAATGGACTAGAAGGAGAGTGTGTTGATATATTGTAATTACAAAACTTGGTACTGTTTGTTGATCAATAAAGAGTAGAGTAGTAAATGGTTTCACTTCTTTCGGGTATATGACTGAATGCTTTGTCTTGCAGATGTTCTGAAACGGAGAGAGCTATACACTTTTGGTGCGGCTTCATTGATCATAGCATAGACAGGGACCTTTTCTTGCAGGCAGGAATTCTTTATATTTGACATGAAAAAATGCGAGAGAACTATTATAATTTAATGTAGTTTGACAAGAATACTATTATTTATTTGAATTATCCTTACTCTTGACTCTTGAGCAGGGAAAAGTGAGCCTTGTGGTGTAACTTCTCAGGAATTTTGTGACCTTTTCCCCATTGCCCGAAAGTATTTAAACAAATGGTGTACGCCAATGGATGTGATAAAGCCCTCCACCGTGAATAATTTCTTCCTTTTTCTCATGTATTGGAAAAATTATTTTGAAATTGGTGTCTAAGATCAAACAAACTGTATCCCACCCTCATCAAATTGTGAGCATGGGCTGCTCATTATGAATTTAAGCTATTAAGATTGAATTTGGATTATTCAAATTTAATTCAATTTTATGACTATGTATTTCTTAATTTTAATAGATATAGAATATTAAATAAAGATAATGCCATATTTCATTGTAGTAACAAGTGCGCATTAACAATCCGACTGATCCTAATTAGGAAAATTGAATTAGGGACCCATTTTCTCTTACAACACAATGATACGTTCAACTCTGCATTTTGCCACTATGATCCAATAAGTGAATAGTAAGAGAATCTGTTTCTCAAATTTGTGATATTCATTCCATGTGACCTAAACTAAGGGCAAGGGAGTAATTCTGAGTTTGGACGTATCTTACCACAGTAGATATTTGTCATATGCTTCTCTAGTAGTTTAGAGAGATTCTCTTGTACTGTCTACATTATCAGATTTCTCAATTCTGCAATACATCTATTTAATTTTTGGACCAAATCTAACCCACAAAGACACAAACATGTTAATGCTGGACTTAAGCCTACATCTCATCTAAATGTGGCCAGTTACCACTGAGACAATTAGTCGTTGATATCAATAATCTTGAACTTTAGAAAGTTGTGATTGTAAGTTGCAATATTTGAAGTTACATTACCATGTAGGGGATGCAGCTATATTGTGTGAAACATGCCAATCCTACACAGTGAAAAGTAAATCATTTTTATAAAGAGCAGAGTCAAGTTTTCAGTAGTGATCATGCATGAGCTTCGATTATTAAAACAAACATCACCTGTCGCTCATCATTACAGTGTTAAGATAATATGATGTGGATCTTGCTGGGCAACTTTTGCTATGATTTACTTGTTACATAACATTGACCAGACGTAAAATAATAGCACTATTTTCTAAGGTGAAGGGCAAGTGGAAACACATTGTTGGCCACTGTGAATTTATTGGCCATATTTCACGTTCACTATATAATATATTGCAGATGATAGGGTTACCTTTTGGGCTCGCAAAAACACTAATCATGAGCCCTTTTTATCAAGTTAGAAAAAAGCAGTTTGTATGACTGAGTGTGTGGTTCAAAACTAGACGATAAAGTGGTGATTTTGGCCATGGAAGCGGAAGTTTGTGTTGGTGATTATTGCTGTTAAAATTGGCATTTTGTAGATAGTGGTGGTGGGAGTTATGTCATTATTATATCTCCCCACTCTCATTCTGATGCGGATTTCCAATTACAGATGATAAGTGGTCTCTCCTTTTGCACCATCACCAAGTTTTCATGGTCAGTGGAAATCTGACATTAACCTTGACAATCATATTAATCTTTATTATAGATAAAGATCAGATTTCATTAAAATATCAAATGATGTGACATATTAATCTGTAACATCATTTGAGAGGAAGCAAATATTTTACTTGATACCAACACTAATAGCCTAGCCCATGGGTTGGGGCGAGCTAGCCCATAACTTGCGGACTAGTCCATTTTACCAGCTCTACCTAAGTGCAACTGTGCATAGTTCTACCAATGAGGGGTTGTCTGGATGGTAGGTACCTTAACCTCTTAACCAGCTAGTATCGGGTTTAATTCTTGAGTATAAAGAAAACTTTAACTGGAACATCAACGCCCCTTAAATGGACCTCCATTTGGTGGGATCAGATTAGTTAGTTGCTCAGATACTTAATCATAAGATCCAAAAAAGCGTTGAATTCCGGTTGTTCAATCGGAATGAAAAAAAGAGAGAGAGAGAGAGATGTGAAAAAATAGACATGTTGGAGTTGTTGGGTGGAATCAAAACTAATTCTTGACAAAAGCAATATTGGAGTTGTTTATATTAAACCCTGTTTTAGCTTCTCTTAACATATTTCAAATATACACTAAGCAATAGTCTACTCGAAGGCTGTGCAGCCATGGTTTCGCAGTGTTCTTGCCATAAAAACCAAACTCTGCCAAAATATGTAAATTACGCAATTTTTATTATGTGCTTGTTATTATCGCTCCAAAGAGGATGTTGACCCGACCTTGGCTGTCTTTTTCCAACTTTACATTAGTGATAAATAAAAGAAGGAAGTTGCGTGTGCGTCTATATATATTTTTTTATCATGAAATTTTGTGATTTAACTAAATGATCTTACATGTGGCCAGGCTCATTGGAGGATTGAAAAGATGCTTTTAGGAGGTATATTGTTTCTTCTTCCAAAGAGTATCATGATTCATATAAACTTCATAAATATAAATTACCAACAAGCATCAAAACCAAAATATGTTGACGAAAGTTACAGGTATTTCAAACTCCTTTTTTCTGATAGTGGTTCACCCATTTTGATTCTCTTTAACTTGGCTCTCACACTGTCTTCTTGTGCAATATGTTATTTGTGGAAACACATGCAAAAAGCACCAAGAAACGTGAGGAATAATCATATGCGTACTTACTTTGCTAGGCTCCTGGCTCTTTATAAGTTGCAGGCAAGGTGTTTGCAAAAATGCCTCTTGTATTTAAGAAGAACACAAATTTGAAAACACCTGATTTGTGAAGCCAAAAACAACATAGCGTTCCCATGGGCACGTTAATAGGACACATAGTACCTGGATTGGGACTCTTCCTTCTTGGCCTATGGCACACCATCAACCCCATCAAAGCTTATTTTGTGAAAGGCCCTTCCGACTTCACAGTAAGATTCTGGTACCAATTCAATGCCTTTCATTCTAGTCTCAAGCATTTGGAGCTCATTTCCATTATATCTTTCTCCATCCTTGCAATTTCCCTTCAAGTTTTGGATTTCCCTTCCTTCCACTTTGTCTTTGAGCTGGACAGTTTCGAGCATGTGACCATGTTTCTGCAGCTTATTGTGTTTGCAAGCTTCATACTTTATGCAGAATTTTTGACTGATTCATCTGAGCTTTTGTCTGTGTTTGTTGGGATCCTTGCATCCTCAGTTTTAGCCCAAGAGTTGTTTTTGCTTCACTTTCACTCCACCGACCACGTTGGAATCGAAGGACACTACCACTGGTTGCTTCAGCTCATAGTGTTTGTCTCACTTTTAGCTGCCATTGCTGCAACTTGTTTCCCAAAGAGTTTTGCAGCAGCACTTGTTCTTTCCATTTCTGTCATGTTCCAAGGTTGTTGGTTTCTCAACATGGGATTCATGTTATGGGTTCCTGCTTTTGTCCCTCAAGGGTGTTCTATAAATCATTTAGGCAAGACCAAATCTGGTCATCATAATCATAGCATGCTTGGAGCAATTTCTTGTGGCTCTCATGAGGCTGATTTTAGAGCAAGAGCTCTTGCTAATTTACAGTTCAGTTGGATCTTCTGTGTTATTCTGATAGTTTCAGGAATTGTTTGTCTCAAAATGGCTAGAAGATCCACCATTTCAAACAGATTGATTGAGTACCAGAGACTTCATAGCAGAGTTGCAGATTCCACCATAACCACTGAAGGTTTGAAGCTTGTTACTTCTCAATTTGTTAAGCAGGAAGAAACTTGAAAATGTGACAAATAAAATATCCTTTAGGTTAAGTTGCATCCATCACCTGAAGTATTTTTCTAGAAACACTCACCATCCTAAATTAATTTTTGATGCGTTTAGCTTGCTAAAGTATTTTTTCACTAGCACTCATTATTCTAAAGTCTAAACTAATTTTTGTTGCAACTTCGTTTTATAGTATTTTTCTCAATAACAACTAGCTCCCTAAGCTTAGGATATCCAAAGACACCAATTTACAAGGTCACGGCAGTTTGGCCTGATAACCCCCAAAACCCTTTCCTCAATAAAAACTTATCTTTTTGTATTGCGCAAGATACTGAGTACTATTAAAAAAAATATTTGAAAATGCTAGGCACACAAAAACTTACATTAGAATACTGTGTGCTACTAGAAAAGCACTAGATGCATCAAAAATTAATTTAAAATACTGAGTGTTACTAGAAAAATACTTTATGGTATTGGATGTTACTTAATTATATATCGTTTTATATGGGAATTTTAATTACACAAGCCAAGAATAATCTTATGCTTTATCCAACTATCTGTTGGATTTTGTAGGTGGTTGTGTCAATATGTATAAATTCAAATCCTATGAATACTAGATTACAACTGGAATGTTGCTATGTTTTTCTTCTGGTATACTGGTCCATACATAAATATAAACTGTGAAATATGTTTTTACTTGTAATGTCACCTAAGTTTGAATCCGATTGAAGGAAATTTTGTGGGCCAAATCACCAGGATTTGTTTCTGAGAATTTGTCTGTTTAAGTTTTGTAACCTCTAAACTTGGATCACTTGTGTCTGGTTGAAATAAGAAACGGTGTTTCTGTTGCAAAAGGGCACACAGATTTTGACCGTGTGACTACGATTAAAAAAAAAAAAAAAAGCTTCTCTGGAAAATAAATATATAAATTTTTCTTCAATAAATTTAGGTCAGATCCTTTCTTCGTCTTCTTTACAAAAATAAAAGGTGATGGATTGGATCAGGAATTTATTATTTTTAATCTTGAACCGAATCTTTAATTCAATCAGTATTCAAATTATTTTTCTTGAATAATTTAGGAAAGAACGAAAACGTGAGGAACGCTAGGAAGTTAGTTTCCAAAACGCAGTCCCCAGCGAATATTGATTCTTTCCAATCACGTACAAATTAATTTTATATTTAACTTTTTTATAATTTATAAAATCTATACTGAAAAAATCTCATACAATCTCACTTATCAAAGCAACTCCAAGTCTGATTGTGTGATAATAAAAGGTTAAATTATTTCCCCAGCTTCAAAAACTTACCATCTCTCTTTTTTTATCAACAGCTAAATTATCATCTCTAGCAAGAATATCCAGTTAAAAGTTATATAATTTAAATTTGAATTTTTCATAAAAATATTTTTTTAACTTGTAGATAAATTTTTAAAATTAAATTTTCTGTATAAAATTTAAATTTAAAATATGTGATATTTTTTGTTATTTTCTGAAAAGAATTGTATACAAAAATTTAAAAAAAAAAAATCAATTTTGTGTTCGCTGTAAATCGTGACTCAGCAAATCATAAGAAAATCAAATTATCGATTTGGAAATCAGAATATAACTTTTTCATGATGATAAAAAAATGATTGGAATGAAAATAATTCTTTTTATAATCACATAAACAAACAAAAAGACAATTTTTACGATAATTAATGACTCACATCTTCGTTAACCTTTTTGTGTTTAATGCTGTAAAACCCACATTAAATCCTGTAAAATAGTCTAGAAGAGTGTTGTTGACCCAAGACCAAAGAAAAACTCAAGAGAATGGGCGAGGAAGCAAGTTGCCGGCGGCGATCAAGCTTGCCGGAGGGGAAACCGGCGCACTTTTTCAAGATATTACTTCCTACTACGATTCTTGACAAAAAATTGGTAATTTTCAGTTTCTGCTTCCCTGCGTATTTAGGTTTTATCCCCACCCCTAAAACCATGAATGTTCTATTTGGTTTCTGAGAAAATAGAGTGATTTGATTTTTACACCTGTTTTGTTCCTTAGAAAACCGAACAGAGAGAGGGTTAGGGCATTTCCATTTTAAATTTGTGGGAAATACAAATACGTCTTTTTTTTTTTTATACCGATCGATATAGATATAGTTCAATTTCTGTGAATCAAAAAAACCATAAAAGGAACTTAATTTATTTATTTTAAATTTGAATAATGCATATGTAAATATTTTTAATAAGCAAATTGGATTTAAGAGAGTCATTTTGTGTAGTCAGGAAGATTTTAAAACCAAGAATGATTTTGGGCTCTGTTTTGTGACCGAGAAAACAGAGACTCACTGGAATGGTGTGAATCGTGTGTTTATTTGCAAGAGAATTAAGCAACTACTGTAGTTTTGGGATGATTCTTTTGTATTTATGATTGAGTTAGATTAGTTTGGTTCTTGATATTTGCAGAGAGTTCCTAAGACGTTTGTGCATCATCACGGGGATGATTTCTCTCCCATTATTACTTTACACGATCCTAGTGCTCGAGAATGGAAAATTGGTTTGGAGAAGATTGAAGAAGATGATGACCTTTGTTTCTCAGAAGGTTGGGAAAACTTCATGGAATACTATTCCATCACCGAAGTACACTTTCTGGTTTTCAGATATGAAGGAGATTCAAAATTCCAGGTTCTAATATTTGACATGACTGGATCAGAAATTCAATACCCTTCCCAGAATTCAAGCCCCGAGAGAAACGGCCATGTCCATCATCAGAGTCAAAATCATAATGATAATAACGACGGTGGTGGTGGTGATGAAGATGGCGGCAGCAGCGATCATCATTTGAGTCAAAATTATAATGATAATGGTGGAGATGGTGATGATGAAGGAGGCGGCGGCGGTGGGGGCGATCATCATCAGAGTCAAAATCACAATGATAGTGCTGGGAGAAACCAGTTTGCCTCATCAGGATCACCAAAGGGCAACAACCATGTTCATCATCAGAGTGAAAATCATGATGATGATAATGGCGGCGGCGGCAATCATCAAAATCTTAATGATAATGGTGGTGATGGTGATGACGACCGAAGCGGTGGGAGAAACCAGGTTGCCTCATCAGAAGCATCAAAGAGCAATGGTCATGATCATCATTGGAGTCAAAATTATAATGATAATGATGTTGGTGGTAGCGGTGAGGGCGGCGGCGGAGGCCATTGCCATGGCCGGGGCGGCGACAGCTATCACTTTACTGAAGAATATTTTCCCGATGATGAGGATGATGCTACTCATGATGCACATAAAGAAGATAATTTCTATTATAGCATTTCTTTATCTAAATCCACCTCTACTTCCCCATCTAAATCCACATCACCAGCAACAACAAAAAGACGAGGCTTCACCAAATTCATAGATCAACCATCAAGAAGAGAAAGAAGAAAACAGCATTCTCCTCCTCCTTCCTCAAAAAGAAAGAGGCATGAACATAGTAGTGACAGTGAAAGCGATGAACAAAGTGATGGAGGTTCAAATAGTAGCAGAAGAAGAAAAAGAAGAAGATCGGTAGAAGAAAGACGCAGAAGAAGAGAAAAGAAATCAAACCAACAAGTGGAATGGCTTCGCAAACAAACATTGATATCAAAATCATACAAAAAGAGACACATATCAGAAAGAGCAAGAGCCAAGGTTATTGAAGCGGCAGACAGCTACAAACCAGAGTTTCCTTCTTTCAGGGCAGTCTTGCGGCCTCACAACTTATACAACAGTATAGTGGTAAGCATTGTACTCTCCCTAGTTAGTTATTAATACAAGATATATTTATCTAATTTAATTAGATTAAGAAATTGATTAACTTAATTAGTATGATATGTATTTTCTAAAATACTTTAGTCATTTTCCTTAATTCTCTCCTCCCATCTCCTTTCTGATAATGGTTGATGGAGTATCAATAGGGATAAATTAAGAAAATGTTTATAAATATGAAAACTATATCTTATATTTAGAAGTAAGGTCAACTTCATAAATATATCCTATATTATATTAAGTACCGGAGGAGGAATAGCTTTATGACTTATCTTTACGTTTATTAATTCAAACAAAAAATGATATGCAATTTTTTTTTCTTTTTCCTTTTGTGGGGATAATGCAGTATGTGCCAGCAAGTTTTGCAGTGAAGTATTTGGGAGAAGGGTCAGGGACGATAAGACTGGAGAACGTGAAGGGAAAACAGTGGGAAGCTAGAAGCTTACGCAAGAATGGATCAGGCAATGGAATGAGCATAGGAGAAGGGTGGGGTAAGTTTAAGATGGACAATGAGGTTAAGGAAGGAGATGTGTGTGTGTTTGAACTTGTGAACAGAAGAGACGTTGTGTTGAGAGTTCAGATATTTCGTGTCAGACAATATGCAGATCGCTGAATCAACCTGTATAGAATACAAGACTGTGAGTTCAAATCCCTTGCTTATGTGAGGAACTTATCGCCGAGAGACCTGGCAGTCCTTTTTAAGTCTGGAGGAATACCTTGACCTTGATAAGTCTCCAACAGCCAGGTCAAGTCAGATCATGTGTCTCAATTTATTCTGTAAAATGTGTTTTTAGTTGTTATGTAGCTTAAGTTTGAATCCTATTGAAGACAATTTTGTGGGCCAAAACCGCTAGGATTTCTTTACGGAAAGTTGTCTGTAATTTTTGTAATCTCCGTAGTCTCCAACTTTGATCGCTTGTGTTTGGTTGGAAATAGGAAAAGTTGTTTGTTTAGTTGAAGTATACACAATTTTTGTTATAACAAGCTATATCTCCCCATGTAACACACGAGAAGTGTTTTCTCACATTTATGATGATAATATATATGATAATGTTATCTATTTGAATTGAGCGTAGAACAAAATTTAGGTGGCATGATTAACGCAAATATATTGAGGAGATAATCAACATGTTGCGTCCAAATTTTAAAAAACACATAAAATAGATGTTATACTAAAGATCAAATGAGAGCGTATAATCTAAGGTATTAAAATCTGGATTGGGTATTGAACTGGTTGGGGTATTGGGTTAAGGGTTAGTGGGTCAGACCAGGACCAAACCGGAGTTAAATCGGAGCCAAACTAATGAGAAATTAAAGATTTTAAGTTTATTAGTAAGAAATTCTAAAAAAAATAATTTTTTTTGAAAAAATTGGAACCCGAACCAGTCCATCGGCCGGTCCGATCCGGGTTCAAGAACATGGGTATAATCGCAATTTGGACAACTTAAATGTCAATTTGGACCCCACCCCGTAAAATAAAAAAAGCTTCAAAACTTGGTTTAAATCTAAATTTGGTTACTCTACTGGTCTTTTTCTCCTCTCCTCCTCCTCATCCTATCTTCAACTTTAGTTTAAACAATGAACTATTAATATTTAATATCTTATAAAATTATATTATAATATTACATAAAATTTTAAAAAAAAACTGGACATTTTACAATTATAGTCTATCCATATTTCTAAATTCATCTTGTATAACATCTTACTCTCATTTTCAATCCATCCAATTCAGTTTTGTGTTACTTATTCTTGCCGCGTTGAAGATTTTGTTGTATCTGAAGCCCTTTGTTAAATGCTCGGTTGTATAAAAGTTTGACACAAATGGGAACTAAGCAAACATTGCAATTTGTGCAAATATAACCAACCCCATTAGATAATTGCACCATCTTGCTAATGCTCTCACCGACAACCTTATTCCAATGCTCTTCACGACAGGCCTACATGCTTCTACCATCTGGTGATGCAACTAACTCATTTTTAACTATATAGTAATTTGTTTAATACTGTTTAATTAAAATAACTAAAGCTTTTATTTATATACATACGCATGAAAAGAGATAAATAGATAAATGTCACATGATGAGTGCCCCCTGAATGGAGATATTCTTTATCTTTATGTTGAAATACCACCAAGTACTATACTAATCCAAATGCCAAAGAAGAAAATTACCTGAAGTCACTATCCATTAGCTTCCTCTTCTTCCCCAGCGCTTTTCCATCCATTGGTTTGCTTTCTCCATTTCAACATGGAATGATATTTTTCTCTACTATTTTATGCCACTCAAAGCCCGAAGGATTTAATAAGGAAATGAGTGAACGAGTAAGAACACACCACGAACCACATTGAGTCTGATACAAGGATACTTGCTGTCAGATCTCAACAAAATAATGCTTGAAAAATTAAAAGGGAACTTATTATCATTATCACTGTTGACGTAAAAGGGGGATTATTCATTATTGTAGCATATTTAATGACATTGAAAGCATTTTAGAAATGCAATTTTTATTTATATTGCATATTGTCATTAATCAATTAAATATCATTTAACACGGTATTGAAAAATCTTTTCAGATTTCTATCAATCCATTAATTATAATTAAAAGTTTGATGAATATTTAAAATGTCACTGCAAATTTTTAGCAATCCATTAGATATCATTAAAAGTTTGATAATTGTCCTTAATAATCTCCTAATTTTTCAGCTAGAAATTTGGAATGTTATAATTATGTATTATAAATCATTATGGTTAGAAAATGTCTAATGATTGTCAAGAGCTTAAATATAAGTTACGGAGAGAGAAAAACAAAATCACTATTTTCAAAGAGTTAAGGAGCAAATTTACTCACAAAATTTTATGAAAGGAGCATCTAGAACAATTATGCTTTAAAGGGGGTAAAAATACATATAAGGAATTAAAAATGGAGTATCTAGCATAAAACCGTTAGGCCCTGTTTGGTACGTGGTATTGAATTTTGATGGATTGAGATAGGGATTGGGATTAGGATTGAGATTGGGATTGGGATTGGGATTGATACTTTAAAAATATGTTTGGTATGAGGTGTTAATTGGAGGGAATGATTTTACCAATCTTATTTAATAAACAAGTACTAATTATAAAAAGACTCAAATACCCTGTCCTAATCCCAAACTTGATCGATCAACCAAATCCTCAGGGAAATCAGTGTTGAACTCATCGTCGCGATCGTCATAATTAGAAAGGTTCACCTAGTAAAAACTTCAAATATATTTCTGAAAAATAAAGTAAATAGGGTATATTTATTGCCGTGAAATCAATAAAATAGGAAAATTAGAAGGCCATGGATTCAAAGTGACCAAACAAATAAATAAAAACCCATTTGCGAAGCTAACGAACATTCTTCTTCGTCCATCTGATTAACAAAATCTCACAGTACTATTAAAATAATTAGGTTTTTGCCCTAAAGAATTTCGTCGCATGGATTTTACTTTTCAACTTGCTTTTTTGTTTAATGTGTGGCCCTCTGTTTCGGATATGGGGTTTACCCAGATAGCGATAGATTAAAGATTGGTCATCCTCCAATCTGTAATCAACGGCTCTTTTCTCAAATCCATCGACATTACGAGTGACAGTGTGAGATTACTGAAATTGACAGCATGTTTATTTTTTATTATTGATAGTGAATGCGAAAACACAAAGCAAATACACGTGAGAGAGGTTCGGCAGCCCGTGAATATTTGATAGGGATTTTAGGTTATGATTGGGGTGATTTTTGTCTAGAAATATTTTATTTAAGGGTATTTTTGTCTTCACAATTTTACAATCCTGGGATTCAAAACACAATACCAAGGGGGAGGTGGCTTTGCAGCAATCCCATTTTCGTGGTATTCCCAATCCCTGGTTACCCATAGTCCCTCATACCAAACGACACATTCTGACTCAATCCCTGATCCAATCCCATTCCCTGTCCTCAAATACCACGTACCAAACAGGGCCTTAAATTTGATCTAACGACGTTAGCTTATAAGAGAAGAAAACCCCTAACGGCATTAGGTCAAATTTAACGGTTTTGTGCTGGATGCTCCATTTTTAATTCCTTATGTGTATTTTTGCCCCATTTAAAATATAATTGTGTCAGACGCTCCTTCCTTAAAACTTTATTGGTAAATTTGCTCTTTAACCCACTTTCAAATCAAATCATTATAATTAGGACATAATCTATGGGGACGAAAAAAACAGAATCCTCTGTATTTATGGGGATATAATGCCATTGATGGAAAAATAATTTCTGCACATATATTGCAGTTTTTAGAATTTTTTTAGGTCAAATGGAGGAAGTTATAAAATAAAGAAAATCAGGGAATTTAAAAATTATCAAATCACTTCCAAATATAATATTAACCAATCAAATACGAAAAATATAAATAAATAGAGTTAGGAAATATTTTGAAATAATGATTAAAACTATGTATTTAATGAAGAATGAATCTAACCCGTTTCTTATAGAATCGGGTATTACAAGTTTTTAAGAATGAAGTTAATGATTGATGATTGATTGATTGATTTATATAGACTAGGGAAATTAGTTCAGTTATTTATAAAAAAGTGTTAAGGAGTAAATTTATCAACGAAAGAAGTGTATGACATAATTATATTTTAAAAGGGGCAAAAATACACATAAGAAATTAAAAGTGAAGCATCCAGTACAAAACTGTTAAATTTGATCTAACGCCAAAGAGAATAAAACCCTTAATGGCGTTGGTCAAATTTAACAGTTTTATACTGGATGCTCCACTTATAATTCCTTATGTGTATTTTTGCCCCCCCTTAAAACATAATTGTGACAGACACTCATTCCTTAAAACTTTATTGATAAATTTGCTCTTTAACTCTGTAAAAAAATGTGCATTGGGTTTTTTAAAATACCCATTTGATTATTATTTAATATTTAAATTAAAACTATCCATTACGAAAATTCTTTTTAATACGTGGAATCAATAAAAACAATTTGGAGGGAGAATAATAATGGCTCACTCCGCTTGACACTCAAGATTGTTCATAATGATTTTCAGGGCTTAAGAGGGGGGAAGACTTCTTTGTTCCGTGTTAAGGGTTTTTTTTTTTCAGTATCCAAAAAAAGAAGTGTTTTTTTTTTTTAAATATGCAGCTAGCACAAATCAAAACTCCACCAACATGAGGCTTTGGCCTTAATGGTGACGAGGCTTTGGCCTTTGTAAAATAGGTCTTTGACGAAAAGAAAATGGGATACTTAAAAAGTCCCCCATTATAAATTTTTAGAATGTTCCGAAAAGTTTTTATATTAAAAAAAATATTAGCACTCTACAAATTTTATAGACAAAACACCAGAACTTTAATTTATACCCTTTTTACCAAAATTTTTTTTAATGAGATACTTTTCTCTAATTTCGCCGTATCATTATCAATCTTTGGGTGTGTTTGGTTTGAGGGGAGGGAAGGGGACTATGTTACCTTATCTAATTTGTTAAAAGGGTGGGGAGGAAATCTTTTGTAATAAAAGCTAAAAATAAAGAAAAAGAAGGGATTGAGAGCCAAAATTTTGACTTCTCTCCCACTCAAAAATTTAAACCAAATGAGAGAATGAGGACTCCTCACCTCTGCTCCCATCAAACCAAACACACTTTAAAAGTGTGTTTGATTTAAAGGGAGGGGATAAATTATCTTTTTGGGCTGAAAGAATCTAATATTTACCCTCTTATTAAAGGGATGTGAGAGGACAAATTTTAGATTTCTCCTATCCGAAAAGATAATTTACCCCTCTCCCCCTCCTCTCAAACCAAACACACCTTAAGTTTCTCCTAACTAAAAAGGTAATTTAACCATTCCTTCCACCTCAAACCAAACACCGCCAAGACAATAACCAACAAGGCAAAGTTCCCGGGTACACGAACTAAGAAATTATCTTGGATTCTGTACCATGATGTTGCCTTTGCTTCTAGGTGAAGCCATGGAGCGCAGTAAATAAAGCCAACACAACATTCAGGTTAAGATATACTACTAAATATTTTAAGGTTATAGCACCAAAAAAGATGTGAAACAGCGGAAGCACCACCGTTTCGGCTCAAATTTCCCGTCAGCAGCTAGACTAACCAATCCATTTACAAGCCATAGTCCCCAAAAAAAGAAAAAGGTGTATCTGTAACAAGACTACAATAAGTTTCACTTTTAAGTCAACCTGAAATGTATATGGACAAGGAAAAAGCATCTAAGTTCCACATTAAGAAATTAGATGAGAAATAAAACTGATCACACAGAAGCAAGAGCAACATGATAATACACTTGACTTGAGGCGTCAGGGAACTGAAGCTACTAATTTCTAATCATTTTCATGGGGCTCAAGTCTCGCTGCAAGGGATTGTTCAGCAGTTTGGCGGTTGGACTTATGCTTTGGCTTTGGTGCATGGGAGGGTTCAACAATCCCACCTCTTCTTCGAGGACTCGGAACATAGTAACTTTCAGCACTACTTCCCTCATTCCAAGCAGCTCAAAAACACAGACATCACCTTCCCTGAGGTTGTTATCTTGGACGAATTCGAACCATCCCTGGCTTAACTTTGCTCTACCCACTCTATAAAGGCAGCGAACCGGCCACTGTCTTCCCTCAATAATCTGGAGTTTGATGAAACCTGAAACCCCATTCAGATGCTTTTCTGCAAAGCCAGATGGCAGATACTGGAAAACAAACATAAGAAATTCCACATGTTAAGTGAAAATAGTTTAACTGAATATCCATATTGGCCTTCTAAACATTAGTCCAGTACTATCAGCTACCTTAGTGATTGCTTCTATCACTTTGGTATTCATAGATGTAACTTTGTTTCAAATTCATCCTCTGAGAAGTACTAAAATGACACTACAATCTTTCAAGGATAAAATATTTTATGAAGTTGAAACAAAATCAACAATCAGACCTACTCCCTCCGACTCATAATATAAGTCGCTTCTAGAAGAATAACTTAGTCCACCATATAAGTCACTTTGAGAGCAATTAATACTAATTTGTCAATTTTATCCATCTAGTTAATGTTTAAATATGACTCATTTTATTTTTCTCTCCTTCAAAACCTCATTTAACATAGGTAAAGTTGGAAACTTTGAATTTAAAGCAAATTTAACGAGTTAACTGTCATTTTTTGGTTCAGGTGACTTAATTGAAGTGACTTTTAATGAGTAACTAAAGTAATAAACAAGGTCTTTGGGGGAGCAAATTGATGCTAGAGTCACTTTTGGGGGGCAAAATAGTGATTTTGTCAAAATGTTGCCACATTAAATTCAATGGCTCACCATTATGCATCCCCTATACAGATAGGAGGGCCGCAGGACAACCCTGCAGAAAGGATTAGGTGGTTCGTATGCTTTTGCAGCATTAACTGCCCTTTCTCTTTCTTCTGCTGTCACAGTTCTCTTTCTAGCAGAAGCACTTTCATAAAACCTAAAACGCATTTCTACCTCCTCTTCGTGATGAGGAGTGGATTCTTCACCATCTGCATATCCAAAAACAGTATTCATGAGAAAATTCAATATTTTGATCAACAATTACAACAGATAATGAAGTCATGTCAGAGCTTACCAGGATCAGATTTCCGCCTTTTTCTTACAGTTTTTTTAACTCTCTGCATTTCATTATTCGAGGCGCGCAATTTCAACTCTTCAGTAGATCTTTTAAACTCGGCTGCATTGAACTGAACACCTTTGTCTCTTGTCAATTGATTGTTTTGTGAATTGGCATCCTTTGAAGAAATAGTGTCTCCCCAGTTTATGCTATTAAGTTTAGACCCATTAAACAAATTCTGCAATGGTGAAGGAGTATAATTCTTGCCAGGTGTCAATTGATTTGCAGATCCAGCAATAACCTTGTTATTAAATGCACCAGGGGTTAGAAGTGAAGGTGTTGAATCAAAGAACTCAAGGGAATCTTCATCTTCCATTTCATCAAAAATATGTTGGTTGGAAAAGTAAGGCCGTTCATCACTATTTCGATTGGCTAATTGATAGTTTATCTCAGAAGCAGCCAAATTGAAAATATGAACATTGAAAGATGAATTCCCTTCATATCTGAACACCAAAAAGCATCCGACACCAATGGAGTAACGTTGAACGAACTCCTTCCAACCATCATGGAGCCAAAATTTGTTGTCTGCCTTCTTTATACAAATACGCCAGACACTGCCATCAGGAACACTGAGGGTGGCAATTGTAGAGAGCTCCCCCCCAAACTTCCTCAAAAAATAATCTGGAACCCTCTGCAGTTCACAAGTTAGGTCTTAATTATTAGCAAATACTCACAATGCAAGATTACAGGTTGAGCTTTCTACCACTTATAAAATTAAAATTAACTACAGAATTCATTAGAGCATCAAGCTAGTCATGCCATCCTTCACATCAAAAAGCCACACAGCCCTCACCCACCAAAAAAGAAGATATCAGAGAGGAAAAAAATGCAGGTGCTATATAAAGTAAACATGATTGTGGAAAGTGTCTAAAACTTAAACATTGATTATCTTTGCATTAATCATGGGAAAACCCAAAAATAAGCTATTCACTTAAAAGGACCAAATCAACAAGGAATGACGTTGAGACTGCAGCCAATCATTGAGCTTCCCAGTTACTACTACTAGTCAGAAAAGTGAGCGTAGGAGAAAAAAGGGAGATGCATAGCTGCCAATCAACTTTTGAGAAACATCAAAATGGTAACAATAAACAATACAACAACAAGAACAATAAAAACAATAAGCACTCTTCCAGTACGTGAAGTCAGTTACATGATAGGTTGTACAACACCATTAGGTTTTATCAGTAAATAACTGTTTAGACATATCATATCTCATGATATCCCGTTCTATAAATTCCTTGATTGCAATAAACAAGAAGACAGTAAAAAGATTTGATTTCTTCACGGCAGTCAACATGTAATTAAGAAGCCAAGGTTGCAAAGAAGAAAGGACTCAATCATCCAAAAGTCACCTGAAGACTGTAGGATTTCATATTTTCCCCCAGTTTCCGCCTAATCCCCTAATGAACTTTTAGAAGGAAAGCTTTTGAGCCAATCTTTAGAATAACAGCTCATTTCAAACACCACTAGACCACTTGAACTTCTGTAACTGATTAAACTCAAACGCCACTAGGAAGGGATAGAATTCTAGACTAACCTCATTGGTAGATACTTTTCATATGAGTTTCTTACATCAATATCTTAGAATTATTCAAAATGCTTCCTGCCTCAATTGAAGTGCACCGTAAAGAACTCAGGTTCCTCATACTGAGGATTAAGTTTCCTTCTATTAAAGTCAAATCCTTATTTTTTGCCCAGAGAAATTCCAAGCTTTTCAGTAGCTCAATAGCCTAGACTGTGGAGCTTTTTTCAATATACCTCTACTTCAATCAGAAACATGATGCCGGAGAAAACTCAAAAGCATACATTTAAAAGCACTATTGACATAGAAATGATTTTGAACTAACCAATCCACTTAAGTCTAGCGTTAGTATTCAGCTCAAGATGGCATTAAGTTCTAAAATCATAAAAACTTAGCCCTATAAAAATATTCATTTTATATTACTTCCACTAAAGCAGTCTACCTTGCGGTAAGAAACGCCCAAATGCATGAAATAAATCCCTCATATCAGAAACCAACGATTTCAGTGATGGAGCTCCACTATATAGATTGACAATCCTTAAACATCCAGAATAACCCACCATACCCTATAAGGCAAAACAAGCGCCAAAGGAATTGGCGTTTAAAGGGGATAAAAATCTTAAGTTGCCGAAGAAGAATCAAAACCAAGACACACTATGTTGCGGATTTTTTTTCACTCTCACTCAAATTTCTTATGAAAAGAAGAATATGGCCGGTCCAAGCACCAATTATAAAACTTGCGAAGAAAACAAATGACGGAACTCCATAGAAGAAGCTAGAAAGAGCGAAAGGAGGGAAATTTAGGTACCAGTTGGCCGGCTTGGACGGTGGATGGAAGAATAAGCTTGTGAAAACAGGGACGCGGCATTTTTCTGACTGTTTGAGAAGCCAGAAAAACCAGGCTCAAAGCATTTGATATATTCCCTTATTCTAGATTTGACAAGAAACCTCACGGGCCTCTTAGTTTGCAGATTTCCTTAATTCATTAACTTTCAGATCTGCATCTTCTCAATTCTTTCACTCATAATTCACTCTGCTTTTGAGTCAAACAGCGATTTCTAAACCTTAAAAAAACCCCAACTTGACCTAATAAAAATGCACACAAGTCCGGCGAGTCTGTGACTCGGAAACTCACCCCTTCCCGTCACTTCCTTGCCCATGTCAGAATTTCGATTCCTTTTTATTTTAGGGTATTTATTTATTTTGGGATATTTGATGATTAAATTGTTGAAGTTAATTAAAAATATTAGAAAAACAGATGAAAAGTCAATATTTGAAAATTTTATTGAAAAAATATTTACATTTTATTACAGGTATTTTATGGTATAAAAATACATCAAATCCTTATAATTAATAAAATTTTTAAATCCGGACTTTTCACCAAATTTTCATCAAAATATAATATAATTTAAAAAAAAATATAAGAAAATATCATTTGAATTTTAAAATTTTAAATCAGTGATTTCTTATTAAAGTGAATTATAAATTGCTATACTTTTATAATCAATATCTATACTCTTGTGATTAACAAGGTTGATTTGAGATTTTGAAGTTCAATTTGTATTTTTTTTTATTTTTTTAATATAAATAAATGTAATTTTTATTATATACTGTATGTACTTACCATATTATTATTAAATGATTATATGTAGAAATATAAATAATTAACATATACTAAATATGTTTTAACAAAAAAAAACATACAATACGTATGTAAGCTATATAGATTAATTTTTAAAAGTTGGATGAAAATAATTTTAAAAATTTATATTTATTTATAAAATTTACGTCCTTATCATAATATTAATTAAATAGAGAAAGTAAGGAATAGAAGGGAGTATCCAACCAATTAATTAATTAGCCGAAATGAATGTAAAGATCCAAAATTATCAAAAGCAAGATCCCTTACGACTTTATTCCACTCTGCTGGGTCACCTCTTTTTTATTTCTTTTCCTAAACAAAAACCAAACAGCTTTTGACACTTGTCAATACGAGGTAACATTTTTTGGACCACCCAAATCAAAAAAGAGATAAAGATGAAATCTATTCCATGTCTCATAGGCTAATCCTCAATTTAGTTAAATGGCATATTTTCTATATATGATATGGAGTATCATTATCGTTAGTAAATTTAAATGACAATGGGAATATGATGAATCATATTATATTTATTATTTCGCTGATTCTAAATATAAAATAGAGTTGATTTTGTTTTAGAGATATTAAAAAAATTAATTAAATTACTCTAAAATATTTATATTTATCATTTTTTTCAAAAATATTTAATCTAACTTATAAACTGATATATAGTACATAATATAATATATGATTAAATAATTTACTTAATTTCTTTAAAAAAAATCAACCATGTTTGATACTTAAAATTAAAAGGAGTATTAACAATTTTTTTAGACTCGCTCATTGAGGGCAAAACCAAGAAGGAAACAAGTTGTCAGAAATGACAAGACAAACTTTTTCATTTGTCTTTAGCAGTTAACCATTTTGTTAGCTCAGTCAATAAAAATATATTCTTCTGTCTGCAGCAAGAGAATCCCATGAAAGTTTTGTAGTCACTCAATGTTGAGAACAGAGTTGAAAATCCGGATCAACCCTTGCAGACTTGCAGGTTGTTTCAACCCACACCTTGGCAACTAGCTGGTTGGAATTTACTCCCTCTTCTTTTAAATATAAAATAAAATTAATTTTTTTTTGGAGGAATTAAGGAAACTAATTAAATTATTTTTGAGTATTTATATTTTTTCCCTCTAAATTAATTAGTTTGACTAATAAGCTGATATATAATCTAAGGATATATAGCATATGATATGATTAAGTGATTTATTTAACTTCCCTAAATTCTCCAAAAAATGCCAACTATATCTTATATTTAGGACCAAAGGGTGTACTACCTTCGATATTTAATATAAAATCTGTTTATAATATAATTTATACTACCAAAAAGATTTTATATTAAAAACAGAAAATTATATAAGTAAAACTAGAATATTGGTCCATATATTGCACGAATGCGTCATAAACCACTAGCTTGTGCATTATACATTTGTCTTTTAAACGGTGGCTCATGCAGTTTCACACTTTCACAAATGTGAGACTGTTGACTTGATAGTACAATTACTAATAAAATAGATATTTACACTTAATGTAAGAAATAGCTTTTTTTTGTCCGCAATGTAAGACAGTTCCAGAATAGATTTTGATCCTAGATGAATGATCTATTTTATTTTATCTCTTATATTTATTATTTTTCTCTATAATTGTTCAACTTATAAATTGTTATTAAAGAAAATGACAAAAAAAAAAACTATTTTAACTACAAAAACCCCAAAATGTGTACTAAATTAACAAGAGGACAAATATATTATCTGGTAGGAATATAAGATTTTAAAGTTTGGTTGTTGATAACTTAAATATAGGAATTAACAACTTAGGCATATAGATTGACAACTTGAGCTCCACAAGTTGTCACTACACATACCCAAGTTGCTAATTGCTATTTTTAAGTTGTCATTGTCTATACTCGAGTTGTCAATACCTAGACTTCAAAATATCAAATTCTTATTAAATCACCTATTTGACATTTTGCTAATTTAGTAGGCATTTTGATTTCTTTGTAATTTAAATGGTTTTTTTGGTCATTTTCTCTGTAATATAATGTTATACACATAAGTATTTTGAAAAGATCATGTTACATATGCTATAATTAAGTAATTTATTTAACTTCCTTTATCTCCTCGAAATTGATAAGTAAGTCACCCAAGAACCAAAGGAGTGTTTAAAAGAACTTACAAACAAATAAAACACGTAGTTTAAGATAAATTATACTTGTATCTATCTTATCCTAATACTATTTATAAGTCACTTGTTCCTCTAATCCTTAATATAAGATCTAATTAAATAATTTGTGTATATTAATTAAAGATGATAATTGAATTAGTTAATATGATATGTTTTTTCTCTTAAAATACCCTAATAATCTTTCTTAACACTCTTCCTCCCTCTCCCACTTGATTATTGTTAATGGAATATCAATAGAGTTGCTTAAGGAAAAATTGGATAAAAATGTGAAATAAGTGTTATATTTAGGACATTAGGTCCTACATTAAGAACCAAAGAAAGTTTTTTCTTTTGTACAAAAAAATTATTACCTCCAGTCTTTAACATAAGAGCTAGATAATTAATTTATAAATATTAAAGAAATTAGTTAAATTATTTATTTGTAACAAATATGTGATAATTTTCATAAAATATCATCTTTAATCATATACATTTGAGCTATCCCTTGACAAAAACTCTCTTAATATGTGTAATCAATATAAATAATTTGAGATAAAATTATAAATTTAAAAAATAAAGTAGAATGAGATCATATATATATATATATATATATAAGACCAAAATGAACTCTCCATCAAACTCTTTATATTTGGCACTCTGGCTAGCAAATGGTGATTGGTGGTAGGCCGTTCGGGATCATAACATGATAGTGAATGTTGGATTTACTGCTGGGCTTTTTTATCAATATGCTACGTATAGTAAGAAAATTTACTAAAATGCAACATTTTCAGGAGTACTTACTACTCCCTCCGATCCTAATTATAGGACATATTTATCGAATTTTGGAGAAATTAAGGATAGTGGTTAAATTAGTTAATCATATTTATTTTCCAAAAATATCCTTATTTAAAATTTAAAATGGCATCTAATTACGTTGATTCTTTGTTTTTTCTTGTACCTTTCTTGCGTTACACACGACTTCTCCAATCTCTCACACAATCTGGCATCGTTAATCTCCCTTAATAACTTCCAATCTACTCTTATTAAATTATTGTTGATAAAGTATCAATATGAGTTATTTTAGGAAAAAATTGACAAAAATTAGAACTTTATCCTATAATTAGGATCAAGATCAACTCTCAAATATTGTCCTATAATTAGGACCGGAGAGAGTAATATGTAAGTACCTTTGTGTTCTTTGAGTCTTAAGGAATGCTCTACTATAAGGAGTCTAGGGACCTAACTTATCTAAATTTATTGTTATAAATAAAATTGGTCATCGGAAAAACGAGTTATGATTTGTATACAAATTGTTTATGCTAGGGCGGGTTTTTTTTTTTTTCGGTTACAGCTAGGGCGGAGTTTCACTATGCGCAGGAGAAGAATATAAATTTTTTAATTAAAAACTGAAATCGGGTTTTCTAGGTGAACGATTTTTACTGACCTGACTTTTTGATAAGGAATAAAAAATTGGACTGGGTAGTTAACCGATTATGGTATATGTTTAAGAGTTAATGGGTCAATTGGAGTCTAATTGGTGATCAAACATGTCATATTAAAATATTATAATTTATTAGTGGAAATGTATATATTAATCTATTTTTAAAATTTTATAGATAAAAATGAAAATCTTTAAAAAAAATGCTTAAAATCTATTAGTACTAGTTATGATGTTTATACTTATGTAATGATATCTCCTTTCCTCTAATTATTATATAATTTTAAATAATTTTTCATCATCATCTTTTTTTTTTTAGATTTTTTATTTATTTACCTACTTTTCTCTTCATCTTGGTCTTCAACTTTTCATTTTTTTTCTTAAAAAATAGCGTGAGATAATAGGTAGAAGAATAAAAAAAAATGAAACCAATCCAACTAGTTGAACCACCAATTTTAATTGGTTTAACTTGGTCCAAACCGGTTCACGGTCCAACGGGTAAACCAGACCGGACTACTAACTTGTTCACGATCCAACTAGTTGAACCGATCGACCACTAACCGGTTTACGGTCCAACTAGTTGAACCGACCGGTTCGGTCCAATATTTTGTTCTCTGCTTTTTGATGTGAAAGGGAGAGAGAAAACAAAATATAGAGACTGGGTTTGAACCCAACAGAGGGGAGGAAGTGCTTAAGAGCACTTCAGTGACCATTGCACCTAGTGGCGTTGGTCAATGATACTAACATTGTATTATATATTCTCTCTTCTTTTTTCAACTTATTGAATTCTATTCTCTATTTATTTTTTCAAAAACAATTTTATGAAACTGTTTTTAGAAATGAGTTTCAAAAATAAAAAAAAAAAGTTTGTTTGAAAAGTTATTTTAAAAAATCTATTTTTGAAGCTAATTGGTGGTAGTCGTCACAGTTAATGTAGTGTCAATAGTGATTATACTATGACTTCAAAAAATAAAAGAAAAAAGAAAAAAAAGAAAGCAACTAAAAAATACTTTTATTTTTTAGTTTTTAAAACCAACTTATTGAAAATATTTTTTCAAACAATTTTTTTCCTTAAAAAAAACTATTAAAAACAAAATCTAATAAGTCCCTTATCTCCTTCTCTCTTCCTATCTCTCTATCACATGCGTTTTTGTTTTTTGTTTCCCTTTTTTATTTTATTTTTTAATTAATTGAGTCTATTGCTCCTATTTTTTTATGGGAAAATTCCAGATAAATACCTTTTGAATTAACAAAACCCCCAAAAGTCTATTATAACATGATAATGACAGAAAAGTGCTGAGGGACCTTTCAGGGATAATGAAGTGTTGTTTAAAAGACCAAAATGCCCTTCTTTTCATTTGTGTGACATATGAGGTGGCTACTGTGGACAAAAGGCAAAGAAAAAAGAAACATAGTCGAAGGTGTGTGTACAACATCGTTGAAGGTGAAGAGCGAGGAATCAAGGTTGAATCGGACAAGTGTAAGTAATTTTCTGAGAAACATAATATTTTTGAGATGAATCAGACTATATCCATCTTATGATCATTGTTCATTTTGGTGTTTATTCCGTGTTGTTCGTTGGGTCAGAAAGGTGCATGAACAGTAAAAAAAAGGGAAATCACGTGGTGTAACGAAGCTAACTTATTTGGGGTTGTCAATGAGGGGTATGGAGTGACAATGTTGCTAGGATTGTAGATTATTTATGGCAGTTTTGGTTGTGGGTAAGTGAGTTTATAGGTTGAGTGGGATTAAAGGTTCGGACTTGACGTACCTACGGCGACATCGAATGACAATGGTGGTGGGATTGTGAGTTATTTATGTGTTGGGTCTTGTTAGCTATGAGAGGGAGCATAATGAAGAGGTTTTTGATTTGAAATAGGTAGCATTGAATTGATGTAATGACTGACCGTTGAGTAGGTGCAAGTGAAATGAATGATCTGTAATGAGATAAGCATATGTTTACGTGCATGGTAGTTGCTGTCATGATCAAATCTGGTTTGTTGTGAATGTCATTACAGGATTTGTCATTTCCATTACTAAACTTGTCATTAGTATTAATAATAATAGTTGAGGAAATAACTCATTTTGTCATGCAATAACTTGCATAACTTAATAGATGACAAGGAAATAGTGTTGCTAAATCGTTTGGCACATATTGTTGTGAGTTAGTGATTCTTGTCAAATCCATTATAGACTTTGTCAACACCTTTACCATTGTTGTGAATCCCAAAACAAATTCTGTTAAGAGCAGCAGTAAGTTAGTGAATTCCATATATATTGAGAAATGAATGATGTCATGACATGGGTGTGGAGTTAAAGGTTAAATAGTTAGTAAAGGCTTAACATTGTTATTAATTTGAAATTTGAATTCTTTGTTGCAGGTTATCATGCAACATGACATCAAATATTCAAGCAACACCTTCTTTAAAGTCACTGATATGTTTTTTCCACATTGGGGGGAGTTTGTAAGTAATGTTGAAGGTGAAGATAAATATAGTGGTGGGAGAGTGAGCGTAAAATCAATGAAGGAGGGGATGAGAATTGAAGAATTGAGGGTAATGATAGGAGAATGGTTTGGTGTAGATGGGCATAGGTATGACATTAAATACACTTTGAAGTTTGATGAAAACATATTAGTAGATCTCATTGATGATTCTGAAATAGAAAATCTGTTTTATTCTAATGATAGCAGTGCATATGTGTATGTAGCATGCAAAAGAAGTGATCATGAAGAAAGGGCAATGGATGGCATAGAAAGGCAAGTGTCAGTTATTTTGGTTACGTAAAAAGTTTGTTGGTATAGTGTTAGTGGTAATATGTATTCACAACACTTGTTAATATCCATGCAGGTTTGATGAATTATTGGGAGCTGCGGAGCAAATGTCGTACATTGATGAGGATGTGTGTTATGGATTGAATGATGAATGTGTAGAAAATGAGTGGAATGCAAGACCTCTTCTTAGCCTTCCTAGCCTTCCATGTGCAGTTGAAAGTGCCCCAACACCGATACCAAAGATGAGCTATAAGAAGTGGAAGAATTTGTTGGTAGAAGTAAATCAGATGTTTGCACATGCGGATGATTTCAAGAAGGTGTTGCACAAGTTCAGTATTGCGCACAAATTTGAGTACACATATGTGAAGAATTGTAGAGATTGTGTGTACGTTAAATGTAAGGTTGAAGATTGTCCATGGAGAATAATTGTGAGGGCAATTGGGAAGAGCAATCGTTTCGTACGTGTGACGAGATACACCAAAGAACATGTTCATACAGCCCAACACAATCTTGATGTGACACATGCTCGAAGTGCTAGCTTGACATCATCAATTATCATTGATGAGCTTAGAAATAACACAGACAAGCGGGCAAATGAAATAAGGAAGAGCTTGGCTAGAGACTATGGAATGCAATTGACATATAAGCAAGCTTATAGGGCAAAGGAAAAGGCTATGGAGGATGGTAGACTTGAATAGACATACATGCTTATACCATGGATATGTGATCGGTTAAAGGAAAGTGATGACAAGATGGTGGCTGAATGGGTCGCTAATGGGAGGGGTTCATTGTTGGTGCTAGACCTATATTGTACACAGATGGATCCCATTTAAGTGGGCCATACAAGGGAACTCTATTGTCAGCTTCAGCATTTGATGCAGACAATGAATTGTTGTCATTTGCCATCGCTATAGTGAAAGGAGAGACAATTGAAGACTGGAGTTGGTTCCTTGACATGATTAAAAAGATATTAGGTTCGTTACATATCACAATTGTATCAAACCGAAACAATGCGATAATCGCTGCTGTGCAAGGAGTTTTCGGAGGTGAGAGGCATGCATATTGTTATAGGCACATTAAGGAAAACTTCAGCGCCCAAGTCCTTAAGTTGAATAGAGGAAAGAGGAAGATAGGGGGCAAGGAAGGCAAAATGCACTAGACTTGCTTGATGCAATTGCATATGTAAGGCTTGAAAGCGACTTTCAGACTGCAATGGAACACATGAGGCTTTTCAATAAGGAAATATATGAGTGGTTGATCAACCATGGTGATATAAAAAGGTGGGCCATGAGTAAGTTCCCTTTTAAACGTTGGGATAAAATAACGACAAACCTTGCTGAGTCATTCAATGGTTGGATGGTCAAGGAGAGGCGTCATATGTTGCCCAACTTATCCATGAGCATCGTGACAAAGTAGCGAAAAAGATGTATGCATCAAACTTGGGAATAAGTAAATGGAAAAATGGTGTCGGGCAACAACAAGTGAAGGAAAATGTTAAAAGGGCTGAATACATAGATGTAGAAGTATATGGAGGTGGTAGGGTGAAAGTCCATACACCAAGTGGATCACTAAAGGTTGAGCTATCATTAAACGAGTGCACACGTAGAGGATGGCAAATGTCGGGTATTCCTTGTCCTCACGCTTGTGCTGCCATAAAGGGAGTTCATGGAAATGTGTACAATTATGTTGATGAGTGGATCAAGATTACATGTCAACAGAAGATATATAGCAGAACAATGATCCCAGTCGTCACAATAGACATGCCAAATCCAAATGACTACCGGGTAGATAACATAGCAACTGAACCGTTCCTTGCACCACCTAAGACTAGCCGACCTCCCGGTAGGCCCAGATTTGTAAGGAAAGAGTCACAATTCCAAAACAAGAAAGTATACCATTGCAGCTCATTCCATGAAGCAGGACACTCCATAAGAACGTGCAAGAATCCTAACCCAACTTAATCCTGGGTGTGCAAACCTGGGAGTAACTATTTTGCAAGTCAGCTTTTGTTTTATGTATAATGAGTTGGATCCCTTCACATATTTTGGTTGGAAGGGGTATGGCATTTATGAAAATTTATGTAAGTACTATTTTTAGGTTAAAAAATAGGTTATATCATGGGAATGACAAGAAAACATTAGGTGTTGGTGGAATCGTAATGTTCACTTGTCATTGGCCAGGTTAAAGCAAAGTTGCTGTCATGAACAATCTGGTGTTTTGTAAATTCCATTACTGGACTTGCAATTCCCATTACTACTCTTGTTAATGATGACAGCTTATTGTAATTACAGTACACATGAAGGGACACCTTATTTTGGGTTAATGACTTATATGAATTGGGACTTGCTGGAATTAGCAATGTTAAAACTTTTTTTTCACTATCCTGTCAGTCAGAATCTGGTGTTTTGTAAATTCCATTACTGAACTTGTCATTTCCATTGAAACAGTTGTTAATGATGACAGCTTATTGTAACTACATCTTACATGAACGGACACCATCTTTTTGGGTTAATGACATCTATGCAATGGGTGTAGGTGTAGTGCGTAATGTTAAATTGTCATTTGGACTCTTTACTTGCAAGTTGTCATAGTCATTTATGGTTTTTGTCAATGTCAGAACGAAACTTGTCATTCCCATTAGAATTCTCGTCAATACCATTATAAAACTTGTTATTCCCATTGGGAAACTTGTCAGCGGTCTCCCCTTCTGGGGAAACACTTTCAGTGATTGCTTGGTGAGCCTTACTTGTCATTCCCATTATGAAACTTGTCAATACCATTATAAAACTTGTTATTCCCATTGGGAAACTTGTCAGCGGTCTCCCCTTCTGGGGAAACACTTTCAGTGATTGCTTGGTGAGCCTTACTTGTCATTCCCATTATGAAACTTGTCAATACCATTACTGAACTTGTTATTCTCATTGGGAAACTTGTCAGCGGTCTCCCCTTCTGGGGAAACACTCAGTGATTCCTTGGTGACCCTAACTTGTCATTCCCATTAGCATTCTCGTCAATACCATTACTGAACTTGTTATTCTCATTGGGAAACTTGTCAGCGGTCTCCCCTTCTGGGGAAACACTCAGTGATTCCTTGGTGACTCCAACTTGTCATTCCCATTAGCATTCTCGTCAATACCATTATAAAACTTGTTATTCCCATTGGAAAACTTGTCAGCGGTCTCCCCTTTCGCTGTTAACACTCAGTGATTCCTCGGTGACCCTAACTTGTCATTCCCATTATGAAACTGGTCAATTACATTATGGAACTTGTTATTTCTATTGGGAAACTTGTCAACGGTCTCCCCTTTTGGGGAAACACTATGCCACACAATATTTCATCATTTTCCTGTTTCCTGTATAGTACAAGTGCATATTGGCATATTGGAATTTAGTATATTCAAATAAACAATAACATTACATGGAAAAGTACACTGCTATGAAGAGGTATACAAGATCATTTACAAAAATATCAACTTTACAATGTCACCCCAAAATGCAATGCTTGGTGAACACGTTACACAACCAGGGTTACTCTCTTCACAACAATGGATATTTCAAAAATAAACAAGTGTTAATGGAAGAACAAAAGGTTACATTAAGAAAATAATTTCGTCAATCACTCATATCCTGTTAGTCAGTGTCATTTATGCAGCCAGCAATCTCAATGCATCCTCCCTCTTTCTATTCATTTCATGGTTAGCCACCCACCACATAAGGTCTCGCCTATATGCCCCAACCTCATCAGCACCGTAGTCGAATGTTACACCTGGCTTCCAATTGTTCAACCAAATTAGCACATGGACTCCACAGTCACGCCTGAAAGACACATGTGACATGAAAACAAACATGAAAACACTCACAAGGATGCCACAGTAATGCTAAACCATATTATAACCACAATGTCAGTAGAACATACAAAAACACTCACAAGTTGTTCTGTTGTGGAATGGGTGCCCAAATAAATTCTCCAACCGGCTTCTTCCCAGCATGCTCTGGTTTCACAAGCGCGATGATAGCATGAAATCGATCCCTTTGCACAAATATGGTCAACCTTGTTATATCGACATAATTAACTCAATAACAGGAAATTTGGCACACAATTTTCTTATAAGGATATTTAGAGCCGATTCCTGGGGATTTGCAAATGCACTTTGTTTCTCTCGCTGTTTACTCTTGCTGGTAAAAGTTAGTGGCCGCATTGAATCAAGCACGTAAAAGTTCATCATTTTTGGTTCAAGTGCTACACATAACCAGTGTTCTGCAACCAACATGGGACCCAAAATGAGATCACACTTTGCAATATTGTAGCCAACTTGTTCTGGCAGTAGCTGGTCTTCCTATTCAGCAACTGACCATCCTATAGGTTTTTTGGCCAATAGTAACTGAATGAGGAATAAACTTGTTAGATCGAATAGTAACTGAATGATGGTCAATAGAAAATTACAGCTTGCTCACCATAAAATCTACGTCAAAAATATGTCGGCCCACTTGTCCTGCGCTTTTCATTTCTGCCATTAACATCTTACACACAAGAGACATTAACTGCATGAGCACTGGAGTGTATTAGATGCGTTACAGAAATTTTAAAAACAAATCAGGTTTTATTTAACTTACATGGTTACTGATTTTGTTAAGTCTACCGAGTGTCCACAACTTGTCCCTTGTAGTGTATTCATCACCAATGTCAACCAGCACCCTATAAAGGCTAAACACTATCATGATCCAATTACTGAATAATCAATTTACTGATTAGAAAAGTAAGAAGAACTTTAGCACTTACTCTTCACCCTCAGCAACATTTGTTATTCGAGATATGACCTCGAAAAACTTATCCTTGTCATCTTTAGCCCTCTTGGTCTGCTTAACTGGCTTTGTTAAAGTCCACGAGGACATGTTCTTAGGCATCCTTGGCCCTTGTTCCTTGTGTCCAACCTCATCATCCCCGAATTGTTCTTGGTCAATGTTTGTAGGCTCTTGGTTTGGAGTCTCTTCATCAAATTCACAAATGTTTATGGGTGAGGCTAGTGATGTATCTACATTATCGTCGGCTTCATCATCAACACCATCTTCATTGTGATCATGTCCCTTATCGTCCTCACCATGTACCCTATCACTTCCCTCATGTCTGTCCGGATTGTCGTCATTTATTTCATCACAGTCAATAGGGTCCTCAGCTTGATGCTTGCGCCGGCTTTCAATCTGTAGTTGTGCTTTAACCAACTCGTCTTCAACAACAGCAACAAGTTTCTTGTGGCTGTCCTCAATAACCCCCATCAACCGTGCATGCAATGCCTTCAATTCCTACAAAACACATTGACAAAAAGGGTCAAAGCCATTGGAAACTCATTAAATTAATTTAACATAATGTGATGACATACAGGGTCTAAATAAGCGACTCCCTTCTTGTTGGGAAAGTCCTTCTGTTCGTGCACTTTTGTTGGCTCCCTCATATATAGCAGCCCAATGTCACTCTTGTGCTCTTTGTCGATCATCTCCTTCACCTTCTCTTTCATCCAAAACTTAATTGCAGATGTTGACGCATGGCAAACAGGTTTAGACAGAGGGAACCGCTCACCAAAAAATATCTATAATATAAAAGACAAACATTAAATATTTCGTGGATCGATAAAGGGAAAAGAAAAAAAAAACGGCTCATAGTACATACCAACAACATGTATAAACAGCCTCCCACATTGCAGCTTCCCTCTTTGTTGACTCTAATTGTATCAATGTAATCTGCCATCTCTTTGCGTAGGTCATTAACAATGTATGTGGCCCAGTCAAAGTTGGCAAATCCTTTCATGGTATAGCACATGAGCTTCAGCAACTTGTCACTGATTGTGGAGCTTGCTGTGGGAGCTAAAAAAGTTCCCAACGTATGTAATATGAATAAAAATTCAAACTTGTCATCAGCTTCCCCAGATGTTATGTCACTAAGTATGTTCTCATACTTGACCTTGCCATACTCAGCCTTCAATCTCTTATACGTGTCATCTGTGTCACTGATGTCTACTCTAACCTTGTCCCCACTATTTGGAACCCCAAGGAATTCAGCAACATCTTTTGCTTCTATTTCAGCTGTCTTCCCCCTAATTCTAAATTGATTGGTCGGGGGATCATAGCTCTCATTATAGCAACTAAAATTTCCTGGGGGAGCCTCATACATTCCACATCTAGTAGAGCTCCAAATCCTAATCTTTGTACCTTAGCTTTTAAGTGTGGATTACAATTTACATGAGCAGCTAGTTTGGTGAATTGATTTAAGGAGCAACGGGAGTGAAAAGCAACTGGATAGTTCCTCTTCTGCTTGTCCGGCCTTCCTTGCTTGGCCCTATCATTATATTTTTTCCTCTCTTCCTTACTCATATTCCTCCAAGCCTTTGTTGACTCCCTAACCTTCTCATGAAAATTTAGGCCCTCCTTCCCCTTTTCAAACTCATGACGAAACAACATATAACCATTTTTTACATCTTTTGTTTGCATATCCACTTCACTTGTCATTGTATAAGACCCAATAAATTGCAGCTACAATTTAACATAACAGTTTAATTCAACTGAACTGAATGAATCTGTTACAACTCAATGAGTTAATGCATAACATTTTACTCAATTATAACATGCAGAATCGAAAACCAATCTTGTTTCAGCAAACCAGTAGCTAAATCTGACTTGCAGCAAAAGAGAATACCTAAAGGGAATGAAATTATTAGGTCTACAATGATAATAAGTGTTAATTAGTTCAAATACCCAAAGGGAAATATCCAATTTTCAATGTGTTTCTGAATGCAAGTTTGCAACATCCAATTTCCTCACACAATTCACTTTAGACACAATGCATATATAATTCTTCAATTCCATATAACTCAACATACCTGACTATATAAACTATACAATCGACAAACAAAGAAAGCCTCTTTTTTTACCAGGTAAATCATGGTACAGATTCAAAGCTTACCTGAATGAAGGATCAACTAACCGGGTAGGCGGCGAAGGAGACGACGCTCAACAACAGCAAGTCGCACAAATGAGATGAGGGAAAGGGTTTTAGAGGGGGAGAACTGGATAAAAAAAAACAGATTGGACAGAGATTGGCACTTACACGCACCAACCAACATACTGATTTGACACTTAAAATGTACACTATATTAAGGGAATGCAACATACCAGCAAAGATATTATTCATTGATAAGCATTGTTGAAGCAATCAAGCAATAATATACATCCTAAAATGCAAGCTAATTGTTTACGCTAACTGAAAGCATCTCAAAATATGTACTTTTTCTTTTTCAGTACGCAAGGTTCTGGATTGAGACCTTTCACACAAGCCTGGATAACCTCAAGTAGCCTTACAATTAGTTCATCATTCAGTACCATTGCAGATTATATGACAAAGTACGTAGGGTTCACCGGAGTAGGAAAAATGCCAGGTTAATATGACAAAGTAGCATTGCACTCACCCTTTACGCAAATATGCCTTGGCTAGTTCATCATTCAAGTCAATTGCCTTGTTCGCGTCAGCAACATCTTTTGCTCAATTAATTTACAATTAGTTGCAATAATACATAAATCTTATTCAATTCAATCATAAAATAAACAAGAGCGCTTGTAGATACAAATGCAACCAAAAGGCTAAACCAACACATAAAAGCTCAGTCATTCAAAGAAACACATGCACAGTGAAATAATAGAGTAACGAATAGACTGAAATTCAAAGCATCACTGAAGAGAAAGAACCATACCTAGCACCCACTATACCACAACTTATCAAGGAAATTACATAATCTTCTAGGAGAACCAACTACCTTAAACAAATTTCCTATCTCAACTATAAAAAAGAACGAATACAAGCACAAGCGTATCCACTTAATAGATCTCCCACATAAAAGAAAATTCCATGTTCAGCACTAGAGAATGGCGAGACAATCGAACACAAGCATTTTGGAATCACGCCGAGAAGGAAGCTCAGTTTCGAAGATTCACTTTTTCGCTCACACCAAAATTTGCACAAGACAATCGAACACAAGCATTTTGGAATCGAACATAAGCACGACGAGGAGGAGAAATCGAACACAAATCTTAAACGGACAAACCAACCACTGAACATTCCCTCACCCACATCGACGTCGCCGGCAGCACTAGAGAATGGCACACACAAGAATTTCCGATTTAGGGACGGCGACACCTAGGGCTCCACCAGTGTTTCTATGAGAATGAAAAGACTTAGAGCCTTCTCTTTACCCAAATCGAACATAAGCACGACGAGGAGGAGAAATCGAACACAAACCTTAAACGGACAAACCAACGATTGAACATTCCCTCACCCACATCGACGTCACCGGCAGCACAAGAGAATGGCACACACAAGAATTTCGGATTTGGGGACGGCGACGACACCTAGGGCTCCGGCACTGAATGTCGAACGAGTGAAGGAATGGTTCAGTGAGAAATGAAAAAAAAGATTTACACTCTCTTGACCGTGAATGTCGAACGACTTAAGGGGCATTTTGGTCTTTTAAACAACACTTCATTATCCCTGAAAGGTCCCTCAGCACTTTTCTGTCATTATCATGTTATAATAGACTTTTGGGGGTTTTGTTAATTCAAAAGATATTTATTTGGGATTTTCCCTTTTTTTATTCGTGTATTTGGTTTGATGTTTACTGATCGGTGGGATCTAGGAAGTTAGAAAAGTAATCCTAATTTTATGGAAATCCATCCTTATATTTAGGATTGGAGTCAGTATCAAATTATTAAGGTGACCCATCTAATTAAAATAATTTAATTAAAAATAAAATAAAAATTTAAGCTTTAAAAATCAATTATAAAATTTTAAATCAAATTTAAAAGTAAATAAACATATAAAATTTAAAAAATGAAAATAAAATTGGCTTGAAATTTATTTTTTAGATAAATATACCTATAGATGAAAACATCCAAAAGGGAAAAAAAATCATTTGAGAGTTGTGAGAAAGGGAAGGGTAGAAAAAAAAATGAGAGAGATAAGATTTGTTTAAAAAAAAAGGGAGAGAATATAGAATACGATACCCGCATCCATTTATTTCGTTTTCTCCCTCCTACTTCTCTTGTACCCTTCCTACCATTGATATCAAAAAGTGAGGTGGGTGAACGATTTTACTTTTTTATTAAAAAATTATACCTCTCTTTTGACATAAAATGAAAATCGTTCTTGACGTAAACAATTTATATACAGATTATATCTCGTGCTTCTGGAGAACATTTATGAATGTAGCATATTGGTAAATGCCTTAAAAATGCAGCATTCTGGTAAATTTTTTTTTTACCGTATACAGCATACTGATAAAAAAGCCTCACTATTATTACATCTTACGATAGTACTTGCTACGTAGATAAACCAAATGTGTACTTTTTTGGCCAATGATTACAAGAATTACTTGGAGTCCAGAAAAGCGATACGTTGGTTGAGAATTCTTCTTTAGGAAAAAAAATCAGAGATGGATAACACTCTAAGATTCCTGTTTTTCACCTTTGAAGCTAATATAATTTGAACTTTTCAGTCTTATAATGAAATATTCAATATTCGTCTTCACACTCTGTTTTTATCACCACTAAGCTTGTCCTCTTCTTCATATTATTCGTATCTCTAATTTTTCTTCCCCTAGTTTTCTGTACAGAAAACAACCTCTTGAAGAATATGATGATGATGAGATTGAGAACAACGAAAGAAGAAGAAGGCTTTGGCATATTGAAGATGGTCATTGTGATACTGATGATCATGTTTGGTGCAGAAGCTGCAGATGGAAATGACATTTTTAGCCCATGTTCTGATGCTAAAGTTGAGAGAAGTGATGGTTTTAGCTTTGGTATTGCATTGTCCAACAAGGATTCCTTCTTTTTGAATCAAGGTCCTCAGCTCTCGCCGTGTGATAGCCGTCTCAACCTCTCCGGCACCGCGGCTCAACTTGCTGTATTCCGGCCACAGGTTGATCAGATCTCTTTTCTCACCATCAATGGAAGCTCTTTTGACCCAGTAAGCAATGGTTTTATATATGTATATCTCATTTATATGTTTTAAAGCCAAGTCTAAACAACTTAACTACAGGTGATTTGATTGCATGTTGTTGTGACTCATTAAGCTTAAAGGGTTTGGTTTGAATCATGATGACCAAAGAACCAGTTGAGCTATATATATATATATATATATATGACTGTGATTCTTCAAGTTTCCTATTGAACTCTTCATTAAGATGCACTGATCAGATTCATATATGTCTTTACATGTATATACATGAAGAGTAGAGATGGTATTAGGTTATAATGTTTGTGGTTTAGAAGGTCAGAGAAAAGTAGAGATATAATATTTAATCTCCATGTTTAGAAGTTAATATCAAGAGCATGATATTATTGATCAGGCAAAATCTGGTGGATTCATGGTAGCATTTGCTGGACACCAGTATGCTGCAATATCTTCTCCAATTATGTTTTCAGACAATTCTCACACCATTACTAGTTTCACTCTGGTAAGTGGTAACATCATCATTTGACTTGCTTCCAACTTATGGGCACAGAGTTATGTTTTGTTTTTCCAAACTGTTTTACTGTCCAAATTCATAATTCAGCCATGGGATGTTAACAAAGTTGGGTTAAGTTTCATTTAGCACCCTGAATTATTATTCTAAAGTAATTTTTTGTGTATTCGACACACTAAAATATTTTTCCAATGGCAACCAGTATCCTAAAGTAAATTTTTAGTACAGTTTTGTCCTTAAAGTATTTTTCCAATAGCAATGAGCACCATAATTTTAGGATATTGGATGTTCGTGGAAAAATACTTTAAGGTATTGAATGCACAAAAAATTACTTTAAAATGCTGAGTGTTACTTAAAAAATACTTTAGGGTGTTGGGTGTATCAAAAATTACTTTAGGATACTAAGTGTTGTTGGGAAAATACTTTAGGATGCTATGTGCAACTTAACCCAACAATGTTTTATGAATAAATGATTTAAGTATCCTATACAATTCATGTGTATCATCCTAAAATGTGATGGATTGAGCAGATTATGGAGTTTAAAGAGGGAACACTTGAGAGTCTGATATGGAAGAGTTTTGGGTGTGAAGGGTGTTCTGGGCAAAGTGTGTGCCTAAACAACCAAGACTGTGCAGTGGCAGTTTCAGAGTGTCAAAACAGTGGAGGGGGTGGCTGCAACATTGGGATTCAATTGGCATTCACTGGGACAGACAAGAACCTCAATGTCCTCAATTCTTGGTATCAAGTCAGAGATCTTAGGCCCTATTCTCTCCCTTCTCTCTTCTCTGATCTTCCTGATTCCATCATTGCCACTTCATAAGCTTGATTTTTCTCATTCTCTTTTTGTCCAGACTTGTTCATGAACTGAGAAACAAATTATATATCTTTTACTATTCAATCTTGTACTCAGGAAGATGGCCATTCCCATTTCCCAGGAAAAAAAAACTGCTGATAATGAGAGATACTTTTCCAAAAAAATATTTGTCTTCTTTTACTTCCTTTGAAGTAAAGAAAAAGAGGAGAGTAAATTTCACTTCTGCTCACGTGAGTTTCACATGTATGAAACCTACCTCTCCTGTCTTTTTTCTTTTTATTCTTTCAAGTACTTAGAGGATTCTTGTACATACATACGACTAACGAATCATACAAATTTTAGATATTTTAAATTTAAATTTAAGAAGCTATACATTTAAGGGAAAGCCACATGAAAGACTTGGACTAAATTAAAGCCTCACTTCCTTTCTATTTCTTTCTCTAGATACATTATCTTTAGTCACTCTAATAATAGCGATGCTAATTATACTTCGTACTACTTATATTAAAGACTGAAGATGATATTAAATACTTTAAAACGAAACTTATAACTATATATACACACACATATACAAACATACATATTGACTTCATATTTTGTTTTATTAAAATGATGTATCATCTCTGTTTTATTGGATCCATCCCCCAAACTTAAAGTTCATGATTAAACGAGGTGAACTTTCTGTATTATCCTGAAAATGTACCATGGGGTTCAAAGTAAATACCAATATACTCAATATCTATCGATTTTAACTTGTGTCTCTCTAGGAAACAAGTCCTACTCTTGACAACAACCTTCGGAGGCATCTTCTTTCTTTCTTTTTTTGATACTATCTTCTTTCAACATTACAGCGAGCATCTCTATATGTGGATTCTGATAAATTGTTGATAACAAGTTATGGAATCAAAACATGCATCTAGAATAATTTACCAGTCACAATCCCTTCGGTTATGAATTATGATCATCCAATTTATTAGATAGGGCCGCCCAGTGCACAATGTTCCCATTAGGAAAGGACAGATGTACGCCAACCAATGATAAGATTGAAAACACCGTATAAAAACACGGTGATAAGATTGAAAATTGAAGTTCCACGAGACAGGTCCCAATGTCCAACGAATAAAGAATATTCACTAGATTAAATTCTAGAGTCAGCATCAATACAAAAACCCTCTGGCATAGTTATGCCTAGAGAGTGCAAAATGAATCAACCAAAAAATAATAATAAAAAAGAGCCAAAGAGGAAAGAGAGGTGTTCCTGTACATGATCCTAAATCTAAACCTTTGTACAGTGACTGAGAGTAAAGAAGACAACCCATTAAACATTGGTCCTTTCACCTTATAAAAGAGAAACCAAACAGGCAAAGCCACGAAGAAAAACCTGTCACCTGAAAACAAAAACTTGGGCTTCCCAAGTCCAATGATCTCCCCTAGAACATGTGCAGGCCACTCTAAGAGGACTATACTGGTTGGTGAACATTCATATTCTCGTGAACACTCAGGACTAGATTCCGCATCTCCGGGAATATTGATATGAGTATAAGTTCGAGGATCGCATACGCAAGTTGCTTCATGCAAATAGTAGACTAAAATGCAGACAAATGATGTAAATGTTAGTTTAGACGCAAAATTTCTTGAGTTGAAGATTATAACCATACAAATGCAAGGCAAAAAAAAAAAAAAAAAATCCACATCAAGCGGATGACACAGTGGGAAAGAGATGTTTAACCTGAGTAAAATAGTATATATCTCTGGCACAACGTCTGTACTGCTTTTGCCCGATTAAGCCGACCAAGGTAGTTGGAGCTCCATCTGAGAAGATTGGAAAGCAAATTAAGATATAATGACCAGGATAAAAAAGATATAGACATTGAGAAGTCTCGGAGGGAGTTGTGCAGTTTACATTGAAGTAAATACTAATCTTAGAAGAAAGAAGGAATGTGACGAGAAGAAGATAAATATAAGTTTAAAAGTGCAAGAATATTCATCAAAAGTTGATATCAAATGAATATGGGTTAGATTTGATAGAGAGCTAACCAAAGAGCAGTTTCTTGACAGCACTAGCTCTACGAGCAGCCTCAAGTTCTTCCTCAAAGGAGTCTGACTCAAAGTTAGTGATCTTGCTTCCACTAAACCCACTCATTGTTTGAAAAGGTTTTATATGCATGTCGTCGTCATCAGTTGACATCTGAGTAGCCCTCACTCTAGTAAAAAATGTACCACCAGGCCAGAGCAACTGAAAGCATATCAGTAGACAACATGAAGCATTTGAATTGACACCATATAAAATTTATAGGAAGCTGCACTATTTATGATTCATGAGCAATGTGACATCGCAACTCGACTCAGACTGTGCAAATCACAAGCCCCACAATCTAGTTATTTACAAAGTGAGACCTGAAGAAAAGCTTTATAGCATTAACACAATTTAAGCAGTCCTTTTTGACATGCATTGGTGTGGATAGAATGCCAGGATTTTTAAGGGATAGGACATGATTTGTTTTGAGGCTGTTAGATGTTCGGCTTGGACAAAAAGTTTTCGAATCTAAATACCTACTCATATACAGCTACCCAAGATATGCATTTTAGAACCAAACTAAAATTAAACATGATGCAGACACAAATCAAACAAAAAATAAGGTCGTTCATACTTTTAGGCTATTTGACAGGAAAATAAGTCAGGGCCATCACATGATATTCAATCATTTAGTTGGCAAACTATGTCAGTACTCAAGATGAGGTTCAGAATTCGATCCAGTCCTTACATCTTGAATCCACCGAATTCCTTGGGCAATAGTTTCCTCCTGCCTGAGCAAATTAATCTGCCTCAACAGCCAATCATCAATTGCATCTTCCATCACCAACTGTAATATCTGTTTCGATATCCAAAAGACCTGTCTTCTGCATGAACATGAATTAGTTAATGTCAGAAACTCGTATGCTAGAGAGTCAAACAAATAAAGAGAACCGTGAGACCTAACATTGTATTCACTAAAATTCATTTCCAGCATATTATAGACATGGTGGAAAACACATTGAAATCTATTAATGGTAAATTAAAAGAAAATCAACCATTCCCTTGTGTAAAAATATTGCTTGATCTTTAGAATAGGGAGATCAAATATCATATAGAAGACTTAACTACAAAAATTTGTGCATCATGTCAGGAACCGATCACCCTAAAATCTTAAGATGGTAGGTGAACATCTAGGAATAAGTCTTATCTCTAACAGCAGCACACAAAATCGAAGAATACATCAGAATAACTTGCAAATTTTAAAAACATGCAAAATGAGAACACCAGCAGATTTAGAAGCATATTGGAATCAGACAATATTTTTTGCAGTTACTAACATGAAATTTACTGGGTTTCAATAGAGTAACATACCGTAGCCAGCCTCTTTTCTTAAGCTGAAAAATATTGTCGACCAAATTCAGAATAGGCACACTCACATTTGGTGGGGTCCACTGAAAAAAAAACAGATATAAATGTTTAAGAGTATCTTCTAAACAAAATAGAAATATAGAAAAGATCTTGCAGCGTCCTTCCTGAGAAGTCTCATGTAAAACTTCAGTCCTGGCCATATATCATTATTCTTTCACTAAGAAGGGAAAGTACGACCAAAGGCTGAGAAGTCTCATGTAAAATTTCAGTCCTGGCCATATATCATTATTCTTTCACTAAGGGAAAGTACGACAAAAGGAGGCCATAACACACCACAAAACATGCTTTTACCACAGTTCAGCTCATGGTTATTAGTTTTCAAGCAATTTCCAAAAATTTTCATAACTATAATTAGAAACAGGGTTTTGAACACCTGAACAGGTCTGCATGATAATAACTCAACTTCCCTGATTGGGAGGAGATCCGTTATCAATTCTATTTACCTGTTAAGCAGCATACTGGTTCGCAACCTAGTCTCTTGACAATAAATAGTTGCTAAACAAATTATAAAATATTAAAAAGCACAACAGTATCAAGCATCCCAATCAACAAAGGTAATATAAAAAACAGGAAAAATATACTCAGCTGACAACACAGACCTCAGGGGGCACAGCTACTGGATCCTCCAAATTATTAGGAATCATGGTGAAATTTGCTGGTACGTCCTTGCCAAACCTGGCATCAACCACCAAACCGTGTTTTCTGTCTTGATCCAATTTACCAGACTCTCCAGCTTGGTTTATTGCCCGAGGTGGATAACCCTTTGAGCCCAATTCATTGTCAGAATGCGACTCATGAAATTGTACCACTTCTCTATCAACACCCTCATGGCCAATATCAGCATTTTTCTCGCCTTCCTCAGTATCAGAGCTTAAAACAGAGTCTGCCATATTTTGCCTAGGAATACTTTTATCAATTTCATATGAATTCCAAGACAAATTCCACGAGATAGACGTTGAAGGACTTTCATTGATCGGAGATGTCGAACCAACAACTTTTTTCATTAAACCATCTGAAACTCCTTTAAATTGGCGTACAATATCATCCACCGCATCATCCACATTGACTGTTGATGTTAAAAATTCAAATATTAATCTGGAGTTAAAAAACCAAGTAAAGAGTTGTACATCTAGAAATGTTTGCATATTGAGATTTGGGATTTAACTCCAAAACAAACAGAAAGAAAGAAACAAAAAGAAATTATTTTTTCAACATAACTCACTTGAGATTTGATAAGACCCAACCTGCTACTGCTACTAGAACATACAGGAGGGACATAGGGGAGTGGCGAAAGACAAAAATTGGGGGGATCTATTGGTCCAAAGGAAAACATAGGGGTTAGAAGTCAGATAAAGCTGCATATAGAGGAGCAAAATATGGAAGCCGTGATGAATAGATGGATGTCAGTCGGATGTATAAAAAAGAAGAGCAGGGAAGGTGGAGAGAGCAGAGAAGAACTCGGAAGTGAGATTTTAGCCTGGTGGAGAGTGTCAACCCTAGGAAGTTTGGCAGATCAGTTGTGTTTTGTTATTATGTGTTTCCTGTTGAGTTTGTGGTATCTGATTTGAGTTTTGAATCTTTTTCTCCTTGTTGTCCTGTGTTAGTAATCAGAAGCTGCGTTAGTTTATTTGTAATTTTTGTTTCTGGGTGTAAAAGGGTCATGGGTTTGGCTTGAGTTCCCTAGTAATCTGTTTTAGTTGTTCAGAAAGTATTATTCAGCCCTAGTTATTTCCATTTCTTGTTGTCTATTTCTGGCTTTTGTCTGTCATTAGCTCAATAGATTACTAATTTTTTTATTAAAAAACAGTTGCCATCAATTGTAAATAGTAGGAATTTTAAACAGACAAACAAACAGTTTCAGCAGCCAGATAGAAGCCTCCAGCTTCAGCCATTAAACGCATAAAAGAGGCCAGCTCAAATATCAACTGAAAGGTTCTGTTAGCCTAAACAACACAATATGCTGACTTCCTATATTATTTTTCTCACTACCCTCCAAAAATGACAGAAAACTTTCGGTGTTATGGGCTGGAACCTTCAAATAAAAGAGGAAGGAATACAAGAATGCCAATTGTAAAAATTCTCAGACAATTATTTCTCGCTTTTCCTCAATTTTTAATGGTGCATTTAGAACAACAGAAAACAAGGGTTGGGAGAATTTAAAGTTAGAGAATAAAACTGCCAATACAATTTTTTAACTAGATAGCAGATTAGTAAGTATCCCTCCCTAGACTCCATCTGGTGGGAGTCTTGTGCATTAGACCGCTCTTTTTCCATAGCTGATTAATAAGTGGGAACAGAATGCTAACTTGTCCATCAATACAAATAGAAAAGTTACCAGCTGAGCTCCTAAACCGCAAGTGTGAAAAACTAAGGTCAGAGTTACATACCTGCCAGAGTCTTCATCATTGAAGAAGATTTCCCAAATGAGTAGTTCTTCAGGGGGGGTAAAGACAGCAATGCTTTTGTTAGATTATCATTATATTTCCAGAAAGGACCAAGATAAATTATATAAAAGGTCATATGAAGTTATAATAAGAGAAAAATACAGATGCACACCTTTGAGGAAACACTCAAAAAATCCCATACTTCATGTTGTTCAGCAACATTAGCTATTGACAGGAGATCCTGAAGCATGACAGCATATAGAGGTCAAGAAAGAGCTAGTTCAAGCACAAAAGAAATTAATTCATGCCTTTGAAGAGTTTGTAGTCATGTAGAGAATGACTACAAATACCTGAAGGTATTTATCAAGCTGAATGCAACGCTGATAGACAAATGCATCCTCTGTACTCGAGGAAAGAAACCTTTTTGGAGGCAAATGTAGCGTGTAATTGGGAATATCTTTTAGATGCCGATGCAATCGCTCAAAATTCCTGTATCTGTATATAACCAAGAGAAAGAAACAGTCATAACAAAGAAGTTGGAATGGAACAATTTCCAAACTCAACATATTTTAAAGGATAGTTTAAGCTCAAAAGTTGGGGGTAGAGAACCATTTGACAACTATTGTACTTCAGAAATCTGGTCAGTTTATTTTATAGATAGAATTGAGCACCCCACCTTACTTTATTAACCAGTTATACTGAACTTACCTGTAATATTAAAAATTTAAATATAAAGTGCGGGCTCCAATTACAATCATAATTATAATAAAAGCTATGTAAGAAACAAACCTTCTCTTCACCAACCAAGTTCTGTTTTGTGCGTCTGTCACTGCAATTACATAAACAGCAAAAGATTTGGACCCAATTTGCTCAAAATGTGCCCCCTTAACCTGCAAAGTACAAGTAGGCAAGGATAAACAATTCATTAGTTTTAGGCCGTCAGTAATGCGTAGGTCTTATGCCCTTGTAATATGTGTAACACATCCACTTTTACGATAATGTTCTGCATTTTATATATTCCTATGAACTTTATTAATAGATATAAGGAGGTTGATCACAACAAGCAAGACCTCGTTAATAAAATAATCTTTATCATTATTTCTCTCCTCCTATTCACCCTCTACTCAGATATACAACCGCACTAAAAGTAGATACCCACAGTGACAATTCATTCCGCTTTAAGATGGTGTCTATTATGAAGAATCTGGTTCACATTACTTTCCAGAATAGTATATCTCAAGATTATCCAGCCTAGAAACATACCCGACACCGGAGCTTGGGAAATACTTGCCCCTCTTTCCTAACAATCATGTCAGAAGCACTCTTCCCCCAAAATCCTTCACCACGTCGCTCAAAATCAGGGGTGTTGAACTCTGAAATTATGGGCTCTCCCCCTTTCTGTGGTTGAATTGTCAAGTCAGAAGTACTGTTGGATTTCTTGAAGCGACTTTTATTAGCAACAGCCTCAGTATCTTTCACTTCATAAGCTTGAAGCTCTCCCCCAGATAATAACCACATGGCAGGGTTCTGAGACGACATTGACTCATTTGTGCGCCCAAAATTCACCAGGGGATCTGAACTCAAGGTGCTCATTGGTGGCAGTGAAGACTTCACTTCTGGAACTGCATGCTTCAAAGGATTACTTGCTGACTTTTCCAGAGTTAAATTTCTATCAGGCTCCACGCTGTCTGTAACAGGACTCTTTGCAGAAAGATCCTGAGAGCCTACTTTCATTTTTTTTATCTCTTTCTTTTTGTAGTTCCTTCCTTTTGTCCACATGTTATCAAGATTATCAGGCATAAGAACTTCAGTTCTTCTGTGAGTTGCAGCATCTAACCCCCGTGCCCAACCAGCATGTCTGACCTGTAAAGGATCTTGCTGATAAGGCAGTTTTGTCAATGTCTTATCATCCCCTCGATTTAAATATGCAGCCTTTTTCAAGGCAGTATTTTCATCATGACCAATCCCAGCAACAGCAGAATGCCCATGATGATGACTAGCTGCGTTAGAAGATTGATCACTGGCCACCCCAAATGTGCCCTCATCATTAAAGGTAAGAACTAGGGTTTCGATCAGTTCATTAATATACCTGATAATTTATAGAAATAAATAATCATACATTTATGAAAAGAAATTTGAATGAATTGTGAAAAAATATAGTCAGAAGCGTTCTGCAAAACTCAAACTTATGTGTTACATGCCAAGTTTATTTCAGACATCAAAACTCATAAGGCAAATGGAGTCTAAAGAGTGTTTGTAAATTATCCAATTATATCCATATAACGATATGTTTTAAGCTTTTTTTTTTTTTGGGGTTGCTTTTGCAATCAGATGTTAGCTTACATATCATAGTTCAAAATAAAAACATAGCCTTAACAGACCAAATCCATAGAAGAAAGTCATAGTGATCAGAATCTCTAAATTTGAATTACACAAAAACCAATCTGGAAACCTCCCCCACAACCCCAAAATAGGAATTTAGGGAAGCATCATGTGAAATATTAGCTCTGCAAACTGTGCAACAGAGTAAAAACAACTCAAAACCAATAATCTGTTCCTGCCTAATAGAAAAACTTAAAAATAGTAAACTAAATTGTATAATCAAGAACATACCCAGGGCTTGCCAAATCCATGATAGGTTGCATAACCAAACAAGTTAATAGTTCCCTGGCTATAGATCGAATCACTGGGCATTGAACTTCTCGTTGTCTGAGTACTATAGCAATTATCCCGCCCATTAGTCTCTGAAGAACCTACAGGAAGGTGAAACCGTTGGACAAGATACAAGCCATAATGCCCAAAAGCAAAAATAGGAAGATGTCAGAACACTCCACTCACACCTTGTACTCACTCTCAGGAGATACAAGTGCAGGATGAAGCTCCTTAGAATTCAACAGATGGAACTTCAATCGTTCATTCCTCTCCTCAGAAGATAAGGTTAACATAACATCAACACCTATAACAGCTTGATTTCTTCTGAAAAGATCTAGGTGATCACCTACTAGATCAATTATATCCCTGTCACATGATCAATCAGTAATTATTAATAGTACTAAATTCAAAATCACATTTAGAATCCTAACCAAGTACTCGCCACATTCCTAATCCTATCTTTCTTTGGGGGGGGGGATCTGATACCTTGTCAGCAAGTCAACAAGGTTTATCTCCTTAAGCCTTCCTGATATTTCACCAAGAACATCCATTATAATTGCATGAATGTGCTGAGGAAACTCTTGATCTGGAGTAATATCTGAGTACCACAAATCTATGATAAAATCCTTCAATATTTTGCCAATGAAATCACTGGCCGCAGCCTCCACAACTGGAGAATCAATTTTCCTCTTCCATTTTGCAGGGGGAGGTGGAGTACAGAGGCGTGGATCATTCAGAGATAATTGTTTCTTCTCCAAATGAGATAAGTATGTCTGCGACCTAGGTGTTTTAACCTTCCAATGGAACTCCACCTTATTCAAAAGAATGCGCAGTGCAGAAACAAGTAGAACTGAGATGGGTACATTCATCCACATTGACTTGCTTGTATCTGTGACATGCCATAAAGAATGACATTAGAGAAAATGGGTTGACTTGAATGTCAATGTTAATGTATTCTTCTTTCTTTTATTAATAAAGATATGAATACTAAATTGGAAGTCATGCCTATGAACAGAATGAAGAAACAAACTGAAGTACAATCATTAATTAGGAGATATAGCCGCCAAATAGGAAAGCACAAGCCACCAAGAAATGAGCTGCAGAGTGGGGTTAAGCCAAGGAATCAAAATCAAGCAATCATAGCATTAGCACTTATAACACTTTAGCTGTTGTAAATCATAATTATTATCGCTCGGCTTATATATGTGAACTATAAGCAATCCACTGAGCTAAAGCAGCATGGTAATGAAGCAAGCAAAATATGGCTACAGACGGCCAAGCTAAAGCTCAAGCTTTTGCCATAACGATAGCAAAAAATAATTTTCAAAGCAAAAACCAGGGCATATGAAGGTACGCAGATGCAAATTCATTCACCATTCATTCTGGAAACATCAGATTTAACACGAAATTCACGAAAAAGTTAACATAATCCCAACCAAACCAAATTCGAATCACTTACGAGTTAAGAAATAGGTAATGGCGAATATAGAAAGGACCCACCAAACCGTTCGGACCTTGGCCTCTTCAATCAGATCATATATAGTATTCATGGGCTTCATTGTTCGAAAAGCTCCCAATTTTCCGGTGTGATTCACCTACGATAGCGAATCCCCAGCTTTAAATTCAAACACGAGGCCAAAACATTAGAACTCCAAATCGGGAAAAACGAAGCTAATCGTGTTGCGTCCAGGTCCGGTTCGATTTTCCTCAAACTGGGGCTTTCCAGAAACAATTTTGACATTCCCAGGAAAAAAACAACTGGTATTTGGTTTGTCCAGCCTTTTCCAATGATGTTGTTTGTCACTTTGGTCTTTAATTAGTGGAAAAAAGATGCCCTCTGAAATATTAAAGTTATCAAAGCCTCGCTAATTGCTTCCACGTACGCTCCTTCGTTCTGCTACAATTCCATCCCCGTTCAACCTTCGATACTTGAATATATTTATCGTCAAAAATGTATCACAGTCATGTTTTTCCTAATTTAGTTTTAAAGTTAGGGTGAGGCAATTCTGTTCATGACGTTTGTGTCTCGTTTTTATCCTAATTAATGACCACGGTTAGTTGATTAAATATAATAAATTAATAGTTTATATATTATCTATTTCATTTTTGTTAATATATAAATTTACTTCCAAAATCTACATATCATCTATTTCATTTTTTTTAAAATTAAATTTAAGATTAAATTTATACATTAATAAAAATAATATAGATAATATTTAAATTACCAACTCAGTATATTTGATTAACTAATAATTAAAATTAAATGAGATAATAATTAGAACAAAATTATTCCTTTTTGAAACTTTTAAGATAAATTTACCTTTTGAAAAATTTTCAAAACAAAATTACTTGTGAAAACTTTCAGATAAAATTAACTCTTAATAGAATTATTTTTATTAATAGGATATTTTCTATCCACACCGCTTATATGTCTAAAATTAAACCATTTTAATTTAATTTGTTCTGTTACTAAGAGTAAAATCAATCGATTCGGGGGACATAGAATGCCGGAGACGAAATCAATCTTCTGCTGAAACCTTTCTTTTTCACCTGAATCTTCGATTGAAACTTAGATTCACGCCGGTCAATTATTATCATATTAAGAATAACATTAAATGAACATTTATAATTTTATCTTCCGTACAAGAATTTTATTTTTTAAGAAATTAGAAAAGAATTTCTGGAGTATACATCTTTTAACAATGTCATGTGCATCACGTGCACCACATAAAGAGGGAATCCAGACTTCTTATATCATATATATATTGATTATAATAAATATTTGTTGAATACTAATTCTAAATACAGTTAAAAGCATTTTCGCTATTAAAGTTTTTTTGGACAGAGTCTTAACATTGACAATCAAGTTGGAATTTTGAGTTCTAACTGTCACGGTGGTGAAAAACGTGTCAGGCGATTGGGCAAGAATTGAAAACGTGGCAAATAACATGTAAATGAATAATAAAATGGGATCCAACTTTCTTCCTTTACAAAGAAGAAAAGGAGGGTTCGCTGCAGCATCTGAATCGTTAGATCAGATCTCAACGGTCCAAATTTAATATATTATAAAAATAGTATTATTATTATAATAATATATTATAAAAATATTATTATTATAATATAATAATAATATTTTTATAATATATTAAATCTGGACCGTTAAGATCTGATCCAACGGCCTAGATACTGCAGCGAACTTCCCTTTACAAAGGAGGAAAGCCAGATCCAATAAAATGGGGAAAATCACGCATCAGATTAAAGGGGCAAAATCACGAAGCTCTAAAACCTTAATCATGAAAAAGGATCAAAGTGAGGCGAATGGAAGAGGGTGCGCCTTATGCTAGGGCAGGGAAAAGTGAGGCACACTAAGGGCCCGTTTGGTATAGTGGAATTGATTTTAATGGAAATAAAAATGGATATGGAAATGAGGTTTAAAAGTATATTTGATATGTCATGGAAATGAGTCTTAATTTTTAGGTAAAAAGACCAAAATGTCCTTATAATTAAAAAATAAAAAAAATCATAGATTAAAGCTTTTTGAACATATTCCCATATCCAAACGACAATGCTTCACTTGTTGCGTGATCAGGTTTGTAAAAGCTTCATATCTCTGAGAAAATATCATAGTCCCCTCCTTGCTCCATCAATCCAGACTCCAAAGGGTTCGTAGCCTGATTGGTTGGCAACTCACGGTTCAACGACGAAGGCGCCAATACAGCTTTAGAGGCAGCAGTGGCGGCGAGGCTAGAGCTTTCACTGCTAGAAGAGAGATCGACTTACAGTTCTCTTGCAGCGGCGACGGCAGCTACATCAATGGTAGTGTCAGCGTGAGAGGATGTTCTGCAGATGGTGAATGGAGTCGCAAATTTGGAGAAATGAAGCCAAACTGGAGGAAATGGGGCCAGATCTGAGGAGGGTAATTGATGGAAATTTGGAGGTGGAATTACAAATCTTGGCTCTTGGGATGGAATTTAGTTTGGTGGAATTGACTTATTTGGCTTCCACATGGAATTGGAATTGGGAGCCAATTCCATTGTACCAAACAAACCTTCTCATGGAATTGAGGTCCAATTCCATTTCCACCTCCTCCAATTCCAGCATACCAAACGGGGCCTAAATCAATTGTGACTATGGAATAGTGGAGAAAGCAAAAATTCATCCTTGAGAAGTAGGTATGGAATCGAATCTCCGCCATTTTTACAGAAAAATTGAGGTTTTTTAAGTGTTAAGGTGCAAATTTGCCCGAAAGTATGCATTAAGGAGCAATGTTGCCCTGAAATTTTTTTTCAGGTTCAATGTCACCCGGAAAGTTTCAAAACAATACAATCTTGCCCCATACCGTTAAAAAACTACCGTTGACTGTTAAAAAATTGACGTTGATATTAAACTTTTTAATGGTAAAGAGCAACATTGCTCCATTTTAATACTTTTAGGGCAACATTGAATCTAAAAAGATTTTCAAAGCAACATTACTCCTCAAAAAAACCTTCCGAGACAAATTTGCACCTTAACTCTATTTTTAATTGATTCTACAAAATTTCTATTGAGCCCTTAGTTTATCAGTATTTGATTTGAGAAATCAAGTGCTGATGGTTTCATAAATAAGTATGAGGCTAGACTAAAAGAGGAAGAAGAAATGAAGAAGCGTCTACGAGGTAGGCATGAAAGCATTTGTGCTTCGATCTTAGTTATTGGGGCACCAATAGATGAATAAAATACGAAAATTGGGGCAAATCGTGTGGCTAATGAAGGTGAGGTTACAGTGGTTTGGCTTTAAATTTTGTTCATTTTTGGTTATTTAAAATTGTATTTAGTTGTATGAGATTGGGTTTAATTTCTCTTCTTTTAGACTAGGTAGAAGGCTGGTTGCAAAAGGATAATAGGTGTTAATGGAACATTCCTTAAGGGAAATGCGAGAGGAATTATGCTAACGGCAACCAATCTTGCTGATAATTCCTTGCATCCCGTAGCTTTTGGGGTTACTCAAAAGGAAAATACTATAAATTGAACTTGGGTCTTCAGATGGTTGAAGAGGTCTTTGGATTTGGACATTGGAGAGCATGTGACAATTATGTCAGATGTAACAATCTCCAAAAGTACCATATATTTAACTATTTCAAAACATTTGATTGATTCATCAAATACTACTATGGTAAAAAGAAAAAAAAACTAATTACAAAGATATGCTATAGTAGAAAACATTTGACTCAAATAGTTAAAGAATGACAATAGTAGTAAAAGAAAGATATTAGTCTATAATGATTGATAAATATTTTAAATCTGACTCAAAATCACATCAGTCAACAATGTGATAACTTGGCATTGGGCACTTGAAGCCCAAGAACACAATTTACCAATAGGCTTTTTATCATTTTGCGCAACTATAATCCAATCACTCACAATTCATGATTTTCTTGAATAATTTCATTTTCATGTAAAATCATAACTCTCAAAAGTTTTACAAAAGTGGATCAATGATCAAAATAATAGTTTGAAACGTATGGCCTCAGGCCTCCTTTATTTACACTCCACCATAGTACAAAATAATAAAACAATTATGCAAATCTTAAAACAATTTCATAAATTATATCAAAGTATGAATGTAGTTGGCAATATACAAAGTCAACACATAATTACCGAAAGAGGAGATTTACAATTGCACAATGCAAACCTAAACCTCCAAGCCTTCCCTAAAGATATCACATCATAAACCTTGTCTGAAAAATGTTAAAAGCAGTGAGGTGAGTCACATGAACCCAATTACTACAATCTCAATTTAACAAGCATGTAAGGAATGATTACAAGATAGTTAAGCGAGCTAAACATCAATTTATATAACAAAATATAAATAGTTTTTCATAATCAATAATAGCTTAAGGAGTAATTAAGCATGCATGGGACTCCCACAACTATCCTTATAATCGCTGACAAAACCCATGAGCTACAACATATAACAAGATTTATCTATATGACAAGATTGCACCAAGCTCTCCAACAGTGAGGTATAGCCTGGCTAAAAGCTATAGAACTCACATCAAACCATGGGTTCCCTTTCTTTAGAATATGGAAAGAAGTCACAAGTTTTTTGAGCTGACCCTTAACCTGGTCAAGGAAGGGTGATACTACGGGCCCTGAGAAAGTTAAAACCAGCCACCAGGCGTCAAGTAGCAGCTATACCACATGTATAAAAGCATCAAACCTCCCACTTTCACAACTCCGTACAACCCAACACAACTTAATATGGTGTTCAATAGTTCAACATCACAAAATCTATTGTCAACAAGTTATTATCATAATCATTACTCAATGCTATGCATTATCAACATTTCAATAAATCATTTATGCCCACTTAATTAACAAGTTTACTAAAAACATAATTCACATTGTCATTATACATTTTTCACATATAAAATACTATAGCATATATTTATAGCAATTGAAAATACCAACATACACTTATAATTACTCAACAAGCATACAAAGTAAATTGGAAAGTGGTTACCTCTCACTGAAGCTAAAAAGAATACCATGATTCTTGTAAAGCCCTGTGCTTGACAACTCAAGAAAGTCTACATAATATATGTGAATTGTAACCCCCTGCCTTATAAACAGTAATTATGATTCAAAAATATGTAATTAAGGTGAATTAGAGACCAACAGATGATAAAATTTCATTTTTAATCACATCCTTGGGATAAGATTTTTATAAATTTCCTTCGAAATTGATATAATCCGGTTTCCTATTCACATTTCGAATATAACTACCCTGTTCCGTTAAATCACATTCATACATATCAGAGTGTACAACAAAAATCCTGGCAAACCCCGGGTTTCATATATATTAAGGGTTTATAGTTTTCCCTTATAGGGGATTACATAAAATCATGCCAAAATTCACATCCCAGATATATATACAGTAATCCCATTCAAAATATGATAACCAACAACCAAGGTTACATTCCTATGAAAGTCCTAGCCACCCTTGGTCGTTTCCTTCCCTTTTGAACTACTTGTCATGTCTGAAGGTTAGTCAATGCAAAGAATGAGATTCAAGAGAATCCTAGTAGTAACAAATCACTCATACCATACATAATCACAAAGCATGCGATCACATCATCAAGCAACATAGTAGCAGGAAATATAGCATACAAGCTATCACATATACACATAGTCACATCCACCGTATCTCCATAGCCCTGAAGGCACGATCTTCCCACCAGAACCACCGATGGGCCGCAGGTGAAGGATTCACAAATAGCCTTTCGGCTTTCACATATAAACATACGGATTCCACATAGTCACATCCCCTGTATCTCCACCACCCCGTAGGTATGTTCCTCCTACCGGAACCATTGATGGGCCGCAGGTGAAGGACTCACAAACAATGATAAATCAAATATACAATGTATCACATATAGTATAAGAGAAAGCGTCACTACTTCTTTCCGAGCATGCTCTGGCACAGATTGCTCATGAGCAGGACAAATATCAAATCTTATACACCAAAATCAAGAACAATGGATTAATCTCTATTCCAAATTCTTACTTTCATAACACTTAAAGTTGGTTATCATTTGAACTCTTTAGGTGGCTACCAGAAGCCTAAATAAATGCTTAAAGGGTTGGAAAAAACTTGACCAAAACCCCCATCTCGAAAGTGAAAACACTGATTTTAACTCATGCACTCGAGTGATAGATGATGCACTCGAGTGAGGATGGCTCACTCATGCGAGTGCTTAACTGAGAGAAACAACTGAGATAGGAAATGATCACAGTACTCGAGTCTTGAACTCAATACTCGAGTGATAGCCTCACACTCACCTGAGTCCTATAAAGTGTGGTCCAGAAAGTGACTACCCGAGAGCACGGAAACCCTAAAGTGAAAAGTTCACTCGAGCACTAGCTCGGGTACTCGAGTGATGGCACAATACTTGCAGGTACTAAGACACACTCTTGGAAAATAGACTGCAAGTGACAACCCGAGATGCAACCTCATAGTGCAAAATACATGCACACTCGAGTGAGGACCCATATCACTTGCAAGTGAGACAATGCACTTCTGCTTTCTTTGCGTGGGAGTGCAACTAAAACTTGAAGGAAAAGAGAAAACATGATGCTACACTAGAGTAAAACCCCAGATCACTCGAGTGAGGCTTATCAGAAGCCAAAACACAGCAAATGACAGAATTTTCCAAACCTTAACCAATATGTTTCCAATGGTCCCAAAATTCTTATCCACTACCAATCCCCCATAACTTTGCACAAGAAACCCAATGGAAATTTCAAAACATCCAAAATCCCATTCTAACAACAAGTTTTTGTTTTGGTCATCCCATTACCACACATTACCTAAATGCATCAATTTTCCTTCTAAGGTTCCAAATAAATTCTATTGCTCCAATAACATAACATGACACTAATTTCACCACCACATACCATCCAATTCATCCATTTCAAAATCACATGAAAATCAGAGCAAAATTCACAAATCTCAAAACTTTACCAACAATTACAATGGATATATCAAAATGCATTAAAGACTCATATCTTCCTCTTTCCAAAGCTAATTCTTTGATTCCTCAACTTTCAAATTTCTTCAAGTACTCAAACACCTTTTTTCAAAAATATAAAACCATAGCAATGAAACTCTCATCACCATGAACAAGATTAATAAAGATGAATTGAGCATTCAAGGTTATATAGAGCACTAACCTTGAGTTTTCTTCTTTCTCTTTCTTCCTTAAGCTAAGTGAAAATGGAACTGAAGAGAGAGAGAGAGAGAGATGAGATGATGATGATGAAGATGCAGATTTTTTTCCCTTGGTCCATACTCCCTAGCTGACCTTGAGAGGGCAGAGAGAGGGAAAATGGTTTGACAATTTGACCTTGATCCCATGATCCACAAAATGCCACTTGTCAAGATCTTATGTCTTCTTACATGGCCACACATTAACTTAAAAGCACATGATTCCACCCTCTTAACAATGAATCTTAACTATTGATCTTCAAATTACTAATGAGTTTCCTCTTCGGTAACTGACCAATTGGTCGATAACTTTCCTTTTTCCTATTTTTCCCCTGATTATGGCAATTCACTTGAATAACTACTAAGTACATTTATATCATTTCATTCTTTATTCATGCGCCCTCCCCTATCCTTAGAGTTCATTTTAAGCTTTATCACACAATTAAGCTTAAATGCAGGGTTTGGGCACTAATCACAACACATTCATTTCACAATTCACATTGTATTCTCTAAAAGTGTTTATTCAAAAATAATTACATTCACTTTTGAAGTCATTAACCCTTAATTACATTTTGGGATATTACATGAATATTCATCAATAAGATGATAATTAACACAACAATTAACAACTAGTAACTTGATTCCCAACCTTCGCTATACTTGTTCCTTAGAAAATTCATAATACCTTTACCATTCATATGTTTACAATCCTAATGATATTCTCTTTATTCCTCCACTTTATTATACTCACTAAAATCATTAACTACACTCACTAAAATCATTAACTAACCTCCAAATGCTCAAATTATAATTTCACAATTCTAATATCAAATGTTTAGGTCCATAATTATTTTTACTTAACTAAATCATTCATTCTTTTGTCTTGGGAATTTTCAAAATGTTTAGCCAAACAGTGTCAAGATTGCTCATTCCAAAAATACCTCAAAAATTTGCACTAATTCCTCCATAAATAGAAAAACCATTCAAACTTATAATGTAACCACAAAATCAACTTTCAATAAGTATTTATAAGTTACCCATAGCCAATTATCAAAATTTCAACCAATAATTTACTCTAAAAATTAAAATCCATATTCTCTCACTTAACGTTTAATCACTACAAATCTAAAGTGTAAGATTGTAATCTTATTCAACAAAGTAAATAAATTAAATGTAAGTATTTACTTATCTCTACAATCTCATGGCTCCTATTTGTTGAAAATTCAATCTTGCTTCAAGCCCTAACAATCTAGTTTGCTTTACTCCCAATAAAACTTGTACTAATGGATAGCTCTTATTGAGTAGAAAAATATTTAAAAAATAAGTATTGTAGTTTGATGATTTCATGAGGAACAAATGAAGCTCAAGGGTATCCTAATCATCTGTTAATCAGCATTGGGGTGCCGCCCGGAGAAACAAAAGGCAAAGCAACAGGGAAATAACAGAGGGTTTGGGGGAATTATATTGGACCTGGCTTCTCTTCGCTGTTAGGTCCCATCCGCTGCGCTCCTTTTCTTAAAAACTACACCGTTTTGGTGTAGTTTTGAGAAAAGGAGGGGGTTGAAAATTTTTTTCTAGAAATATAGTATCTAGTATTTTGAAGTATTTTTTTGATATATTTAGTATCTTAAAATATTTTTTAAGTATAATACAATATCCTAAAATAATTTTTAGTACTTTTAACCCCTTAAAATATTTTTTCAATTGTACCCAGTGTGTTAGCAGACTAATTGTAATTTTACTTTTAATGTATTTTTTCAGCTCCAAAAATTACTTTTAAAATATTTTTGGTGTTTTTGACCTTTTAAAATATTTGTTTAAGGGTGAAGGTGCAAAAATACCCATCTACATATGTCACATGTGCGCCTGGCACCATTTACATTCCTTGGGTGCAAAAATACCCATGATCTTTACAAAAAGGGGCAAAAATACCAGCTCCGTCAATTGAGGCAAACGACCGTTAAGTTTTTTTTTGTGGGCCCCACTTTAATATTTTTTAATTAATTATTTTAAGGGCTAAGGTGCAAAATTACCTATCTACATATCCTTCGGATGCAAAAATATTTATGATCATGAAAAAAGTGGACAAAAATGCCAGCTTCGTTAACGAAGGCAAACGACCGTTAATTTCTGATTTTGTGAGCCCACTTTAATCATTTTTAAATAATTATTTAAAAAACTCTCACCCTCTCTCTCTCTTCCTGCACCCCTTTCCCTCTCACTCTCCTTTCCCTCTCCCCGTCCAAACTAGAGCCCCACCTTCACACCGGTAATAACTCTCTCCGACCTCCCACATGGTCACCGCCTTTATACTACCCGCTCCCTCCAAATGCTCTTCCGTAGTTCATCATCGAAACTTTTCCCTTCATTAACGAAATTAGAAATTAATGAACATTTATCTTCATTAATGGTGATGGCATTTTGTCCCCTTTTTTAATGATCATAGGTATTAATTAAAAGCTATGATCATTAAAAAAGCGGACAAAATGATAATAGGTATTAACTAAAAGCAACATTTTGTCCACTTTTTTTAATCATCATAGGAATTAATTAAAACCTTAAAATACCTCTCTACATTAAGCTTTTAATTATTACCTATAATTATTAAAAATGGGGACAAAATTCCAGCTCCATTAATGAAGGCAAACATTCATTAATTTCTGGCTTCGTTAATAAGGGGAAAAGTTTCGATGATGAACTATGAAAGGGCATTTGGAGGGAGCAGGTAGTATAAAGGCGGTGACCATGTGGGTGGCCTTAGAGAGTTATTGCCGGTGTGAAGGTGGGGCTCTAGTTTGAACGAGGAGAGAGAAAGGAGGGTGAGAGGGAAAGGGGTGCAACAAGAGAGAGAGAGAGAGGGTGAGAGTTTTTTAAATAATTATTTAATAATGATTAAAGTGGGCTCACAAAATCAGAAATTAACGGTCGTTTGCCTTCGTTAACGAAACTGACATTTTTGTCCACTTTTTTAATGATCATAGGTATTTTTGCACCCGAAGGATATGTAGATAGGTAATTTTGCACCTTAGCATTTAAAATAATTAATTAAAAAATATTAAAGTGGGGCTCACAAAAAAAAACTTAACGGTCGTTTGCCTCAATTGACGAAGCTGGTATTTTTTCCCCTTTTTGTAAAGATCATGGGTATTTTTGCACCCAAGGAATTTAAATGATGCCAGGCGCACATGTGATATATGTAGATGAGCATATTTACATGTTCGCCCTATAAAATAAATAGGAGTGCGCGCGTGCGCGTAATTTAAGCATTTAATTCATTTTGATATATGCTTTCACGTTACATAATTTAAGTTCTCGATATATATATATATATATATATAGCCTTGTTTCCGTTCATTTTTCATCCATTTTAGGAATGAGAAAGTTGTCATATACCAAACATGGATTTACCTGCTCAGAATTATTGTTACAGAAAGACCAAGTCAAAGTCAATTCATCGGTTTTGGTTGTCTTGTTGTCCCCAAGATTCTGACATTATACGCAAAATAATCAATCTCCTCCCTGGATTTATATGAAAAGAAAACTAAAGGCACGCCAAAATTAGAGGTATCTAACAGAGAAATCAGCTAGTAATAGCTAAAAATAAATTTCAATTTCCACCATTATATTCAAAGATTGTCATCATCAGTCTGGTCTTAATATAATAAGATCAAATTGAGTTTTCTTCATTCGGCTTACCTATTAAGCAGCTTAGGGCCTGTTAAGGCACTATGGCTAAGCCATACTCAAATAATAAAGCCTTAGGCTGCTTCATCTTTAGCTCCCTCTTCATATCTTCCCTCTCACATTTTCTTCCATCAATCCCAATCCCAGAGGATAGCGAATTTTCATTAGGTTTCAATATTCAATTTGATGCCAACTTAACTTTTGAACATGATAGGCTTAAAAACGCCTATGTTGCTCTTCAGGCATGGAAAAGTGCCATATATTCTGATCCATTGAACACACTTGAAAATTGGGTTGGTTCTGATGTTTGTTCTTATAATGGTGTGTTCTGTGCTGAAGCTCTTGATGACCCTAAATTAACTGTTGTTGCTGGAATTGATCTCAACCATGCAGATATCGCTGGTCGTCTTGTTCCCGAGTTAGGCCTCTTAACAGACATGGCTCTGTTCCATATAAACTCTAATAGGTTTTGTGGGATTGTCCCAGACAGCTTTAAGAATCTCACTCTTATGTATGAGTTTGATATAAGCAACAATAGGTTTGTTGGTGCTTTCCCTTCTGTGGTCCTTACATGGCCAGACATAAAGTATTTGGATCTTAGGTTTAATGATTTTGAAGGACCTTTGCCTCCACAACTTTTTGAGAAAGACATTGATGCATTGTTCTTGAACAATAATCGTTTTGTTTCAACCATCCCAGAAACCCTTGGGAACTCCACAGCCTCTGTTGTGTCATTTGCTAACAACAAATTCTCAGGTTGCATTCCTAAATCAATTGGGAACATGGTGAACTTGAATGAGATTGTTTTCTTAGGGAATGGTCTCGGAGGTTGTTTCCCACAAGAGATTGGATTGTTGGGAAATGTGACGGTCTTTGATGCCAGCCATAATGGGTTTGTTGGGACATTGCCAAACTTGTCAGGTTTGAAGAGTGTGGAGGTAATGGACATTGCACATAATAAGATTTCTGGGTATGTGTCGGACAGTATTTGCAAGCTACCAGGGTTGACCAAATTTTCATTCTCGGACAATTACTTTAATGGAGAAGCTCAATCTTGTGTGCCTTCTTCAAGAGCAAATGTTGTTTTTGATGATAGTAAGAATTGTTTGCCTCTGAGATCAAATCAAAAGACAAGCAAGCAATGTTTGCCAGTGGTGACTCGTCCCGTTGATTGTAGCAAGAGTTGTGGAAGCGGTGATGGCAACAACCATACCCCATCAACACCAAAAACGCCGAAGGTAGAGCCACCGGTTCATTCTTCTCCACCCACTGTCCAATCTCCTCCGCCACCAGTTCACTCTCCTCCTCCACCAGTCCACTCTCCACCCCCACCTGTGTTCTCTCCACCGCCTCCAGTCCACTCTCCTCCCCCACCTGTGTTCTCTCCTCCGCCCCCTGTCCACTCTCCTCCCCCACCTGTGTTCTCTCCACCGCCCCCAGTCCACTCTCCTCCCCCACCTGTGTTCTCTCCTCCGCCCCCTGTCCACTCTCCTCCCCCACCTGTGTTCTCTCCACCGCCTCCAGTCCACTCTCCACCCCCACCCGTGTTCTCTCCACCGCCTCCAGTCCACTCTCCTCCACCAGTCTACTCTCCACCCCCACCTGTGTTTTCTCCTCCGCCCCCTGTCCAGTCTCCACGCCCACCGGTGTTCTCTCCTCCGCCCCCAGTCCAGTCTCCACCCCCACCTGTGTTCTCTCCTCCGCCCCCAGTCCACTCTCCACCCCAACCGGTGTTCTCTCCTCTGCCCCCCGTCCAGTCTCCACCGCCCCCGGTTCACTCTCCTCCGCCCCCAGTTCACTCTCCACCACCACCTGTGTTCTCTCCTCCACCTCCAGTCCACTCTCCACCCGCACCTGTGGTCTCTCCTCCGCCCCCAGTCCACTCTCCACCCCAACCGGTGTTCTCTCCTCTGCCCCCCGTCCAGTCTCCACCGCCCCCGGTTCACTCTCCACCGCCACGTGTGTTCTCTCCGCCGCCCCGAGTTCACTCTCCACCACCACCTGTGTTCTCTCCTCCACCCCCTGTTCACTCTCTACCACCACCACCACCGGTGTTCTCTCCTCCGCCCCCTGTTCAATCTCCCCCGCCACCAGTTCACTCCCCTCCACCTCCAGTCCAGTCTCCCCCACCTCTACCCGTGTTCTCTCCTCCGCCCCCAGTCCACTCTCCACCACCACCTGTGTTCTCTCCTCCACCCCCTGTTCACTCTCCACCACCACCACGACCGTTGTTCTCCCCTCCGCCCCCTGTTCAATCTCCACCTCCACTCGTGTTCTCCCCTCCACCTCCAGTCCAGTCTCCCCCACCTCCACCCGTGTTCTCTCCTCCGCCCCCAGTCCACTCCCCACCTCCACCTGTGTTCTCTCCTCCACCACCAACTAGTCCTCCTCCTCCTACTCCTGTATTGTCTCCACCACCACCGGCATGGGATGATGTCATCTTGCCCCCAACCTTCGGGGCCCAATATAGTTCACCACCTCCACCGGCTATTGTTGGATATTAAAGTAACAGAGAAATCATACAAATGTACCATTCGTAATTTCGCTATTCCTCATTATTATCATCTCTTCTATGTAAATAGTTTTTCACAGACTAAGAAAAATCGCTAAAAAAATATGTCAAATATTTATGTTTTGAAAAATGTCCTTATTAATAAAATCAGTCAACATATAACAATGGTTATTGAGGGTATAGTTTTGAAAAAATAACAAGAATGAGAGGTGTTAAGCCTTTTATCATCTTAGCACCCAACTATTTTTCAGCATAACCTCCCCTATAGAGTTTAACCACCAATTTCAGGATGGATTGGCATGGTTCCTCTATACCTACGACACCAGAATATCAAAACGCGAATGAAGAAGGCATGAGATAACAGCATGTTGATGGTTGATTTTAAGGCCATAATTCTTGACTTGATGGGACATCAAAGGCCTCTGCCCTTCCATTCCTTGGATAGATAGAGAGGGGGAGAGAGCTTTTGGTTTTTCTTCATGTTGTCAAAAAGTTGAACAATGAAAATAGATGACGAGTGTTTGATCAAATTGATCGGGCAAATTTTTATTAAATGCAGGGATCAACACAAATTAGTTATTTTTATAATAATTGAGACTAAAAAAAGTCATTCTATCTATTTGTATCTTATTAATGAGTCCTGAGGAACTATTTTTTATTTTCATAATGATACTAATTATTTGTGTTCGACTAGACTACTCATAGATATTGTCTTAAAAGTAAAATGAGTATCCTACACTATTGATGTTGCTTCAAAAGGTGGAGATTTACATAACTTTGCATAACGTAAAATCATTTTTTTATGAAGGACAAAATGATATTACTTAAAAAGAAAATATTTACGCAGTACCAAAGCAAATGACACCAATAAAATGACAATAGACAGAATTTGGAATAACATGAAAATGCCAAAAAATAAATTTTTTAAAAAGGAAGCTTCAAAATCTCCTACCATCACTACAAAAAAACATGAAATCTCCAACGGAATTTGCCACAAAAAAATTTTCCATGGCAAATTCTGGCCGAATTCTGCCGTAAAATTTTCTAATGAAATTTTTTCCGTGGCAAAACTTGCCAAGGAATTAGCTACGGAAAATATTCCGTGCCACAGAATTTCTGATGGAGTTCAATTCCGTCGGAAATTCCCTCGCAATTTCTGACGTAATTCCGTCAAAAAATGTAAAAATTATTATTATTTAATTAAATTAAATTTTTAAAAATTTATTATTTATTAATTAGTATTTTTAGTTTAATTTTAAATTTAATTTTTAATTATTATTTTTTAATTTCTAAAATATTTTTAATTTTCAATCATAGTTTTTGATCTCTGTAGGGGCAAAATGGTCACATAAAAATTTATTTATAAAAATAAAATTTATTAGTTGTGACACTTGGCATAGGGAAGTTGCGACATGTGGCGGAGAGAGGTTGCGAAACATGACGAATCTAGGTGCCGGCGACAAGGTGGATGTCGCCAGAGCTGCCACGCGCTGCCGCAGGCGATGAGGGGGCGGTCACCGGAATTGCCATGTGGCTTTTTAATCGCAGGAGTTGCCACGTGGCTTTTTAAAGTTTAAAAAATAAAAAATAGGTTTCTGACGGCAATTTTCAACGAAATTTATTTCCGTCGCAATTTCAGACAAAATTGAATTCGTCTGAAATTCCCTCATTGTTATCAAAGATCTCTATTGATTCAGTTTGTTTGGAGAAATTCAATGAATTTTGGTACTCTATTTCACATTAGATGCTTATTAAGAGTTACCTTGTGAAGGATCACTAAATCTAACATATAGGGAAGTCCAGGACAATAGCGTCTTATAATCACTTGTGTCAACAAAGTTTTCCTCATGTTCCCAAATCAACCACCATCTATTGGTAGCATCACATGCACAGAAGTGCCCACTCTGCCTTTTAAAGTGATGAAAGATAATATTTCATTGATCTACCACAATATCTTTCCAACAATGACATCTTGTTTAGGTAACTTCCTTGCTGCACTATACACATCAGACTAATTTGCCAACCTTACAACAACATACAACCCCTTAACTTCTTGAATTATCATCTCAGGTTGTGGTCGTTTCTCATGATGAAGAGCTGCATTTCTATTCAACCACAAAGTATAAATTGTTAAAATGACATAACATAAGAGACTTGACTCACGTGATTGAGGCAAATGAAGTATAGTGTCTTTAAACCATTGAATCAAGACATCATACTTCAATGGGGGAATTCTCATATGTAATAATCCAAACCATGTAGCTCTTGAGACAGAGCAAGTGAAAAATATATGCTACATAGTTTCTTATTCATCGCACCAAATTGACATGTGTCATTTATTTGCATATGATATTTTTGCATAATATCAGTAGTAGGAAGAGCATCATTAAGCAGTTTCCATAACAAGAGAAGGAATTCAGGCAATATTGGTAATTACCAAAGTATCTCCAAGAATGAATTATCAATAGATTGATGCCATAGATGTTGATGTATGAGGATTTGATATCCATCCTTAACCTTATATGAACTAGAGTTGTTGCCCTGCCATTGGAAATTACCTTAAATATCAAGAAAGGATAGAGGAATGATAAGAATATGCTGCGTAATGTGTTGTGGCTATAAATCGAAAACTAATGAATAATTCCATTTAACAGGATTCCATGGTGAAGAAACAAACATAAATAGATCTTCAACTGGATTAATTACCCACTTTCCATTGTAACCTATCTATGATAAGATTAGCACACTTAGATATTCTTTTCCATATCTAGGAAGAATTGTATGGAAGTTTTATGATTCCATCACTATTGATATCAATGTACTAAACCTTCATCGTGTGCCCAAGAAGAGGTGATTGATCCTGCTGTTAGAATTCTCCTAAGTTGCTTGTTGGTATATTTACACTACTAGAAAAAATGTCTTTAAGACTACCACATCTAGACCTCTATATGAGGAGACGGTTTAAAAACAATAATTGGGTGCATTTTTATAAATATCAATACAACTAACGTCATTCATACGATCTCAATAACTATTAAATATATGAAAATTTTAATTTTGACTTCAAGATGATTTAAAAATTTTAATGCGATCTCCTCTCTCAAGTAATGCTATTTGTATTAATATTTATAAAAATACCACTGATCATGGTTTTTAAACTGTTTCTACCTACAGAGGTCTACATGTGGCGGTCTTAAAGGCCTTTTTTCTAGTAGTGCAAATCATTGTTATTAAACATGGACTGGACCGGCTGGTCTGGCCCTAGAACTGGAGAACCGACAAAGGAACCAGTTTGATTCATGAACAGGATCGGTTCCTGAACCAAACCGTTTCAGTATTTTTTTAAAAAAATATTTTTTAATTTCCAAATGATTTCATATTAATAAGTCTGAAATCTTTACTCTCTCACTGGTTTTGTCCCGGTTTAACTTCGGTTTGACTACTGACCATTGACCCAGTACCTCGACTGGTTCAGTGACCGATCTTGGTTTAAAAACCTTAGCGCAAATATACCAACAAGTAAACAAACAAATAACAAGATCTGCATTTTATTTAGATTGGTTATGAAAAGCGAGGAAAATGGTAGTATAGTGCCATAGCACTCCTGCTACTGTGTCGTGGCACCCGAGAGAAAAGTTATGGATGTAACGTAGACTTAACCGCGTTCTCAAGTTTTTTCCTTGAAAAATTGTATATGACCACATTTGCACCTATCAAATGTTTATTTTGTTGAATGCTCAAAAAGCAAAACATCATGACTATTATTACGTAACATCCTAATTTTTATCTTAGGATTTAATTATAATTAAGAAAGAATTATTATAATAAATGGACTTATCAGATAATTATTAAAGTAATAAAAAGGAGCTATTTAAGATATGATTTATAAGAGTAAGGGAAATTATAAAATAATAATAATGAATTGAAATAAAAATGAAATAATAATCATAATAATTAAAAAAATAAAGAGAAAATAAAAGGAAAAAAAGTTTTATAAAGAAAAACAAATAGAAATAAAATAAAAAAAAAGAGGAGAGCGTTTGTGGATATAACATAATATAATATGTATTATAATTGAGGTAAAAGTACAAATTTAGGGCCTATTTAGGCTAGTGGTGATAGAAGTGACTTTTTTTTTTTAATCTGATTTTTACAAAAGTCAGATAGGATAAAAGTTAAATTGTAAATGTGATTTGTGTTTGGATTGACGGTGACAGAAGTAATTTTTTTTGGAAAAGCTAGACTTTTGAGCTTCTCCTCAAAAGCCATTTTTGAAAAAAAAAACTCAGTTGCCAAAACATCAACTCAAACACCTCAGTTTTCAAAAAGCTAGAACCCATCATGATTTTTTTTAAAAGCCCGTTTGGGATGGCGTTCATAGGCACTTAGTAACCAAGAATTGCACTATGAGCCAACAGAATTATGTTTTGTTGGGTGTAAAAATAGTCATAATTATTTGGCTTATGGTGCAAGAATATCCGTGAACTTTTTTCAAAAGTGCATCCAACAATTTTTTTGGGTGTAAAAATACCCATGAACTTTTCAAAATGGGGAAAAATACCTACATCGTTAATTGGTACGAACGTCTTTTTGTGGGACCCACATTATTATTTTTTGATGTGAAAAAATATACACGAACTTTTCTCAAAAGTGCACCTAACACCATAAACTTTTTTTAGTGCAAAAATGCCCATGAACTTTTTAAAATGGGGCAAAAATGTACACACTATTAACTGGTACAAACTTTTGTTTTGTGGGACCCACATTATTTTTTTTAATGATTATTTAATTTTAAAAAAAACTTTCCACCCCTTCCCCCCACCTCTCTTCCTCTAATCTCCCATGAGACCCTTGCCACATCGACATTTCACTCTTCTTCGCTCTCAAACTCTCCATCAAGTTTTAGGCTTTTAGTGTGCTTTCAATGAAAGAATCGATGTGATGATCAAAAGCCTAAGGGAGAGCCTATCTCAAAAGATTAACCTATTAGGAAGGAGAGCCCCTTGATCTTATAAACCCCACTCTACTTGTGAGATTTCTCGATGTGGGACTCATAACACTATACAACAATTTTTTTCATTTGAATTCAAATAATCAAACTCTTAAAGATATTGGGGACAGGTGACGGGACACTGATAGGTGATTTATGGTCAGTGATTTTGGGGCTTTTTTCTTTTGATACTCTATTAGCTTGACTAAATGAAGAAGCAGAAGTATTCCTTAGAGGACCAGGCCTAAGTTGGCAAAGAAGCATGAGGTAAAGAGAGATGACGCTTCATGGAGAGATTGAGAGCGACGAAGAGTGAATCGTTGGAATGGGGAGGGTCTTACGGGAGATTAGAGGAAAAGGGGGAGGGGTGGAGAGTTTTCTTTTTAAAAAAATTAAATAATCATTAAAAAATAATGATGTGGGTCCCACAAAACAGAAGTTTGTACCCTTTAATGGTGTATGCATTTTTGCCCCATTTTGAGAAGTTCATGGGCATTTTTGCACCTAAAAAAATTATGGTGTTGGGTGCACTTTTGAAAAAAGTTCATGGGTATTTTTGCACCTCATAAAATAATAATGCGAGTTTCACAAAATAGACGTTTGTACCAATTAACGGTGTGGACATTTTTGCCCTATTTTAAGAAATTCATTGGTATTTTTGCACCTAAAAAAAATTTATGGTGTTGGATACACTCTTAAAAAAAATTCATGGATATTTTTGCATCTTAACCCTAATTATTTCAGAAGGAAAAAAATTTCACAATAACGTTGACTATAAATCGTGATTTACGGTATACGAAGTAAGTATGTGAGGAGAGTTTTATTTTGACTAACGTAATAAGTGTTTTTTCTTGAAAAATAAGCTAAACCAAACATGTTTATATAATGTCCCTTTTCTTTTTGTGTTGTGGGTCCCGCAACTTTACATGTGTCAACTTACATGTTCCTCTTTCTTGTCTCTTTTCTTAATTATTTATCAGATATCCATGCCTCTTTCTCCTCTCTTAGGTTTTGTTTGGTTATATGTTTTATTAAGTTATGTTAGGTTGATGGAGGGTTAGAGATTAAAAATAGATATTTGGTTGGAAGGAGGTTAGGTGATGGGTAGGAGGAGTTTTTGTCTTTTAGTGGTAACCTCTCCCCTTTTATAAAACTTTCAAATTTGAGAGTTTTTCTAGGTGAGAGAATATTTATATCAAACCTTAACTAAATTATCCATAATTTCATTACAGTGCACGTGTCTGGGCAATTCCTATTAAAAGGGAAGAGTTGTCTGGCCATGATCCTGTTGCCCTTGTCTTATTTGGTCATAGTGCTCGTGTTTGGGACCGTTCTATTTTTGATTCTGTAAGCACTACTCTTTCTAGAAGTTAAAATGTTAAAGAATGCTGTTTAGTGCTTGTATAAATAATTTAGGCTATTATCTCTTTTTATGGTTTAACATACAAACAAAAAAGAAAAGTGTAGTATCGTGCTTGAATAGTGATATTATGAACTTAATTAGTGCAACTGATGAAGTGATGATTATTATGACTTATGACTTGCTAATTATGTTTGTCTTAAGTCTTAAAATGACAAAAAAAATTTAAGACTTGATTGAATACACTTCTTTCTCACATTTGTCATTTTAAGACTCAAGACAATAAATAAGATTAAAGAAAATGAAAAGAATATTTTTTGTCATAAGTCTTAAAATGACTATTATTAATAAATACGATATAAAAAAAGAAGGAAAATATGTAGAATGGTATTTTTGTTCATTTATAATTAACTCCCCTAACTTAACCTCCTGAACCAAACAAGATACCAAACCTCTTCTTAAACCAAATAACATTATAATCTCCCTTAACTTAATTTAAATAAACCTCACTTAACTTACCTTCTGTTGAACCAGATACACCCTTACTCTCTCTTACCTACCATTTTTTTTTTAACTTTAACAGTCTCCCCATCTCATTAAAACAGACTACCCCAAGCAGTGAGTGAAGAAAAGACATTTATCTGCACTTCGTAATTGCAATATTTACTCTAAATTTCCTCTTCCTGGACTTCGTAAGTGCACACCGACTACACTTCGTAAAATGGCCTCCAATGTTCATATCATCCCACAAAACACATCACTTATTGGTGTTGCAGGAGCTTGATACGTTTCTTCAAGCTTTTCCATTCTCTTTCCATCCCCACAATACTAACTACTAAGGTGCCCACCTAGTCATTTCCAATTCTCTCCTTAAGAGACGCATGTTTTGTTTGGTACAATTGGATTGGCTATTGGGTTTTTCGATCTGACATATCTCTATTTTTTTTTCTCTTCTGGTTTTTTCGTGAAGCAGGTAACGCGCAAGCCGTGAGTCACGGAAATGGAAGCGGACCAAATCTTAACTTGAAGCTGAACCTATCCCCACCGAGGCTTACCGGAGACTGGAGTCGCCGATCCGATTGGCCACAGCGTGGCCTTCATCCACGCCGAGCTCCTGTGTGTCGTTAGAGCTGAACCAAGAGGAGATACTCGAACAGCCTTGAAGCAATGTCCATGGTGTTAGTGGGATGTCTTCGCTGTCTCATGAGGAGAAAGAGTGAAAGGGGTGGCGAGAGAGGAGGCCGGGCGGGAGGGAGGACAGGACAAGGCAAGAGGAGAAGAGTGGAGGGGGCAGAGAGGAGGCCGTGGTGGAGGGAGGATCTGAGGAGCACGAGGAGAGGGATCTGGCTTGCCTCCGCTGCCCCCCTCTGTTCGCGGTGCCCTTCTCTCAAAACTACACCATTTTTTGTGTGATCATAGGTATAAAATGATGAGCTGATGTTTTTTTTTTTTAAAATTGGTGTTCAATATTTTAAAGGATTTTTATAAAAACATCTAGCATTTAAAAAAATATTTCAAGTAGCATACAGTATCTTAAAATGATTTTTAATATTTTTAACTTCTTAAAATATTTGTTTCAGTTGTACTCAGTATCTTATCAGACTGAATGTAATTTTACCCTTAATATATTTTTTTAAGGGAGAATGACGGATGAAAGACCTGAAAATTGGGAAATGACATATGGCTTTTTTTTTTTTTTTTTTATCAAAAGTTGATTAAAAAATATCAAAACGGGATAAGGAATTACCAACTTTATCATTTGCGAAATCACCCCTTTGTCATTTTCTAATTTCCAGGTCCTTTTTCCGTCATTCTCCCTTTTTTTAACTCCAAAAATTACTTTAAAATATTGGATGCTAGTAAAAAAATATATTTAGAATGGGTGGAAATTAATAAATCAGTATCCTATGTTTTGGGTGCTTGTTACTATTGAGAAAAATACATTAAAGGGAAAATTGTAGTTAGTCTCTTAAGACACTGGGTGCAACTGAAAAATTATTTTAAGGGGTTAAAAACACCAAAAATTATTTTAGGATACTGTATGCCACTTGAATATTTTAAAGTAATTTTTGGAGCTGAAAAAATACATTAAGAGTAAAATTACATTCATTCTAATAAGACACTGGGTACAACTGAAAAAAATATTTGAAGGAGTTAAAAGCACCAACAATTATTTTAAGATACTAAATGCTACTTGAACATTTTTTTAAGATGCTAGATGCTTTTAGAAAAAATTTTCAAAATACTGGAGACCATTTAAAAAAAAAAAAAAGATTAGGCCATCATTTGACACCCGAATGGTGTAGTTTTGAGAAAAGAACGCTGTGGACAAAAAGGCATAGCGAAGGGAAGCCAGATCCATGAGGAGAGAGTGTGAGAGGGGGGAAAGAAGAATGCATGCCACGTTAGAGTCAATCCTTCCACTTAGCCACTAAATGGGCCCCACTTAATAGACGTCAGTTTTAGTTAGCGAAGTTGATATTTTTGCTTCGTTTTTAAATGATTATAACTACCTTTGCACCTAACAAAATACAATTCTGTTGGGTGTTCATAGCGCAAATCTTAGTTGCTAAATTTGCACCTTTATCCTGTAATTAATGGTGGGCAACATGTGTTGACCATTAAATGAAAGGGAGGAGGTATTAGCAACGAGCCTCCATCCCCAAAATTTGAAGTCAACTCCTCTAGTCCTTTATTTTCAGTTCAGTGTTGAGTGTAAGCCCCTGCCTTATAAATAATAATTATGATTTGAAAATATGTAATTAAGATGAATTAGAGATCGATAAATGATAAAATTTCATTTTTAATCCCATCCTTGAGCTAGGGTTTTTACAAATTTCTTTCAAAATCGGTTTAACTTGGTCTCCTGTTCACATTTCAAATATAACTACCCTGTGCAGTTAAATCACATTCATACATATCAGAGTGTACAACCAAAATTCCCGACAACCCTGGGGTTTCATATACACATATCAACTAAGGGTTTATAAATTTCCATTTAGGGGATTATACAACCGTATCCAAAATACTATTTACGAAATATACAGTGATCTCTAATAAAAAATTCGATAACCAACATCCCAAAATCAAATATCCCTACAGAAGTTCTAGCCACCCTTGGTCGTCTCTTTTCCCTTGGAGCCACTTGCTCTGTCTGAAGGTTAGTCAATGGAAAGAATGAGATTCAAAAGAATCTCAGTAGTAACAAATCACTTATACCATACATAATCACAAAGCATGCAATGACATCATTAAGCAGCATAGCAGCATGAAACACAGCATACAAGCTGTCACATATACACATAATCACATAGTCTCATCCCCTGTATCTCCACCGCCCCGAAGGCACGGTCCTTCCACCGGAACCACCGATGGGCCGCAGGTGAATGATTCACAATTAGCCTTTCGGCTTTCACATATAGCCTTACAGCTTTCACATAGTCACATCCCCCGTATCTCCACCGCCCCGAAGGCACGGTCCTCCTACCGGAACCACCAATGGGCCGTAGGTGAAGGATTCACAAATAATGATAAATCAAACATATAATGTATCACATATAGTATAAAGAAAAGCATCACTACCTTGTTCTTTTCAAGAGTGCTTCGGCACAGATTGCTCACAAATAGGGCAAATATCAAATCCTATACACCAAAATCAAGGACGATGAGATTAATCTCTATTCCAAAGTCTTACTTTTATAACATTTAAAGTTGGTTATCATTTGAACTCTTTAGGTGGCTACTAAAAGCCTAAACACATGCCTAGAGGGTTAGGAAAACTTGACCAAAAACCCCCCCTTTCGGAAGTGAAATTACTACTTTTAACTGATGCGCTCGAGTGATGGATGACGCACTCGAGTAATGAGATAACTTGCACTCGAGTGAGGTCGACTCACTCGTGCGAGTATTTGACAGAGAGTGACGACAAAACAAAACATGATCACAACACTCGAGTGGTAGCCCCGTACTTACTCGAGTCCTACCAAGTGAGGCACAAAAAATGACTACCCGAGAGCAATGGGGACCTCAAAATTGGGAGTGCACTCGAGCACTAGCTCTGGCACTCGAGTGATGGCACAACACTTGCGGGCGCTATAACATACTCTTGAAAAATTGGTTGTGAGTTCTAACCCGAGATGCGAGTCCATAGTGTATAATACTCTTACACTCGAGTGAGACAAGGTTCACTCGAGTGATGACCCATATCACTCGCAAGTGTGAAAATGCACTTTTGATTTCTTTGCGTGGGAGTGCAACTGAAACTTGAAGGAAAGGAGAAAACATAATGTTGTGCTCGAGTGAGACCCCAGATCACTCGAGTGAGGCTTATCATAAGCCAAAACGCAGCAGATGACATACTTTTCCAAATTGTAACTAATGTGTCCAATGGCCCTTAAAACCAACAATCAAACCTTTTTCCCATATAAATTTCCATAAGAAACCCATTAGAAACACCAAAACAACCAAATTCTAGTCACAATGACATATTTCACACTTCCAAACACATTGAAATCCAAAACCAATAAATGACTAATTTGGCTTCCAAGATTTCCAAATCAATTCCAATGACACAAAGACACAATATGACACCAACTCCAATACAATACACTATCCAAATCATTTATCCCAAAATTACACTAAAATCAAGGTAAATCTCATAAATCCCAAAACTTAACCAATGATCACATTGGATATATCAAAATGCATCAAATACTCACATCTTCCTCTTTCCAAAGCTAGTTCTTTGATTTCTTAACTTTTCAAAATTCTTCAAGTTCTCAAACACCACCTTTCAAAATCTAAAACCATAGCAATGAAGCTCTCATCACTATGAACAATATTATAGAAGAGCATTTGAGCTAAAGAAGACACTAAGCAAGCCAAAAGCTCACCTTTTACTTTCTCTTTTCTCCTTGCTTTGAGCGAGAATGGAGTTTTGAAAGAGAGAAGATGAGATGATGATGAAAAACAGATTTTTCCCTTCCCCATGCATGTTGGCTGACCTTGAGGGAGAGAGGAGAGAGGGAAAAAGTTGAAAATTTGACTTTGATCCCATGGCTCTCATGTTGCTAAGTGTCAACATCTTGCACATCTCCCATGAGTTCACATAAGCACCTACATATGCAATTCCGTTCTCTTGCTCATTAAATCCTAACCATTGATCTTTAAGTTACCAATAAGTTTCCTCTTCGGTAACTAACCAATTGGTCGGTAGCTTTATTTTTCCCATTTTGCCCCTGATTATGGCAATTCTTACTGAATCACCATTAAACACCTTTATATCATCCCATTCTTTATTCATGCGCCCTCCCCTATCCTTAGGGTTTATTTTAAGCTTTATCACATAATTAAGCTCAAATGCAGAGTTTAGGCACTGATTATAAGTTCAAAAGTGTTTATTCAACCATAATCACATTCATTTTTGAAGTCATTAGTCCTTAACCACATTTTGGGACATTACACTGAGAGTGAGGGGAGCAATGACGAAGAGAGAGAAAGAGTGAGAGTTAGAGGGGGGAGACAAAGCTTGGGTTCCCTCTAGAATATTTTGATCAATCTGTGACTTGTGGTTTAGCTTGGAGCTTGGATTCTTGTGATAAACTTAGCTTTGGCGAGAGGTAACTACTTTTCACTTGTTATGTGTGTTAATATGTTATTTCTAAGTATTTTGTGTAATGATTATGAGTTACATATTGATATTGATTAGATATTTCAATTAGTACTTTGAAATGTTTATTGAGATTGAGAAAGTTATCATGATGTTGATGAGCATTTTGATAGAAATTGATTTGTGGAACCTAATTGTGATATATATATATATATATATAAGCTGAGCATTAAGATATGTATGTGAAGATGATTTGATTAGAATTGTATGAATGTGAAAATCTTGAAAAATTCCCACTGAGCTATTTATTGATAATTATTGTAATAATTGGATTGAAATAAGATAGAGTAGTTTGCTCTACCACGTGGTATAGCCTCCATTGTGTATTATGGTTGGATTTCTATTGTCCTACTCGTCCAATGAGGGACTGTGTAACCCCCTCCGTAATTATATCCGAAATACAACATTAGAGTGAAATAGAGACCAATAATAATCAAAATTCATTTATATTCCCCATCCTTAAGATAGGGTTTTCACAAATACATTTCAAAATCAAACACTTTAACCTGGTCTCACATTCACATTTCGAATATAATTACATTGCGAAGATAATTAACATTCATAATATATCAGAGTGCACAATAACAATCCCGGCAATTCCGGGTTCATATCTTCACTAAAAGTTCATAGGGCAATACGCCCATTACAATTCCTCAACAAGGATTACACAAATTTCAATCCAAATACACATTCTAATCTATCATCCGAACATATACAATTATCCCAGCATATAACGATAATCAACTACCAAATACAAATGCCCATAAGGGATTCTCGCCGCCCCTAGTCGCTTGCTCCTTCCTTGAGCCACTTGTCCTGTCTAAAATGTTGGTAGGGGAGGGTGAGATTCTAGAGAATCCCAGTAGGAAACAGATACCAATATGCATGTAAGATAAGTGTTTAATGCATGACATGCTTGCATCACAATAACTCGTGTTCACATAATGATATATCCGCATGCTCAATATTTCAACAAAATACTCATGACCATAGCATAAATAGAAACAGAGCTTCAATCATTCATATATGTTTCACATAATCAAGCAAAGCAATAACATGTATCAATACACAAACACAAATATCAATACATGCAGGAGAGGTAAGTTCCCTACCCTTATTCTTTCCACGTATGCTCCAGCATCGGCTACTCGTGATCCGAGCAGATATCAAACCATGATCAGGGAGAATATCCGACCCTATAACCAAATCAAGGACATAGGATCATTCTCTTTCCAAACTCTCATTTTCATAACACTTAAATTTGGTTATCATAATTGACCCTTAAGAGGCCACAAATGCCTTTAATAAAAGCCCTAAAAGGTTGGGAAACAATAGGTTAGATATCTCCTTTCGAAAACTCAAAGTGCTGGAACACAGGAGTTGGCCGCGGCCAAAATATGGTCAGCAGGTCAATGGCCGCGGCCAAAATCAGGCCAGAAAGGCTTGGGCCGCGGCCAAGAAATTCCCTGATTCTTGGCTGAACTTCCAAAATTCATAACTAATTCTAAAAAATTGAAACGAGGTGATTCCAAAGCCAAAAGAAAGGTACTTAAGTTCTCTTTAAAGAAAAAATATGTACCATTACTGAAAATCACCACAAAATTCCAGAATTACACAAAACTCCATACTGCCCCAAAACAGAGTTCATTTTTGATCCCAAACTTTGGACAACCATAACTCATAGAATACTAAACTAAATGACACAAAATATATGTCCATTTTGAAGCTTGGGATGTGAACTTTAAGACTAGAAAGTTTCACAATTTTCTGAAACCATTTGGTCATTCAAAACGTCCATACAAATAAACTGCCCAGAACAGAGTTCCAAGGGACAGATTTTCCAATTTTCTACCAAAGTGTTCAATGACTCCAAAATCAATAACCAAACCTATTCCCATACAATTTTCCACAAGGAACATAATGGTAACCTCAAAATGACCAAAATCACAACCCATTTACATGCCCTGTTTTGACCAAAGCACAAAACCAACACAAAAGGTGCCAAACTTCACATTTAAGCTTCAATGTAATTCTATCAATTCAAAACACTAAACAAGGCACCATTTCCATAACAACAACATACCATACTCCCCAAGACCCTAAATCATGAAAATTAGGGCAAAAATTCCAGAAATTCAAGGCCTAACCAATGGCCACAAAACTTATATGAAAAGGAAGCTTTCACTTACCTCAACAACTTTTCCAAAGACACTTCATGATTCTCCACTTGTACATTTTCGTGATTTCTCAAATCACCACCAATGGAGAAACTATAACCATAAGATGAAAGCTCTTAGCTCAAGGAACAATATTAATGAAGAGCATTTTGGCATTTGAGGCCATTTGCTTACCTCAAAATCCAGCTTTTCCTTTCTCTCTCTTGGCCAACAATGGAGGACGAAAATATGGAGAGAGGAGAGAGATATGAGGGGTTGAGTGATGGGGAAGATGAAAGAAATGATAATCATACTCCCTCTCATCAGTTTCAGTGAAAAGAGAGGGAAGAAGAGAGAGAAAATATCATATTTTATCCCATTTGACTTTTCTCTCACCCTCTTAACATGTGAGCTTGCCACTTGTCACATTCCCATTGACTCTTCATACAATAATCCACCAATTAGCTACTCTAATCCCTCCATTAGCCATTTTAATTTCACATCTCATACCCTCTTAATTAGTAATTAATCTCTTCCATTAATCACTAATTTAGAGCCATTCTTTCAATTTTCCCAACAATTATGGCATATTAATTAATATAGCCACCAAACCCATAATTATTCCACATAATCATTCATAAGAATTGTAATTAGCCCTTAATCGAAAATTGGGGTGTTACAGACTAGCCACTAGTTCAATAAGGGAAAAAAGATCCATGGTTTGCGCACGTGCTCTGTGGATTTTGGCCAGTCCTCAACACATGACCAGTGAGCTTTTGAGTAGCTAGTAACATGGATAGTAACTTAGCCCACGGGTCTAGTCAGTGGAAATAAGGCGGTTCTGTTGGATTGATGGGAGTCAACTTGGGAATTGTGTTACGAAATTTGTGAGATGGAATGTGCGATATGGAATTTGTGTCATGGAATTTTGTGAACTATATCTCTAGTACTTTGTTATATAAATTGTTCCATTTGGCACCTCAAGAGCATATATTAGCATGTGTAATGATTTGGATAGCTAGTTATGGAGGCTTTTGTCTCACCTCGTTGATTTAACATTTTTCATGTCATAATTCTTCTGCTAGTCAATTGGGAAGGCTCCAGAGGTTTGATTATTATGATAATTTTTGTAAAGCCTCCTCCTTTTTATTTATGTGATGAATTGTTTTGTATTGCCACTATAGGGCTCATTTTACTCTGATGTGAAATTATGTTTAGGTTCATTATTTTCTATCATGGATAAGTAATTCAAGTTGATGTCTGAGAGAATTGTTGTTTAAGTATTTTGATAATTAAGTTTGTTATTGAGGTTGTTGTAGAATGATTATATTTTGAACTTCGAGAAGTTCAAGGTCCAAATGTGTTGATTAATGATGATTTAGTTTGGGAAACGATGAGAAGAGTTCCATTATCTATGATAAAATTTAAATGTTTGACTGATAGATAGTTGGCTTTGGACATTTTGTAAATATTTGTGAAAGAATTAATATTATTCAAAAATGAGTTTATCTTTGGGCTTTTGATTGAATACAAAATCCTAAACTTCGACAAGCTCAAGGCCCAAATGTTAATTAGAATAGTTTTCTAAATGAGGGTTTTGTTTTAATAATCATGTCAAGTGGATTGCGCCTTTTTCCATCATGGTTAAGCATTCAATCCTTATAGAAAAGTTTTATTTATCTGTGATAATTTATAAACAATTACTTGTATTGTATTCTATCATGTATAGATGTTTGTAGTGATTTTAATCCTTTTTAACCATGATAGGTATTTTCAAATGAGTTAGTTAAATTATTTTCTATCATGGCTAACTTCAATTTGAAAAAGCAACTTTTGTTATCAGTGTTTGACATTTGAAAAGTTGAGATGGAAATCTTTTACTATAATAGACCTTCAGGATTAAGTTTCCTCTCTTACACCATAATGTGGTTTATTATTATGAGATTTGCTTAGTTTGTATAATTGAGTGATAAGTAATGGATTTTACATGCTTTTCTAGTAGAGTCTGGTTTACTAACTTGAAAGTCTTAATCCTCAACCACCTTTATCCATAAGCTGGAAAAGTTGATCTTCTATAAGTATATGGATCTTCTGCTTGTCACTACTTGTTCCCTAACAAACTTGGCTGTTAAATTTGGACATTAACCCTTAAATAATACATAAAATATAATCTTATTCTTTATATGTAATTATCACAAAATTTAATGTCCTTTTTAATAATTTGACTATGAAAAAAGCTATTCTGATTACAACATCCAAACACTCTCATTTTATTAAAACCATGGTTTCCCATAATCTAATCTCCTCATAATCTATTCTCTAAAATCTATTCTCCACTTTTTCTCCAGAAATTATTCTCTAAAAGCTAATCCAAACAAACATATAGCAAGAATCTATTTTATCACAGATGTACTGAGGGACATTAATACAAGAGAGCTCATGTATATTCACAGCAATTAGGGTAGATTTAATCAAAGTTGGTCTATATGCTTGAGAAAGGAGCTTCACTTGCCATGCACTAGTCCATTTTTCAATAGATGAAAGGACCTATTGATAGATCATTTCTTTACTTCTGCTAGGATCTATCTAAGTTCCTAGCTACTTCCCTAGTCTTGATTTAAAATGGAGCCCCAGTAATCTAGATAGTATTGTTTTTTTGATAAAAAAGGCACATTGGGACTAAAAACTAAAAAGGATTTTCATTTGTTCGACCAGTTTGCAAATATGTTGAGATCTAATTTAATTGAGCAAAGTTGTAGAGCATTGCTCTTAAAGAAGAACAAAGAGTCATCAACATAAAGCAAGTGAGACAGGCTGTGCATTTTGACAGATTTTGATACCTTTCCATAGTCCAGAAAATTCTAACTAGGAAATCATGCATGAAGGAATGTTAGCCACTAATATGTATAGATAAGAAGATAATGGATCTCCCTGTCTAATACCTCTATTTGGCAAGATGACATACATTTGTCAATTTTCCATTAAATTGAACTTGTTATTGAACAGTGGATAAGCATTGATTGATCATATTAATCCACTTAGTAGGAAAATTCATACTTCTCATTATAGCAATACAGAAGTTCCATGACAAATTATCAAAGGCTTTAGAAATTAAAAGTCTACCTTGAGAGCTGCAACTGTCCTTCTTCCTTCACTTGATGAGTGAATATGAGCCAAGAGGTCACAAACAAGTAAAATATTGTCAGAGATTAATGTCCGTATGAAAAAAGCACATTGACTTACATGGATAGTCCTTGAAAGAGATGCTTTCAGGCAATTACTAAGGACCTTATTGGAGATGATTTTATAAACAACATTACATAAACTGATAGGTTTGAAGTCCCTAAAATCTTGTGGTATGTCAGTTTTTGGCAGTAGAATAATAATTGTTTTATTCATAGATTTAAGCAAATGTTCACTTTGCCAAAAGTGATTAACCATACTTATGATGTGTGGCCCAACTAATGCCCAATGTTCTGAAAGAAATGTGCATGAAAACCATCAATACCTGGTGCACTATCCTTAGGGAGACTAAACACAACATCTTTGATCTCATAACTTGGTGGAGGCAACATCAAATGATTTATTTCTTCTGATGTGAGCGTCGGAATTGGGAGATGGTTGAAATCATCCATAACTTCCTCCAATGAAGCCTAATGAGGTTCTTGGTAGATGCCTTGAAATTGTGCTAAAGCCATCTTTGACAACTCAGTCTCATCCGAAGTTCATTGACCATTTGACTTGAGTAGGCTTTTGATTAAATTTGAGGATGATCTCTTATTTACTGTTGCATGAAAATATGCAGTAGATCTCTCACTCTCATCATACCCTTTTAATTTAGCTCTTTGTGCCCAAAAACTAGCTTCACAATCATAAAGGAACTCAAGCTGATGTTTTGCCTCTTAAAATGTTACTATGCTTTCGGCATTCAAATCACCATAAAGAGAGATTTCCTTTGCAATATCGTTAAAAATTTGTTCTGCTTCTGAAATTTTAAAGGGCGGTTTATCAATATGGGATTTGCTCCATTGAGTAAAGGTTTGCAAAGTTTTGGAAAGCTTGGAATGAACTTTAAAAGCCAGTGAACCAAAATCTTGCTGAATCCAACAATCCCTGAGAATAGATTCATATTCCTGGAATAAAAACCAATAGTTCTCAAATCTTCTTTACTCATTTCTCTTGAAAAAATATTCAGTAGAGAGCAAGATTGGACTGTGAACAGAAGCTGCTAATGGAAAATTTCTGCAAAACGTATATAAGATCACTTTAAATAAGTTAATTCAAACAAGGGTTTAAACATAAAGAGATTTGGCATGCCCAACATCACACGTGAGACTTGCCAATTTTTTTTTTTTTTCATCACCTAATTTCTCTACAGTTTATAGCTCTATTTGAGTCTTTTTTGTTTTTTGGGCAAAACTCTATTATTGAGTCAAACGTGGACGATAAGGCTATGTGCGTGACATTTTTGATTGGTCAATAATATATTATTATGATTATGATTATGATTATGATTATGATTATGATTATGATTATGATTATTACGTCAAACCTAATTCACTAAAAGTCAAAAAAAATTAGGTGATGAAAATGAAACTTTTTTCCCACCGTTGACTTTATATGTATATATATTTTTTTGCCAACGATTTTATATGTATATATATATTTGTTCAGAACTTCAGATTACCTTCATTTCCTGACGGTCACAATAGATACTTTAGTGGCTAAAATCTAGACAATAGTCCAGAACAAGAAAAAACGACAGTACATGAACAGATGACCCACCTAATCAAACTGATGAACCGTGTAGCTATTTGATCCTCACTATATTAAAAACCACAAAGAACAGAACCAACCACCCCAACTTGAAGCAGAATAAGCCATGGGAGAGGTAGACGAAGCTTTCATTCAAATCCCAGAACAGAGGCCTAATCTCTCCATCATCGACGAAGCTCAAGGTATTCCAGTGATTGACCTTTCTCCAATCCATCGACACTTTGAAAACGACACCGTTTCAGACCCGTCCGCTATTGAAACCGTCGTGAAGGAGATAGGCAGAGCATGCAAGGAATGGGGCTTCTTTCAAGCCATCAATCATGGGGTTCCTCTGAATCTTAGAAACAGAGTTGAGGACGCTTCAAGAAGGTTTTTTTCGCAGAGTTTGGAGGAGAAGAAGAAAGTGGCCAGAGACCAAACAAGTTTGCCTGGTTATTACGACTCAGAGCACACCAGAAACGTCAGAGATTGGAAGGAGGGTCTTGATTTTCTGGCTAAGGAACCTACTTCCGTCCCTGTTTCCGCTGACTATGACGATGATCGAACCATTCAATGGACTAATCGCTACCCTCAAAACCCTCCAGACCTAAGGTAACTTTCATGCAGTAGTAGTATTAGCAAAACGATCATGACGATGATGCTGTTGTTATGGGATACTGATTTGGGAAAATTTCAGTTAGCCCTGCAAACGAGAGTTTATTTCAGCAAACCCAATAATTCTGAAACTTCATTGTGACTGTGTTAAAATGAAATTAATTTTTATCGGGTCAAAAGATAATAATATTCTTATTTTATTTTTTAAAATTTTTTTGTTTATTTTATAAATACTCATATTTATCCTGTTAAATTCTTTATTTACATTTGGCTTGTGAATGATCACAATATTTCTAACTTTTTGGGTTCTTTTATATCTTTTTATTTGTTTTATAAATATATTTATTTATCCTATGAATTTTCTTATTTATCTCATAAATAGTCAAAATATTGTTATTTTTAACCTTGCGAAATCATTTTTTTTTACCTACAAATTGATTGAAATTAAATCTTATAAATGCTCTTATGAAAATAAATCTCTTCTACCGGGCTGAATGAAATTTTCCCTACTACTTTTCTGAATCTTTTTAATGAAGAGGAACAGTTTTGGAGTATATTGAGGAGATGGAGAAGCTAGCATTTAAGCTGTTGGAGCTGATAGCTCTGAGCTTGGGGTTGGAACCAAGGAGGTTTCATGGCTATTACCTGAAAGTTCAGAGCAGCTTTATTAGATTCAATCACTATCCGGCATGTCCATGGCCTCACTTAGCTCTCGGAGTTGGACCCCACAAGGATCCAGGAGCCCTAACAATTCTGGCCCCTGATGGAGTTGAAGGACTTGAAGTGAGACGCAGATCAGATCAACAATGGATCAGAGTGAAACCCACCCCACAAGCTTTTATCATCAACATCGGTGAAGTCGTTCAGGTACATCGTACTTAGATTCATGTCGTATGAGCATGAATTAACGGTAATACCTCCTGTCATGAATATAAACCTAATTGACTTGTTTTAAGAGATTAAAGCTATATTTGGAATAATTTTTTTTTTGAAAATAAGTGTTTATTATGTAAGTTGAGATAAAACTTCTCTCACATACTTATTTTGTATACCGTAAATCATGATTTATAAGCACTTATAAGTAAAAAATAAACTATCACAAATCAACACTAAAAACACTAAATAAGCTATTTAATCATATATATCATTAGATTTTATAATATTAGTGTATAAGTCAAACAAATTAATTTGGAGAGAAATGATAAATAGAAATAGTTTAGTGTAATTTATTTCACTTCCTTTATCTTTTTAAAGAGTCAACTTATTCTTATATTTAGGATCAGAGCTGGTATTGTAGAGTTTGATTATTTTGGTTTGTGATGTGAATGATTGATGAGTGTGCAGGTTTGGAGCAATGATGAGTATGAGGGAGCGGAGCATAGGGTAATTGTGAACAGTGAGAAGGAGAGGTATTCAATTCCCTTCTTCTTCAACCCTGCGCATTACACCATGGTTGAGCCTATGAAGGAGCTGATTAATGAACAGAACCCTCCAAAATATAAGCCCTATAATTTTGGCAAGTATCTTGTGAAGAAAAAGGACAGCAATTTCCAGAAGCAGAACGTGGAAAACATTCAAATTTCTCATTTCAGGTTGCCTTAAATAATGTGAGACCAAGTGAGTGCATTTTCCTTTTTTTTTTTTGTGTGTGTGTGTGTGTGTGTAATTTTTAAGAGCTCAGGGTCCTTTTAGCGTCCTAGACTTAGAGCCATAACAGGATCATGGTTCGGTCTTATGTTATTGCTGGTGTTATGTTTGGTGTCGGACCCAGAGACTGAGTGCAATTAATTATTAGCTTTAATTTGTAAGATAGTAGTTTACTCACTTCCTCCGTGGCGGCTCTGAGGAAGGAAACCATGAACAGAGCATTGGATTGTTGATATGCATAGTGTGGCTATGGTATTAGGTACGTTGAACCTGGACTTATATGGATTTGCCTGTTTAAAGGGTTCTGATGCTCTTCATCTTGATGGCGTCTTGCCATTTTGCTTTTGACTTTTTGTCTTATGGACCAATCCAGCAAATTCCTAACTCTAATCATTATAATTTCAGGGAAATTTACTGTTAAGTCCCAGGCAAAAGAAAAAATGAAGAAATAATCCCTTTAGATTTTAAGATGAAAAAATGATCTCATTAACAATTCTATGTGTAAGTCATTAACAAGTCCATATGTGCTATTGACAAATTGTCGGGATCATTTTTTCATTTTGAAATATGAGGGGACCATTATTTGATTTTTTTCTTTTGCCTAGATCTGATTGTACTTTTTCCTCTTTTTTTTTTTTTTTTTTTTTTTTAGGGAAAACGACGAAAACTTTATTTTATTTATCTTTTATAGACTAATAATTTCTTAATCTCATCAATTTTGAAATAAGCAAAAATTTTATTCCAGCGGGGACTAACGTGTACACAATGTTTATCTATTAATTGCATTTGTTTAATATTGTCCATTTGTAAAATCTCATTGTAATATGTATTGATAAACGATACATTTCTCAAGGCCAACCATGATGATATTTAAATGAGTCTACAGTATATGACAACATATCAAGTTTCTAGTTTCCACCTATTCAAAAACTAATATGTAACACCCTAAATTTTATTCATAAAAAATTATTGTAATTATTTGAATAATTCAATAAAATGGTGAATATTTATGAATTTGGATCTTGTGAATTTTGAAATATTCATATTCATAAGGAAATGGGTAAATTAATTCAAAAATTGAATTAAATTACAAAGGGGATAGCAAAATCATAATTTTTCCAATTTAGCCCAAGATTAATTATTTTCCAATTAATTGGAGTTAATTTCAATTAATCAAGAAAAATAAAAGAAAATGCATAATGAGATTATTCTTGGTGGAATAAATCAAGAATTGAGAAATTAAGGGGGATTAGACATAAAATCAATTATGTCAATTGTGGAATTGAGCAAAACAATTTTTCTCTTCCCTCCCTTTCATTATTTTCGTCCATGCATGAAAGAAAAAGAAAAAAAAATGTTTAATACATGAAACTCTCAATTATGACAAAGGTGGAGTGAACTCTAAGTGAAGACATGTGCATGGTGGTCATAATGAGAAGGTATGGCATAAAGAAGAGGGTATGGTGGGAGGTATGAGAGGAGAAATGGTGTGCATGCAAGGTGGTGTAATCTTGACCCTTGATATTATATCAATGGCTAGGAGGAAAGATGAGGAAATTAATAAAACATGTTATGTTCCCTTCCCTTCATACACTTCACGCACAAAGCAAGGAAACAAGAGAGAGTGTGTGTGAGTTTGAGAGTTCTTGGTGATTTAGAGAGCAAGAGGAAGCAAGAGCTAAGGTAAGAGCTTGTTTTCAAGTGAATAAGCTTCCTATATTATGTAGTTCATCCCCTAATCTTTTGTTCTTCATGGAAATCATGGTTTAGCAAGCTATTCTTCAAGGTTGAGGAGAGAGAGAGGATGTTCTAGAGAGAGAAACATTACGGATCAAGAGGTAATCTCCAAAATCTCAACTTCTTAGTGTATTGAAGTTGTTGTTGGTGATTGCTGTTTAGTTTTGTGATTTTTGAGTTGAGTTGTAAAATTAGAAAAGTCATAACCCTAAGGGGTTATGCTGCCCAAAATCCTTTAAATCATGGTTAAAAAGTGTTTAAGTAAGTTAATCAAGAATTAGAAGTGGAAAAGTACAAGTTTTGGGAGCTAAAACACAAAACCTCATTTTGTCTATTTTTGCCTAATAATTTCGGTCAGAACTAGAACTGATAGTAGGAGTTGGATTTTCATGAAATAAATGATTCCATTGGACTCAGTGGGCAAAAATAGGTAGGGTTACAGTTGGACACTTTTTCGGTAGAGGCCGAAAAAACATAATTACGAAAACGCCACTGAAATCCCTAAATAGGGGCTGTCAAGGGCATTTTCGTAATTTGACACCGAATTTGGTGATTTTGAGCCCATAAATTGATTCCTTGGGCGAAAATAAGTCAAAATAGCTTTGGTCAAAATTTTGGGAAAACATGCCATCGGGCCGGGCTGGGTTCCTAGGGGCATTTTTATAAATTTTCACCATTGACTAATATAACCATAATAAACACTATGGAAGAGTCTAAAATGATACTTGGATAGGTTATGACCTATTTCTGGTATATTTAATATTTTAGGACCGAGTCAGACGCCGAGATAGCACGCTTTACGAGACACTATTAAATAGAGGATTATAAAGCTTTGAGGTAGAGACATTATCCTTTATACATTATGCCATAGTTATATGATTGTGTGGATGTCAATATTTGTAAATGCGCTTTATTAATCAACACAATTTGCCCAGAAAGGGGCTAAAAGTGTCAGAGGCATTTACACTGGAGTTGGTGAAAACCCAACCAGTGCAGAATAGTGGAGCTGGGCCCTAATCATGTATACATACAAATGATATGTTTATAATGTTCATTAATTGGTGCATACATGACATATATCATATTTATTTTTTGCATTTTCTATGAACGATAGCATGTTTCTACTGGGGTTCTCCAGAATCTCACCCTATTTTTAATAAACACCTTAGCGGGTACCAGTAGCTCTAAGGGAAAAGACGTAGATGCCGGAAAGTGAGCGGCACGTGTTTCGAGGTGAGGATATGAGCGTGGTTATACCTTAGTCTATGCCTTAATATTGTGGAAAATTTGTAAATATTAAGTTTCTGCTGTATTTTGTTTTTCGTTGACGAACGACGTTGGGATTGTAAACAAATATTTTTATCAGTATAATTATACTTTTCTGTATGCCCATTGAATTCCGTCTTTATTACTCTTCGATTATCGAAATGGAAACGGGTGTTGACATGATGTTCGCACTGCACATCCATCCTTTTCTTTTTTTGGTCATTTTACCAACTATTGTATCAGTTCTATCTTTTACTCTAGCTTGTAAAACATTATAGTTGATTTTGCCTTTTACTAAAAAAAAATTCATTTATAACAACTTTTATCACTTATTGAAAGTAATTCATGGTGTTCTTTATGTCTGGTTCTTTTCTTAAGCAACATTTTCTCACAAGGAGTTAGTTCTATATAGTTATATATAAGTGTTAAGAGTCAATTTTACCCTGAAAGTTTTTTTAGGAGAAATTTTGCCTTGAAAGTGTCAAAAAGTGAGCAATTTTGCCCTGACCATTATTCCAGTTAATTTTGACTATTATATTACCAAATATGCTATGCTAATAGTCCACATGTCATCCACATCATTTTTGTTAATATACAAATTTATCCCAGGAATCCATATGTCATCTACTTCACTTTTTTTTCAAAGTTAGGTTTAAAAATTCCAGGGCAAATTTGCATCTTAACAAAAATGACGTGGATTACATGTGCGCTATCAGCTCAGAATATATTTGGTCAACTAACGGTCAAAATTAATTGGGATAATGGTTAGAGCAAAATTACTTCTTTTTGGACACTTCCAAAGTAAAATTGCCTCTCAAAAAAATTTTAGGGTAAAATTACCCCTCGGTGACAACTTTCAATGCCCCTTAACCCATATATATAATCAACAATTTGAATTTTTTTTTCTAAATTTAATATATTTTTTCATTTTTACTCTCAATTAATTACATGTTTCTCTCAACTATTTTCCACCAATTCTCTCTCATATTTTTTCTTACACATTATCTCTCTCACTCATCATCTTCATAAATAGAGGTATATTTGAAGAAAAAATTACATTTCTAAGAAAATTTATTGCATGCTTTAACTAATTTTAAACCACAGTTTAATTTTCATGATTTTAATAGTTATTGCTTATAAAAATAATTGGAGGCGTAACATTCTAAATTTTCATTCATAAGACTTAGATAACCTTATGAAAGAAATATTTAGCAGTAAATAGAATTTAGTGAATAATGGTTTAAATAAGGAAAATAGATATAAAATGAATTAAAATATTAAAGTTTAATGAAGTCAAATAAAAACTTAATTAAGCAATTATTATTATTAAATCTATATCTTCTATGATACTTGTAATAACGTAGTTAAAAACTGTTCCGTGAGCGACTTTTTTTTGGAGAAAATAGTTATGTTTATATTAGCGCCGTTAGTATATTTTGTTTACTTTGACACCAATGAATATCAATATCTATATTTATAACTTTTTTTTGGCTATCATAATTATTTATCACTCTCTTTTATAATTCAATATCAATATTTTATATTTTATATCCATAAATTATTAGTTAACCCCATGATTCAAGGAGTTATCATTATAATAATTTAACCCATAAATCAAGGAGTTATCATAATCATAATCCAAACTAAATCTGCAAGAAGCTTAATTTCTAAGAAATATAGTTGACTCCATGATTATATTAATGCTTATTTATATTAAGGTGGTTAATGCATCCCGTTTTGTGTTCTCTATTCTTTATTGTTCATACGTGATCTCAATTCTTGATCCCCAATATCATGTCAGGTCACACTTATGAACTCATTAAAGGCATTGATGATCGCAAGGATACTTGGGCTATCGCTGCTCGGGTTATCAGGATATTGACTAAAAAGACATCACCTCTTGATGTATGGATGTTCGCCATTAGCTTATAGCAAGTGCACGAGATGCAAGTAATATAGTATAGTGTTGAAAAGAGTATCGTTCCACAAGGACTATGACAAAAGCGAGTTAGCTAATGTAACCATGTTCTTAATTAGGTTGAATGGAATTATTTGAAGTTGATCAAGTTAAATAAAGACTTTAGATGAAAATAACAAAGCAAAACAATGAAAATTGAGAAATTGGGTATAAATTCAAGAGATATAAACTTAGGATTACTTCTTTCCAATTGTATTTCATGAAACTATGCAAATATCCACTTATGTTGATTAAATGGGTCTATATGCTAGTTAAAGGTTCTAAAATCATCAACCAAGCTCTCTCAAGTTAAGATTGATTTTTAATCTTCATTAAAAATATTCAATCTCTTCTTTATAATTAATGAAAACCATCTTTCCAAAGCAATCTTTCAATTGACTATGTTAGGTTGTTAGATATATCTCTATTCTAACAACAAAAGCAATCTTTCAATTGACTATGTTAGGTTGTTAGATATATCCCCAAACTTCAAGTCTAGCAAGATTTTTTTTAAGTTCTACAATTAAAATTGTTTTCTCAAGCATCTTTCAATTAAACAACTCTAATCATGCGGTGATCAAGCACAAGATAGATTAAGCTCAAAGAAAAATCAACATATGTACTCATTAACCAACAAAAGCAAGATAATCTAGTAATTTCAATCTATACAATAGGTAAAAGTAATCCTAATTAAAAGCTTTAGCTACTCATGATCAATACAAACCAACAACTAAACTTAAGACTCATAACCATATCAGCAAAATGGGAAGAAAAGAGGGAAAACCCAAAAAAAGCAAGAAAAACTCTTAAATTTCTTCACAAATCTCCTCAAAAAGCCCCAAAATCTCTAAGAGAGCTCTCCCAAGTAGCCTCCTTGTGTTCTTGACCTCTCCTCTGTGCAGAATGTCTCAGTTTCGATGCCTCTCTTAGGTTAAAAGGCCCTCAGAATCGTCACTTTTTCAAAACGCACAACATTAATATCACAATTTCGCTTTTGCTTCGCTCTAGCAAAGCCACAGCGAACATGGTCAAAAAGGCTTATTTTTGGGTTGTTTTTGCTTTTCCTTCGGTATGGCTTAGCAACAACAAACATAGTCAAAAAAGCCTATTTTTTGGTTGTTTTTACTTTTGCGCTGTTGTGGCGAAACAAAAGTGACTGGGAGTACCTTCAAGCTACTTCTTTAATCTTCCTTTTTGACTTTTGTCCTTCTTTTTTCCTCTTCCAATGATCCATGTAAGCTTCTACATCTTGTCCTCATCCTCCTATAAAGAGAAGGAGTGTACGAGTTTTCTAATTTCTTCAATTTAATCAAAACTTCTATACACTTGGCTCAAAATTTGAAAATTTTCAAAGTATTTTCATCACATCACATTTTTCTTTAAATGTATAAACTTTATACACAATTTGAGTTCAAAACCAACAATATATAAGAAAAATGTGATAAAATACAAGAATTTCTAGAGAATAACAATGGAAAGTTAGCATGATTTTGGCCAATAAGGAGGTTTGTAATTCACACCTACTTGATTATTGGGTTTTGCGTTTTATGTCCTCTTCGTGTTAGGATAGTCATATTCTTCATGCAGGGCTATAGGATTGATTATTGTTAGACTTAAAGTCAAGCGGAGCAACATCAAATACACATCTAGTAGTATGAGCTTTTTGCAATTTTCTAAGGAAGGAGATAATGGAGATGTGGGATTGTCTGATATGTCCACCCTACCTTCAGAGCCAACAAAGCAATCATCAAGAACATAAAAAGGAACTTGGGATATCGTTGCTCAAGTTATCAGGATATTGACTACAAAGATGTCACCTCTTGATGTATTGAAAGTCGACATGATTTTGGCCGAAGAGGAGGTTTGTGATTCATGCCTACTTGATTATTGAGTTTTGGATTTTCTATGCTCTCTGTGTTATGGCAATCGTGTTCTTCATGCAGGGCCATAGGATTGATTATTGTTAGGCCTAGAGTCAAACAAAGCAAAATACCCATCTAGCAGTATGAGCGTTTTGCAATTTTCTAAGAAGGGAGATAATGGAGATGCGGGATTGTCTGATATTTTCACTCTTACCTTTAGGGCCAACAAAGCAATAATCAAAAACATAAAAATAGAAAAAATGAGTTCCCATGTATTTTTTTGAGTTTTTAAATGCATCATTTTAGTAGGTTTTGAGTTTACTTTACTTTTAATTGTATTCGTCGTTTTCACATTATCTTAGGCTCTTATAGCGTGATATATACCTTTTAAATTTGCATATTTAAGTTTGATTTTATAATTTTTTCCCACTTATGAATATCCTTGGGTCAAAACATATATATTGAGCTAATCATGTACAAACTAATTATCAGCACCGTATATTTAATTAAACAATATGTATGTTAAAATCATGACGACCCCTTAATTAGTTTGTGACTATTTATCATTCTGACTTTGAATTATGATAGATAACTCCTTGATTTAAGGAGATAACAAATTTTTACATGTTACTTTTTTGGGTGGGATCAACAATTTAATTTCAAATTACTTAAAAATCTTAACAACTCTGAATTATAATAACTCTCTGAGCCTTGGTTTTTGAGCCTTGGTTTATGGGGATTAGAATTCTTATTCCTTTAAAATCACTCTAATATTTAATTAGAGTCTTAATTATGTTAAACTAAAGGAATGTCAATGAAACCTACCTATAAAGTAATATATCACTTCTCCATCTAATAAGAAGTGACAAAACCTCAATTAGTTTGTGACAATGTGTCAAAATATTTTATAATTTTAAATTTGAATTATTGTTTAGCTTTAGCGGTTTAATTGAGAAATAGTAGCAATAAAAAAAAAGATCATATTGACGATATTAAATTGTTCGTTCATTTAATCTGACATATCTTTCTTGCACATTAGGCCAAAAAACTGACTCACGAATGCTGAGGTGGATTTTTATTCGCTTATATCAACATTTGCATTTTGAGCCCCTTCTAAACTATGCTCACTCTGGATTATAGTGATTCCATGATCCTTGGTTTATGGGGATATAAAATTTTATCTATTATATTTGACGGTAAAATCCCCATTTAAATATATTTTTTGGCATTGTTGTCAAACTCGTGAGTTTACACTTTAAGTTTATTGTTTTAACATTTTTAGGTTATAAAATCATGTAAACTCAACTAAACTCAAGAGTTTATATATCAAATTTATCGTTTTTATGTCTCTAACCCCACAAAATCATATTAACTCACTCTTAAACTCATTTTAACTTTTTTGATTTAATCATACTAAGTGACTTTATATATGAATTTTATATAAATTTTTTTATTAAGCATGATAAATTATGAATGTTGATGGATTTAATTTCAATTGTTTGAATTTAAAATATATTTAAATCAAAATTTTGTCATTTTTTATATTTTAATTATTTAATTATACATTATTAATATCTATTTAATAATAAATTAAACTTGAACAAGTTTATGATTCGAGTTCACAATGCAAATTTACGTCACTAGTTCACTATCACAAGTTTGCTTAAAATCATGAGTTTGATAACGTTGTTTCCAAGTAAAATAAGTATTTAAGATTGAATCACTAATTTAATTACTTTGGCAAAATCATTGCGAAATAAAAATAATGATGAGAAGTGGAAAAGGACCCTGTTAATAATATTAAATTGTTTGTTGATTTAGTCTAACAGATTTTTTCTTACAAATTAAGCAGAAAAAGAGATTCGTAGATGATTAGGTAGATTTATAATAACTCCTTAATCCTTGCTTTTTAGGGACTAAAAATTTTGTCTTTTATATTTTATTGTAAAAATACACATTTGAATATATATTTTTGGTCAAATACACATTTTTTTATACGTGTAAAACAAAATCAAACCAGCCATATGTCATATGTCCAACATAAATAACCACATCATTCAATCCTCTAGCATCCTTCACCAATGCCTCTTACAAGCCGTCAATCAGATCGAAGAAGCGGATGAAACCCTGTATCACACCAGGCCCCTTTTTTGCCACACCATTATCAACTTCATTTACCTCACGCGAACAATGCAGTAAGGAGACTTCCCATTCACGTTCCAACATTGAACAAATTTCGTTCACTTCTGTACCTCCCACATGTCCCCCACCATCATCGCTAAGTATCCATTCCACCACCACACTATAATCACTCTCAATCTCCAACCTCCTAAAGCCAACACCCTAGGCTAATTTCAACCCCCAAAGTACCACCTATAACTTTGCAATGCTACTACCAAAAGGTTCTAATTTAACCATGAACCCTTGCAGAAAAACTCCTCTGTGATCTTTAAAAACTCCTCTACATGCTGCTTCCCCCGACACTATGTTCCGAGCCCCATTGCATTCACCTTTACCCACCCCATAGCTGGGGCAATCCATCTGGGCATCACCTCATTCTCTCTATTAGCTAACTCCAACTTAACACTCAGCCAACTCAAGCACATAAGCGTCCTAGCCTTAAAAGACAAAAGAGATTCCTTAATATGTGTACTGAAGTAAATCAGAAGTTCTCATTTATGTAATGTACAAGTGCATATTTATATACAATTAGATAAATATGAAATCGTTTATACATTTTCTACGTTTCATCACGATCTTCTTGGCGGTGGACGATATTCCTGACAATGGGAGATATAGTCTTTGACTTGGAAGATGTTGTCCCTGACTTCTAACGCTCCCCCTCAAGTTGAAGCATACATTTTTATCATGACCAATTTGTTACAAAGATATTCAACCTGTGTCCCATTTAAGGCTTTTGTCAGAAGATCTGTCAATTGGTTGTCAGACTGTATGTGCCATGTAGATACAATATTTTCTTTGATCTTGTCAAGAATAAAATGCCAATCAATTTCAATATATTTGGTATGTTCATGTAACACAAAGTTCGATGCTATATGAAGTGCTACTTTATTGTCATACCATAGTTTTGTAGGTAATGTTGTGACGATGCCAATTTCCTTCAAAAGTTGAAGTACCTATACAATTTCTTGTACTAACTGTGACATGGCTCTGTATTCCACTTCTGCACTTGACTTTGACACAACCCCTTGCTTCTTACTTCTCCAAGATATCAAATTTCCACCAACAAACACACAATAACCTGTACTAGATCGTCTTATGGCCTTTGATCCTGTATGATTCCCATCACAAAAGCACTCGACTTTAGGGTGCCCATAATCTGTATAAAGAATATCAAGACCTGGAGAGCCTTTCAAATAATGCAAGATATGTTCTAAAGCTTCCCATTGTGCCACTGTTGGTGATGCCATGAATTGGCTGAGCCTACTGATTGAGAAGGTTATATCAGGATGAGTTACTGTTAGATAATTCAGTTTCCCAATAAGTCTTGTATATCTCTCAGGAAATGGAAACAACTTTAATTTCTTTGGATCAATCTTCTTCTTCAAATCATCAGGAAGCTCATCAAACATACTAGCATTAAGATCTAGAAAGGGATTCAAAATCATAGGGATGCTGCTTGGTGCAGCTCCAAGTTTTCCAATCTCCTTTAAGAGATCGAGAACATACTTTCGTTAAGTCAAAAGAATACATTTCTTGCTTCTTAAAACCTCAATACCAAGAAAGTACTTTAATGATCCCAAATCTTTTGTTTGTAAGTGAGAGTTCAGGAAGATTTTAAGTTCTGAGATTTCAGAACAATTACTTCTTGTAATCACAATATCATCAACATATACTACGAGAAGAACCATGCCTGCATCAGATTGTTGGTAGAATGCATAGTGATCACACTTGCTTTAACGTAACCCAAACTTCTTGACCACATTACAGAATTTATCAAACCAGGCTCGAGGATTTTGCTTTAGACCATACAGTGACTTCCGGTGGTAGCACACTTTCCCATTCTCCCCCTGAGCAATGAACCCAGGTGGTTGCTCAATATAAACTTCTTCCAAAAGATTGCCATTCAAAAGAGCATTCTTAACATATAATTGATGCAAATCCCAATTATATGTGCCACTAAAGAAACAAGAAGACAAATTGAAGTGAGTTTGGCTACAGGAGAGAAAGTCTCAGAATAATCAAGACCATAAGTTTGGGTATATCCTTTGTCAACAAGGCGAGCTTTTAATCATTCCAAGGAATTATCAGCCTTAGTCTTAACAACAAATACCCATTTACATCCAATGACTTTCTTGCCAGGTGGGAGATCAATAAGAGTCAAGGTACCAGCTGTTTCTAATGCCAATAGTTCTTTTTCCATTGTGACATGCCAACCAGGGAGAGCTAGGGCTTGGTGAAGGGTAGCAGGTGTGTAAATGGAATCAAGGGTAGCCACAAGAGAAGATGAAACAGTGGGCAAAGACCGATAAGAGACAAAAGATGAGATAGAATAGATACAGTCAGCATATCATTTGGGAGGATAATGAGGATGGGTACCTTTACGAAGTGCAATAGGTAGGTCATCAGAAGTATCACCAAGAGAAACAAGAATAAGTGATTCAATAACAGCAAGAGGAGGATTAGCGGAAACAGAGGCAGGAACTAGGGAGACATCAATAGAATCAATTGGCAAAGCAGGAGCTGGTGAAGGTGAATCATTTGTAACATCAGCATTATTGATGATATCAGGTTCTAGAATAGCATCCTGTACTGGTGTGAGAGAGACAGGATAAACTAGGATATCATTAGAATTATCCATGACAGAGGGAGACTCAGAGACGGACAAAGTCTTGAAGAAAGAAGAGGACTCATGAAACATGACATCTGTGGACACAAGGTAACGACGGAGATCAGGAGAGTAATATCGATAACCTTTCTGAACTCTAGAATAGCCAAGAAAAACACATCTTAGGGACTTGGGATCAAGTTTGCTAACACTAGGACAGACATCTTGAACAAAACAAACAGAACCAAAGATTTTAGGATTAATAGGAAACAACTTAGAAGTGGGAAACAGAACAGAATACGGAATATCCCCACCAAGAACAGTCTAAGGCATGCGATTGATGAGAAAACAGGCAGTAGAGACAGCATCAGCCCAAAAACTTTTAGGGACTAAGGAATGAAACATGAGAGTTCAGGCAGTTTCTAAGAGATGTCAGTTCTTTCTTTCAGCAACACTATTTTGAGCAGGGGTATAAGCACAAGAAGATTGGTGAAGAATACCATGAATTTGCATGTAATTGGTGAATGGGGCGGAAAAATATTCTTTTGCATTATCACTTCGTAAGATTTTCACAGGAGTGTTAAACTGGGTTTGAATTTTAGTACAAAAATTACAAAAATGTGTAAATAATTCAGAACGTTGTTTTATTAAGTAAAGCCAGGTGGTTCAGAAAAAATCATCAACAAAAGTGATAAAATAATGATAACCAGTCTGAGACAAAACTGAACAAGGACCCCAAACATCAGAATGTACTAACTCAAAAGGGGACGCAGCCCGTTTATTGACGCGAGGTGCCAAATGAATATGATGATGTTTGGCAAATTGACATGACTCACAATCTAAAGTAGACACAAAAGAAAATTGAGGATATAAATTTTAGAGACATGAAAGCGACATATGAGCTAGATGACAATGAACTTTAAAAAGAGACGACCCACAAGAACAAGCATCAGAACGTGGCACCTAATCATCAAGGATGTAATGTCCACCAGATTCATAGCCTCTACCAATAATCTGCTTCGTCGATAGATCCTGAATTAAACAATGGTCAGGGAAGAGTGAGATAAAGCAGTTTAACTTACAAGTGAGTTTACTTGGAGATAAAAGGTTAAAGGTAAGATTTAGAATGTTAAGAGCAGAGGAAAATGAGAGGAAGGCAGTTGGTTGAACAATGCCTGAGCCAGTAACATGAATGGGAGAACCATTAGCAACAAATATGAATGACGGGTTGGTATAGGGGGCATATAAAGAGAATAAGTGATTATTACCTGTCATGTGATCGGTGGCACCAGAATCAATGATCCACTTAGTTGAAGCAGTAGTAAGACTAGAGGACAGAGTACCTGTGGGTAGAGCCCTTACAGAAGAAGATCCAGATCCAGAATCAAAGACACCAGGTGTCTGGGCAATATCAGTAAGGCCACGCTGTTGATCACGCTGCTGTTTATTTTGTAATTTTTGACAATTTTTCTTAATGTGTCCAGGTTCCTTGCAATAATTGTAGATGATACTGCCAGAAGTCATATTAAGAGAATGGTTATTTTGTTTGTACCCATAATTCCTGTTCTCAAAGGGACCACGCCCAGCTAAAGCACTTGTAATTGGATCTACAAAAGAGTGAATCAAACTATCAGCATGAAGAACCCGGGAGAAAACATCTTCAAGAGAAAGAAGGTCTTGACTAGACAAAATCTAAGAATGAATAGTCTCATAAGACAGGTTGAGAGCTTCAAGGAAACTCATGATAGCCTGAAGTTCCAAGTTCTTGATTTGAGTTGAGAGATATGCTTGCGGAGACATAAGTACTTTCATGTCCTCATACATCTTCTTGAAGTCCAAAAAGAAATCTTTCAATGGACGATCTTGTTGTTAAGAATGATATAAACCTTTATAGATTTCATGAACTTGAGTAATATTTCCTTTTCCAGAAAACATAAATTCAAGATAACTCATGATTTCTTTGACAGTGTTACAATGGCTTACAGAAGATAGAATCCGTGCTTCAATTGAATTTTGAATTTGGAACAAAAGTCGAGCATCTACTCTTTGTCAAATCAAAAGTTTTGTTTCATCACCAGAAAGAGGATCCTCAGTTAAATGGGTTTCCATCTTAATCCCCATAATATAAATTCTAACTGTTTTGTTCTAATCACTATAATTTGTCCAACTTAACTGTGAAGCAGTAATCTTTGCAGACATAAGTAACATATCGGAGTTTTTAGAATCAGTCATGATGTGAGTTGAATAGCAGTGCATGAGCGATTCTCACAGAATATAAACAAATAAACAAGAGGACTCAAAATGTTTTAAAAGCAAACCAGTAGAGTAACTTTAAACAAGCTGCACCCACGGGAACCGCAGAGATATATTAAAATAAGATATATAGTACCTTAATCAAGACAAGGGACCATCAGACAAAAATACTAACTCAAAACACTGAAGTAGTAACAAATTGCAATTCATGAACGTTGAAACCAGAAGCAAAAAACCAAGCTCAAAATTCAAACAGTGTCGGATGGCCATGAAACTTTAGGAGTGGGTAGAGGAAGCTACGTCGATCAGTGTGCTGAGAACGCCATTATGAATAGAGGCCAGAGCAGGCCACACGCATGGCTCATGTCCTGGATCACTGGATTTGGGCCGTGCGTGGGTGGCCACGCGCTATCTGAAGGCTACCATAACCTGGGTTCTGGCCAATCTTGGGGTGGAGAACAAGGAGGCGAGGCTCGTGTTCTTACAGGGAGCACTTACAACAATAGATCTTAAAGAGAAGGAAGCTTGCTCACCAGAAAAAATGGAGTTTTAACCGGAAAAAAAAAGCCAGATGCAAAACAAAGAACGTGGCTCTCTGATACCATATACTGAAGTAAATCAGAAGTTCTCATTTATGTAATGTACAAGTGCATATTTATATTCAATTAGATCAATATGAAATCGTTTATACATTTTCTATGTTTCATTACGATCTTCTTGGCGGTGGACAATATTCCTGACAATGGGAGATATCGTCTTTGACTTGGAAGATGTTGTCTCTGACTTCTAACAATATGCTTGAAGACATGTCGGTTATAAGCTATCCACGTATTACGACAAGCAATAGCAAAATACGAAGCCCAAGTTGAACCTTCAACCTCTACATTCTGACTTAGATTTTAACAAACCCAGCTAACCATATTGGTGTGTCGAAAAAAGCCAGCTTCTAGGGAAGACGAAATTAAAGCCTTCTACTAGTCCCTTACAGAAGAACAGTGACACAAAACATGCATACTAGTTTCCTTTTCCCGACAACACAGAGGGCAAACATCACTAGTCGTCATTTTTTTTCTCTCGACGAGTTGCATTCGTCAATAAACAACCCTTCACAGCAAACCACATAAAAGTCTGACACCGTTAAGGAACTCGTACCTTCCATATCCTCCTCTACAATCCCACTTGCACTCGAGTACTTTGCTGTTTGATACTCGCGTAAGCTGATTTCACTGAAAATCCACCATGACTCGACAATCGCCACGAAAATCTATCGGCAGAACCTCCTTCAATATCCACCATTACTTCCTTTCAAAACCCATACTCTTTCAATATCCTTGAGTACATAGTTCGACAGAACCTCCATAAGCATTTGTAATTGCCAGTTATTTGACTCAGAAACATTTTCTGCTACATATAAGTTACTCGGCTCGGCAGAAACTACATTAGTCGAATAATGTTTCAACTGTTCATAGTTGAACAACTATCGGTCTTGCCAAAAACATGTTGTCTCTCCATTACCCACTTTCTAGGATATACCATCTATAGTCCTCTCCCAATTATTCTTGACACCCTTCCATGCTTGTGAACCTCTTCACTTGGTATTAGCACCAAAAATGATATCTTCTCCACATTTATATTTTTCCCTCATGAACCAAACCCAAAGCGTGTCTCTTCTCTTAACCAAGCCCCATCCTAGCTTCATTATAAAAGCATCATTTTGGTTCTTAGCCATACAAAGACCCAATCCATCTTCATCCTTGCTTCGACACACATCCTCCAATGCAACTACATAAGGCTCTCTCCCATGGCTACTACTTCCTCATAGGAATGACCGACACTTCTTATCAATCTCTTTTCAAATTGGGGTTGGCAACAAACATGTTTGTATTGTGTAGGATGGCAATACTATCGATGAAACTAACGTGTGACATGCTACTATAGATAACAAAGAAGCCTTCTAACTTGATATCTGACAATCCATTCAATCTAAAATAGCTTGGTAGGAATTCTTCGTTACACGTGTATGATGTAATTGAACCCCTAAATACTTCCCAAGATCACTGGTGAGGGTAAGACCCAAAAAACTACTAATATTATGCTTCTGTATATGAGAGACATTAGCTGAGAAAAAGATCTTGGACTCTGTAGCACTGAATTTTTCTCTAGACATGTCACAAAAATCATCCACACAGGTTTTGACTACTATCGCTTGATTTGAGGTAGCTTTAGCAAATAAAAATATATCATCAGCAAAAAATAAATGCGAAATAGTTGTCCTATGTTTCTTCAGCCTAAATGTAACGCCCCAATTTTTGATTAAGGCCTAATGATAATTATTGAGGATAGTTATCGGATTAAAGTGAAATTAATGTATATTGGTGATAATATTAATTTATGTGTCATAATTGATGGAAAATTTAAACAATGGAATTATTGGGCATAAGTTGGTAATTAATGGGAAAATTAATTACTAACTAAGAGAAAAATGAGAAGTGTGATCAAATGGCTAATGGAAGGATTAGAGAGATTAATTGGTGACTAAGTGTGTGAGAGCTAATAGGAAAATAACATGTGGCAAAGTGGGTGTGAGAGGAAGATAAAGAAAAGTCAAATGGGATTAAAGAATGAGTTTCTCTCTTCTCTCTTCCCTCTTGTGCGCTGCAGAAGTATGGAGGGAGTATTGTCATCATTTGTTCTTCTTCTTCACTACTCCTCATTCCATCTCTCATCTCTCTCTTCTCTCTCCATTTTCTAGCGCCATTTTTGCAGCAAAGGGGAGGAAGAAAAGCTTTGAAAAGGTAAGGAAAATGGCTTCCATTGCTCAAACTTCCTTCTCTAATATTGATCCTTGAATGAAGAACTTCATTTTGATGGTTTTAATGTGTTCATTGGTGTTAGTTTGTGACCTCAAGAGATTGTGAAAGTTGAAGAATCAAGAAATCTCTTTGGCAAAGTGAAAGAGGTGAGTGTTAACTCCCTTTTGATATATAGATTGTGGTTGTTGGTTGAGATTGATTTTTCTGGAATTTTCTGCCCTATTTTCAAAAATTAGGGTCTTAGTGAGTTTGGCATGTTGTGATCATGGAAATGGTATATTGTGATGTCTTTTGGACAAATGGATTGGTTTGAATCATTAAAAGTAAAGTTTGGGAACTTGGTGTTGGTTGTGGTGTATTGGTCAAAACAGGGTATGTGGTTAGATTATGAATTTGGTCATTTTGAGGTTACCATTGTGTTCCTTTTGGAAAATTGTATGGGAATATGTTTGGTTAATGATTTTGGAGTCATTGGACACTTTGGTAAAAAAGTTGGAAAATGCTGTCAATGTAAACTCTGTCTGGGCAGTTTATTTGTGTGGACGTTTTGAATGACCAAATGATTTCAGACAATTGTGAAAATTTTCAGTCTTAAAGTTCACATCCCAAACTTCAAAATGGATATATATTCTGTGTCATTTCGTTTAGTATTCTGGGAGATATGATTGTCCAAAGTTTGGGGATGGAAACAGAATTCTGTTCTGGAGTAGTGTTGAGTTTTGGGTGATTCTGTATTTTTGTGATGATTTGAAGTTACGAGCCATATTTTTTCTTAAAAGAGGACTTAAATTCCTTTCATTTGGCTTTGGAATCACTCCGTTTCAATTTTTCTACAATTAGATATGATTTTTCGAAGTTCAGCCAAGAATCAGGAAATTGCTTGGCCGCGGCCCATAAGTGGCTGGCCACGGCCCAAACCTTTCTAGCCTGATTCTGGCCGCGGCCCATGGGTGGCTGGCCGCGGCCGGCGACCTTCTGACCATATTTTGGTCGTGGCCCAAGGAAGGGCTGGCCGCGGCCAACCCTTGTGTTCCAGCACTTTAAGTTTTTGAAAAGAGATCTTCACCCTATTGTTTCCCAACCTTTTAGGGGTTTTATTAGAGGCATTTGTGGCTTCTTAAGGGTCATTATTGATAACCAAATCTAAGTGTTGAAGAGTTAATTGAGTATTGGAATAGAGAATAATGCTTCGTTCTTAATTATGACTTTAGGATTTGATATCTGCCCGGAGCATAAAAGGCCTGTGCCTGCTCAAGGAAGGAAATACAAAGGTAGTGACACTTTATCCTATATCATGTGTATTGCATTGCTTGTTTACATTAGTCATTGAATACAGTGAAAGTAAAGAGGACGTGGCGAAAGCCCGGACTCGATTATAGTGAAAGTGAAGGGGACGTGGCGAAAGCCCGGACTCAATTATAGTGAAAGTGAAGGGGACGTGGTGAAAGCCCGGACTCGAATATTGATTGCTGCATTGTGATATATATGACTTGCTTTGTATATATGCATCATATAAATAAACTGTTGCTACTGGGATTCTCTAGAATCTCATTCTTTCCAAATAACATTTTTAGACAGGGCAAGTGGATCGAAAAGCAAGCAAGTGGCAAAGGATGATTAGGACTGCCAGCGGTAGTCTTAGCTATATATTTTGGTTTTATATTGAACTGGTTATCATTTTGGATAAATGTATACATATTGAATAGAATTGTAGTGGTATAGTTTTGTGTAATCCCCGGTATGGATACTGAGATGGGCAATGATGCCCTGTATAAACCTTTGGATTAATGTTATTATCCCGGGTGAATGTCGGGAATTGTGCTTACTCTGATATTGTATATGTAATAGACCAAACAGGCCATTTGTTTTAATGAATGAAATGAATGGAGATCCATTTGTACAGGTGTTTTAAAAAGTTTTTAATTGTTCCGGATTTCTCATTCGATTATTAAATGTGATTAAACACTAATCTCGGCCTGATTATCGAAGGGAGTTACACTAAACGGTAGCCATGTATCCTCCTATACTTCATGTTGGATTAGGTGCGCTAACTTTTCAATTACAATAACAAACAGGTATGGGGACAAAGGATCACTTTGTCTTATACCTCGAGATGGGCAAACAAGACCTACATTCTCACCATTCCACGTTAGTTGCATAAAGGGAGAAGAAATACACTCCCAATCACCTCAATCATTCACTTCGGTAACTCCAGCTCCTCAAGACACCAAATAATAAAGCTCTATCTCATATGATCATAAACCTTCTCTAAGTCAATTTTCAAAGCATTTATGATGTAACATAGAATCCCTTATTTCATTACCTTTGGCAATTGGATTGAGAAGTAATAGTACTAGGGAGAACTCAAAAAAGATCCTGTTGACAATATTAAATTGTTTGTTGACTTAACCAAAAAGATAAATTCTTCTAAGTGTGGCCAAAAACAGAAGATTTTGAGTTGAATAACAAAACGGACATTAATTACAAGATGAGAGGATTTTATAACCAAGGCTATTAATTGATAAAACTAAACTAAACTCATAGAGAGAAAATAATTTTGACCAATCATTTTTTGAGTGGAATCAACATTTTAATTTAAAATCCCTTAGAAATCTTGACAATTCTCAATTATAGTAACTCTTTCTACCTTTATTTATGGGAATTAAAACTTTTTTCCATTAGAATTTTTGGTCCAATGCATATTTAAATATAATTTCTTGTAAGATACACATTTAAGTTTAAATAGATGATTATAAAATAATTACATGATTTATTATTATTACAAATAAATATTTCTTGTTGTGCGTACAATAAAAAAATTAAACAACAATAAATACTAAATTATATATAATAAATATTACTTTACATACCTTATAAAGCAACGCTTTAAATCAATATTCAGCCAAAAAAATGATTTAAATCAATAAACTATCCTTTTGTACTTGTAGAAGCTTCTGGAGCTCAAAATGCTATATAAGAACCTCCCCGTGGCTATATAAGAACCTCCCCGTGTAACCCACGGTAGCAATACTTGTTCTTTTAGAAAAGTTAAAATAATAAAGCTGGTAGAGGTTAAATGAAATTTTTTAATTTAATATTAATTATGTGTGTATAAGTAAATAAATAATAAAATATAAGAGACTAAGAAGTGCCACATCGGCTAAATAAGAAGAAGAGGGAGTTCTTAAAGCCTATATATAGAAGTGGTAAGGTCACTACTACTAACAGGAGTTTTAACATCCATATTTTGACACTTCTAACTTCCAAAAAAAGGGGGACGTCTATGTGTGGGGTGTAGTATATTTTAGAAAAGACGTCCCTAAAAAAAAGGATGTCTCAAGTGGGACTTCAGACATCCCAAATTTAAAAAGGAATGTCTAAAGTGCCACTTTAGACGTCTTAATTTCAAAATTGGGACGACTAAAATGGGACTTTAGACGTCCCTATTCTCAAATTTGAGACCTCTAAAGTCCTTTACTAGAGGACTTTAGATGTTCCTTTTTTAAAATTAGGACGTCTAAAGTCCCACTTTAGACATCACTTTTCTCTATTTGGGACGTTAAAAGATTTTTTTAAATGATTATTTATATTCTTTATTACCCAGCAAATTAAAACTGCAAAACCATAATTGAAGATGTATTCATAAACCACAAAATGTCTCTTACAAAATGGTAAGGACATCTAGCACTACAATCTTTTTACTATATATATATATGTACAATAATAACAACTCATACAACCTAATATTATATATGTATAACAACAACCAGAAAGTGTCAATGTTTGTCACCACACAACTACAATCTAATTGTTGTTCATTTCATCAAAATAAATATACATATGTATTTCCCTCAATTCCAAGCTCCAAACATATAAATCAAAAACATTATTAGTATTGCATAACTACTAACAACTAGTTTATAATTTTGGCCAAAAAAACAATCAAGGGAAAAACACTCCAATAACTAGAATCATGTAAATAAATTGAAAGCATTATAATAATTTCACATTGCAAGTTTAACTTAATTCTTCATGTAAATTTATATTTAAAAAAAGAAAACCTGATGAAAGTAGGGGAGAGGGCAGCCAACGGTGTCTATGTGCTTCCAAGGTAGAGAGAAGACATTCGAGGAGTTGTGTATGCACGGTGGAGAGGAGAGGTACGCCGGAGGCTGAAAGCAAAGAAGAAGGTGGGAGGTCTACGCCGGAGGGTGAAGAGGGCAAAAGAAGGTGGAGGAGGTGTACTGAAGAAAAGGGAAAAGAAAAGGAAGAGAGGAAGAAGATTGAGGAAGACGAAGTGTAAGGAAGAAAAGGGAATAATGAAAAAGCTTACCCATGGTGTAGAGAAGACAAAGTCACAGGAATGAAAGAAAAAAAGGGAATGAAGAAAAAAGGGAAGAGAAGTTACAGGGGATGGGAAAGATGGAAAATGAGGGATGAGTTTCAGACATGGGAATAAAGAAAAGGGAAGAGAAGTCTCACGCATGTCAGAATTTCTGACATGCCTTTAGGAGTACCAAAAAAATTTGGGACCCTAAAGTCTTACTTTATGTGTCCCAAATTTTTTTAGAACTCCTAAAGTAAGACTTTCTAAGACACCTAAAGTTAATACCTTAGGCATCCTAAATCTTGATTTGGGACGTCTAAAGTCTTACTTTAGCCATCCCAAATGGTTTTGGGACTCCTAAAGTCAATACTTTAGGCATCCCAAGTAGGATTTAGGACGCCTAAAGTAAGTAAAATTTTTTTAATTTACTTTTTTAGCGCCAATGGGAATCTTTAGACGTCTCAAATAAAATTTGGGACGTTTAAACTCCACTTTAGGTGTCCCAATTTAAATTTGAGACGTTTAATGTTGCGATTTCACTACTTTATTTACAAAAATGCCACCGCCTCTATGTTTTATAACCTCACTTTTTAAAAAAGGGACGTCTATTGGGGTAATAATATCTTCAACCTGTAGTGGTGAGTGAAGCAAAGGGGCGACACTTTCTATTTCACATACAACAGGGGCAGCCTTGGTAAAATACCATGTACGTTTTTGTTAACCGTTGGATCGGGGTTTAAATTTGGTCAACCTGTCCAAGACATCTAATCCATCAATTTCAATGATTGCATTAGTAATTAATTTTGTGGATTATGAGTTACAAAGTCGAGAACACAGTCAAATTCATGGAACAAGGACAACAAACCCTAGAAGAAAGAATCAACATTTTCGATTAAGTCCACTGTTGGATCGATGCAAAATTTTGTGAGCTTGTTCAAGACATCATGTTCAGAAACATGAATGGTAGGATAGTCGATTTGATGCCTCAAGTAAGATTAATATATCATGAAATTAATTTGTTCCTTGAGTAGCTAGATGATAATAATTTGATTTAATTTTTCCTTACTATGTAGTTTGAATTCGAGTGTGAAATAGAAAGTTTTTCAAAGATGTAACTTAGAGAACTCTAGGTAACATGGTCCTATCTATGTTATTTATCAATGTTTCTTGTGGATTTTTCTGAAAAAATCCCCAAGCCTAAAATGAGTAGAACTGATATGAATCTTGCTATTTTATGACCAATAACGCCTTGTAGGACTTTTGGGTAAACCCTCTAGGACTAGATAGATTGATTTTTGGAATCATTAGAGATAACTATAAATCTGAATCCATAAATTGATTTGTTATTGGTATATTTGTGTTTCGCGCCTCATCAAATTTCCTTCTCATCAAGGCCAGTGGCCCTATATAGGCAATAATTGAACTATTGGTGTAATGTGCTTCTAAGTATGGACTTGACAAATATATGTATTATGTATGTGATGTACTAAGATTCTATACTATTGATATATTGTTGGTTGACTGAAAAAAGAATGTATGTTTATGTTGGAACATGTTGGTTCAAAGTTATGAACTAGAATGTATGAGCATGAGATATGAAAACCCCTTGAGAATAATGTAATATAAATGACGGAGTTAGTGAATGGGTTGTGAATGATAAAAATTGAATACTACGTGGCAGGCTGCTAGTTTGATTATTGTGCACCATTAGTTGGCATCTACTTACAGGGTAGTATTCCCTAATATGACATCTCAGGGGGCTTATGGGTAGTATTTCTGAGGCTCGGGCAATATTCTAGAGGGTAGTAACCCTACTGGAGGAACCCATGATCCCTAGTATGCTTTGTACTACTTGAACTGTTTACATCACACTGGTACAAATCTTGTGAGGGTAATCTAGTAACATAGAATGTACTTAGACTATGTGTTCAGTCGGAGGAAATAAGGAAAATATGAAGATGGTTAGGGGTTAATGAAAGATGAAGATTAATCATTGCATTATAACATTTGGTGATATAACATGTGTTATGAATAAATATCCTCTAAGAAATATGACTCGATACTACTATGCCCTTGCTTATTATATTGTCTTGCTCTCCTTGTTATTATATTTGTGTGACATATTTGTATATTAGTCCCATCTAGCACCCCACGAGTGTTGCCGGTAGGTAAGATGAGTAGTGATTACATTACTGAGACAGTGATCTCATCTCGTTACTTCTCACTTTTTTCAGGTGAGAGCTTGGGGGAGGCATAACTAGGAAGGCATTTGAGACTTGAGGCTGTAGTTACGAGCAACCTTAGGTTATTTGCTGTTTTCATTTTATCGCCACATTAGGAACTTTTACTTATTGCATCGTGTAACATCTAAATTAATCTGACTTTCATTATTTCCTTGGTTAAAAGGTTTGAGGTTTTGTAATGGATGGCCGAAGGCCTATGGTGATTATTATTTAATTACTATTGAACTTGTGCAACTTTAGTGAGAATTTAATATAGGGTTTAACCTCGATAGACATGTATGAGTTCATTTTGTCCCATCAAGGTCATTTTTGAAGAAATTTTTGAAAAGCACATTAAGTTTATGGCTAATTAGAGACGGTGTAACATGAGGGAGTATTAAATATGAGAAAATTTGAAAGTTTATTTTAACTTTTTGGCAAAGTTAATGGTTTAAACACCCCAACATTGTTTTAAAGACGTGGTTAGGGATGTCTTATATACTCCTGTGGTTCTATTTATAGGGGGAGAGAAGAAATTTTTTTATCCTATTCATAAAGCAGAGAGAGAAATTTTTATATGAATGTATAATTTTACCCTTCATTTATTAATGCATTGATTTTGTTGTCATGAGGTATAATATATATGAAATAAGGATAAAATTAGAAGGTTGATGAATTTTAAGGCAGAATTAATACAGTTTAAGGGATTTTTTTTTTTTTTTTGGTCTTTGGAAGTGGCTTACTTATAGAACAAAAGGACTAATTATGCGTATGCACCCCTTGTATTCTTTAACGCATATTCTCTTTCACTCCGGCCCTTGTTGAAATATAACATTTTCATTGACACTGCCAGCCTAGTTCTGGTTTGCTTTCTTTACAAAAGCATATAGCATTCTTCATTATAAGCAAATCTTCCTAAACGGTAATCATTAGTTTTGTCCCAAACCGAGGTAAAGCATCACAGTGTCCAGAGGAAATTACTTAGTGTTGGAATCAGGATCAAATAAGAACACTGTTCACACTTGAAATAAGAAATAGTATCCTACATGCCCTAATCAGCATCAAAAATCAAGATAAACAGCCAAATTTTGACGGAAACTACACCAAAAAAAATTAAGACTGATTTATGACAATAACGTTTTAGGCATACCACCAACAATGGATCAGAGTGAAAATATAAGCAGCCGGCTGAAACCAACAACAGCAGAGAGGACAGTCCCCAGCTACCCAATCCCCTTTAAACAATTAGTTTAGCTTTTCGCAGCAACCAATCAAATTTTGCCCTTGTTACAGGGAATATTATAGGGTTCTAAAGAGTCAAATGAATGGCAAATAAAGAAGGTGAAAAAACAGTAATAATTATGTAAAGAAAGATACAGTGTTCAATACTACCTCTTATCCTTGATACCAAACCCAGTTAACTTTTTTTTAGAAAGACAATGAAAGCTAAATACTTTACTCTAAAGTATTTATATTTATCTTTTTTATACCAAACTAATTTGTCTGACTTATAAACTAATATATAATTAAATGATACACAACACATGTTATGATTAACTAACTTATTTAGTTTCCTTAATCTTTCTAAAAAAGTTAATTGTGTCTTTTATTAAGGTCCAAAGGGAGTACTTATTAAATAAAGGTAAATTTGGAAAAATCAATCAATTTAAAACATAATAAGGGTGTTAACTTCTATCTCTAGATATGTGAGATTTCCCCTTGTAAGACCAAAACCTATTATTTAAAATTGTAATAAACGGAACCTAAATTAAAGCAAATTATAAGGACCAAGCATTGTATTACCTCAAAATAATACAAGATAAGGATTTTTTTTAATAGGCTAAAGTATACTTTTAGTCCTTTATGTTTACAAGAGATTTCATTTCAGTCCCTTAAGATTATAAAGTGCACTTTTAATCCTTAAAACTTAATACTGTTAATATTACTAACGGAAAATACCAAGGTACTGAAAACCGGACCGGACATTGAACCGGTCGAGACACTGGGTCAAGGGTCAATGGTTCAGACCGGGGTCAACCCGGGGGTCAGACCAGGAGTCAAATCGGGGTTAATTAAAAAAAAAAAAATATATATATATATAATTTAAATGTTCATATATACCATTTAAAAAACTACATAAAATTTTTTTTTTCCAATCAATAGTCAAATATAACCTCACAAACCTAATACCCACAAAAGTATCATTAAGTATATAAGGATTTTACTCTAACCAATGCAAAACAGCAAAAATATTCCACAATACTTTTAAAACTCCTTGCAAATCGAAAAATTTCAAAGAAATAATTTTTAAAAAAAAGATAAAATGACGTCGTTTGATATATAAAAAATTTTAAAAAATTTAAAAAAAGGGGCAAACCGGTTCACCCCGGGTCAGACCGGGTCAGTTAGACCCCGGTTTTTTGACCTCAACCGGACCAGTCCAGCGACCGGTTCACCGGTTTCCGGTCTGAACCGGCCGGTCCGGTCCGGTTTTTAATACATTGGAAAATACTGACTAAACAAAGTTCAAAGGTGACTGAGCAATATTGATCTTATTGTTTGACTTTTAATTCCCATTTTAATTATTTAAAGTATAATAAAATATTCTTAGGGTATTGTTTGCTTGCTCTTCGCTATATCCTCTCTTCCTCCCTTGGTTATTGCCCCATCTTTTTTATTTAGAAATTCCAGCCCTCTTCTAATGAAGTATTAGTGAATGTTCATTTATCACCAATCTTGTGTTCTCCCCTTGTTTTTTGCCAGCAACAAATAATACGCACCCAATTTTCAGAGAAGGAGGACAACATGGCGAGCATCTTTTTGCCATTGCAAATTCTTTGTCTATTAATTACCTTTCCTTTAAAAAATGTAGACTAAAAGATTGGATAAGTTTTGGGGATGGGGATGTGATTTTGACCACACCCATCATCCATATTATTATCGTCCAAGTCTTTCCCTTGGGAAGAATAAAAGGTTAGGGATTTAGATGAAGGTGCCTTCAGTGTTGATAGATTTTTTATTAAAGGAGGGGGATGGCTAAAATTTATGAATCAAGATGGGAGAGTCCCACAGGGATGAAGGGAGGAAGAGGTAACGAGGAGGAGGCGACATAAAATGCCCTAGGAATTAACAATTTAAAACCTTGACATATTGAATTAAAATAGTATGAGATGTCTGTTGGGAATATATAAATATTTCTCATTTAAAAAAATTAAGCTTTCTTAGTTAGTATTGCTCAGTCACCACTTAATTTTTCTTAATCAACATTTTCCATTAATAACATTAATGGTGTTAAGTTTTAAGGACTAAAAGTGCACTTTATAAACTTAAGGGACTAAAATGACACCTCATTTAAACATAAAAAACTAAAAGTATACTTTAACCTTTTTAATAATATGAAGAGTTTTCCCTTTCGAGGTTTAAAGCATAAAGGGTCTTCAAGTTTTTTGAGATTTAAACTTATATTCTTCTTTTTATAGGATGAGATCGCTTACTATCTGAACTAACAACTTGTTAGGACTAGATAAGGATTTGATCCACTTCCTTCTATGTACTATCCGCATAAGCTTAACTTGAGTCACAAAGTTGGCCCAAGAAAATTCAAGTTGCGGCATATTCGGCACATTGTAAATCTCCTTGTTTTAATTGTAAATTTTTTTATCTTTCTTGTGAATCACCCTAGTCTAGTTGTAAATTCTCTTATCTCTCTTGTGATTCGCCCTTTTTAATTGTATATTCCATTATCTTTCATGTGAGTCACCTTAGTTTAATTGTAAATTCTCATATCTTTCTTATGAATCTCCCTATTTCAATTTTAAATTTCCTTCTTTTTCTTGGGAATCACCTTAGTACATGTGCAAATTCCTTTATCATTTTTGTGAATCATTCTATTTTAGTTGTAAATTCTCTGTTTTTTTTTTCTGTGAATCACCTTAGTCTATTTGTAAATTCCCTTATGTTTTCTTTATGAATCGCCTATTTTAGTTATAAATTCACTTATTTATTTATTTTTGAATCACCTTACTTTAATTGTAAATTCTCTTCTCTTTCTTGTGTAAATTTCCCTATGTACACTCTTGTATTTATAATTATCAAAACCAACATGTAAGTTTACTTATCAACAAACATAAATTACTCCATATTAAAATGCCACTACAGCAAAATTAGAGTTTGAATAAAAATTTATACACATTAAAGTTCCAATTAGCATCTATACAAAATTACTTAAAATTAACTTTTCTTTCACATGAAAACATGATATTTTTAAAACATATATATACACATAATTGAGCCATCAATTGCTTTCAACTCTCAAAACTTCAAAGGTTTAACCCAAATCCAAACATGGATCAATCCTGATACGTCTCTTCTTGGATTCCTTCACTTATTCATTAAAAGCATAAAAAAAAAAAAAAGTGATGAAAATGTTACCTTTTTTTTTTTTTTTTCAATCGTTGATGATATAGATATATGCTCAAATTACCTTCACTCAGTCCTTCCTCATTTCCTGGCAGTCACACACAATAGATACTTTAGCTAAAATCCAGACAATAGTTCAGAACAAGAAAAACGACATTACATGAACAGATAACCCACCCAAGCAAACCAATGAACCATATAGCTATTTGATATCCTCACTGCTCACAATATTATAAGGTAAAACCACACACAACATAAACAACCACCCCAAGTTGAAGCAGAAGACGACATGGGAGAGGTAGACGCATCTTTCATTCAAGCCCCAGAACAGAGGCCTAATCTCTCCATCATCGACGAAGCTCAAGGAATTCCAGTGATTGACCTTTCTCCAATCCACCAACACCTTGAAAACGACACCGTTTCAGACCCGTCCGCCATTGAAGCCGTCGTGCAGGAGGTAGGAAGAGCATGCAAGGAATGGGGCTTTTTCCAAGTCATCAATCATGGGGTTCCTCTGAATCTCAGACACAGAGTCGAGGACGTTTCAAGAAGGTTTTTTTCTCAGAGTTTAGAGGAGAAGAAGAAAGTGGCCAGAGACCAAACAAGCTTGCCTGGTTATTTCGACTCAGAGCACACCAAAAATATCAGAGATTGGAAGGAGGGTCTTGATTTTCTTGCTAAAGAACCTACCCTCGTCCCTATTTCCGGCTACGATGACGATGATAGGACCACTCAGTGGACTAATCGCTACCCTCAAAACCCTCCAGACCTAAGGTAATTTTAATGTAGACTTAGCAAATTGATGATGATGTTGTGGGATATATACTAATTTTCTTTTCCTGAATGCTGTTACTTATTGAAGAGGAACAGTTTTGGAATATATTGAGGAGATGGAGAAGCTAGCATTTAAGTTATTGGAGCTGATAGCTCTGAGCTTGGGGTTAGAACCAAGGAGGTTTCAGGGCTATTTCCTGAAGGATTACTGTGGCTTTCTTCGATTCAATCACTATCCGGCATGTCCTTGGCCTGACCTGGCTCTTGGAGTTGGACCACACAAGGATCCATCAGCCCTAACAATTCTTGCTGCTAAAGATGAAGTTGAAGGACTTGAAGTGAGACGCAGATCAGATCAACAATGGATCAGAGTCAAACCCACCCCACAAGCTTTTATCATCAACATCGGTGATGTCGTTCAGGTACCTCGTACTTATTATGTTCATGTCACATATTGTTGAGTTTGATTGTTTTTGTTTTGTGTTGTGTGTATAGGTTTGGAGCAATGATGAGTATGAGGGTGGAGAGCATAGGGTGGTTGTGAACAGTGAGAAGGAGAGGTTTTCAATTCCCTTCTTCTTCAGCCCTGCACATAACGCCATGATTGAGCCTATGAAGGAGCTGATTAATGAAATAAACCCTGCAAAATATAAGCCCTATAATTTTGGCAAGTTTCTTGTGAAGAGAAAGGACGGCAATTACCAGAAACAGAACGTGGATAACATACAAATTTCTCATTTCAGGCTGCCCTAATTATATATATCACAGCATTGCCCTTTGGCTTCTGTATGGATTGAGCAAATAATGAGAGAGAAAGTGAGTGCATTTTCTTTTTCTTTTTTAAGAGACCAGTGTCCTTGTGGCGTCCTAGGCTTAGAGCCATAACAGGATCATGGTTCAGTCCTATGTTGCTGGTGTCATGTTTGGTCTCAGACCCAGATCGACTCAGTGCAATTAATTCTCAGCTTGAATTCTTAAGCTAGTTTCTTTAATTTTCTTCACTTCTCGCATGGCGGCTCCGAGGAAGGAAACCATGAACAGAGCATTGGATTGTTGATATGGATCGTGAGGCTATGGTATTAGACTATTAGGTACGTTGAACCTGGACATATATTGATTTGCCTGTTTAATGGGTACATGTGTTTCTTTCCTGGCACGCTTCTCTATCTTGATGGGGTTTTGCCACTTTGTCGTTTGAAAACTTTAAATAAATATTATTTGAACTTAAAAAATCTCAAAAAACCTATTAACATGTGAAAATGATAAATAGATTTTAAGAAACTACTCTGGAATTGTAAAATGTTATGCTTTTACCAAACAACCCTCAAGGATTTTTTTTTTTTTTTAAAGGAGAAACTCTCACTGACGCCGGAGCTCTAGTGACAAATTGAATAATGAGATTGATTACTGGAGCTCCACAAACTTTATCCAGTGTCATTAACAAGTTGAATAAAGGCAATGACAACTTGAGTATAGCGATTGACAAATTATAGTCCTTAGATTATTAATAGTTATACTCAAGTTATCATTGTCAATATTAAAGTTGTCATTGTTTTTATTCAACTTGTTAAAGACAGGGTGATATTGGTTGTTGGAGCTCTGGCGCCGGCAAGGGTTTTTCTTTTTTTTCTTTTTTAAAAAAACTTGAGGAGTATTTTGATAAAAGCATAATATTTCAAAATTTCATATTAGTCCCTTAAGACTTATTTATCCATGTGTTAACAGAATTTTTGTTATTTTCTAAGTTTCAATAATATTTATTTAGAATTTTCCTTTTTCTGTGCCTTTTGTCTTATTCACGAAACCAACAAATTCCTAATTCTAATCATTATGATTTTTTTAAAGGAAAACCACTAAAACTTTAGTCCTTGTCCTGTTTTTTTTTTTTTTTTTGGGACTGAGTCCTGGTCTTGTTTATTAAGTTGACAGAACTTTTTTTTCTTACTCATAAACCATAGTGTCCCGTTTTATTTCTCATTTATTACTGTGCAGCTTATATACTGTGGGGCAAAGTGTATATTAAATAGGATAAAAATAAATGTTGTTAAATTGTAATGCGGAGTTCATAAAATTCAAATTCAAATTATAATTATCTAGACGGTTTAAATGAGACCAGCTCTTAGTGTCTATCCGTTGTACTTGATTCCTTTGTGAATAGTACTAGAAGAGTATTTTATTTATTTTTTGTACTAATCATTTTCTAGCCTCATTAATTTTTATATAAACATGCAAGGTCACAAAAATTTCATTGAAGGGTTGGAAGTAGGCTAGAGCTAAACTCTTATCAAGGACTAGGTTCAGCCGATTTTGTAAATATGTTAAAAGTTCATGCTCCAGCATGTTGCAAGGACTATTTAGGCATATAGTTCGGGTTAATTTTTATAAGATCTAGTCTATAAATCTGACTTATCTAATTTTTTTTTCAAACTTATACTATTATATTTCTTTTGGTCCAATTTATAAATAATTTTCTCTTTTTTGAGACTGGTCCTTAATATAAGAATTTTTTTTTGTGTTAAAATTTAAATTACTTTTTCATATTATGCCCATATTAATTAACTATCTTTATATTAATGAATCACTAATTCTCTTTCATTCAATCAGTTATTACTTAGTATCTCTCATATTTTATACGCATTCTCTCGCATATGCTCTTTTTATAAATATGGGCATATTTGGATAAAGATATGACATTTTTAACATATTTATTGTTTTCAATCCATCTTAATTACCAGCCCGTTTTGTATAATAAAAAAAATAGTTATAAAAAAGACCGAAGGGAGTACAAAATTATATATAATATAGTATAAATCAAGTTTATAAATTATTTTTAAAATTATTAACTTAACGTTACCTTTAAGTTTTACATCCCATCATTCACATACAAGCTAAGCTCAACCCTTTCACATTTATAAGTCATTCACCTCGACCTTTCATCTTTTTGGTTGCTCAAGATGACAATGCTAACTCATTTCCTCTCTCTTGGTTTGCATCGTTCGCTGAAACATAATAGTTGTTGTAAGTTTATTTGTGATGCCAAAATGAAATACTATAATCTCAGTAGGAGAAGTTTGTCCCAATTGACGTAGGAAAAGCAAGAGGTAAGATACAATTTTACATGTTGCTTGTTGTACTAGATTGATTTTAAAGAATATATCTCTTTAGTCAATATGTTATTAGTTTTTCTTATGTCCACGTGCTTAGATAATTATTGTCGCTATATATTCTTTTCTTTTCTTTTCTGTAATAAATTCTTATATTGCATGTGAGAATGGATTTAAGCGTGTAACAATTAAGACATGACATTGGGCTTTTAAACATGTTTCAAGGATTATATATAAACTCGGAGGCATATATTATTAAGCCTATGTAAAGGCTCATATTTTAAGTAGACATTTAAAAAAATTTTAGGCCTTGTTACTGAGGATTCCATATTTTTGTATAAATTTGATGAGATCTATTTTAATATATTTGAAGAATTGCCTATGCTAATCTGCCCATGTTGGGCAGTTTTGAACTACACTCATTTATGCCGATTTAAGGGATTTAAGTGAGATTTTAATTAGATACCACTTTGGTGTAAATAATTTTATTATAAATATCAAATTTTAGGACAAAATAATAAAAAATAATAATTTAAGATTTTGAAAAAGAAAAAATATTTTTCAATTACTACCACCACCATCATTATCGCTATATATTTTTTATTTTTCTTTTAATTTTATTATTATTATTATTAGGCAGTCAAATTAGGTGAACATGCCAATAGTTTCCTAACTTTCTCTTAGATTAATTTGATTAATGCTTATTCAAAAATTTTTAATTTTTTTAATTTTTTCATTTTTTTTTCTTTGAAAAGATTTATAAAATTATGGGAGAATTACATTGTAGTCTCATGAAAGGAAAAATACAAAGAAATGGTCCTGGGAAATGTCCAAATTACTGTCAAGTCCCATAGGACTATTTTATAATAAATTGGAAATGGCTAAGGCCCAAAAAACCCCTATCAGATAAATAGAGAGAGGGATGGAAAAATGAAGTAAAGCTAAAAAACGAACAAATCTGGAAATGAAAGATTATCATCCAAGGTTGAAGACTAAGGTATGGAATTGATGCCAACACATCTCTTGTCTTCATTATTTCATTTGATTCCTGTTTTCTGTTGAGTGGGTAAATATATTTTTAGGTCTTCTTGGTTCGTCTTCGTTTTGCACTAAAAAATGAGAAAAGCTGTCATTTTTTTGTATGGGTATTATCCTCTATGTGCTTGTAAACTATAAAGGCAAACCTAGATAAATGTAATGGATATGTGTTGGCTTTAGTTTCAATATACTTGGGTATGTTTTAGTATGCACTGTTTTCGTTGTCAGTATGTTATGTTTTCTGGTTCATTTGCGGTGTGTTTCTGCAATAGAAGGGCTAAGGAATGAAGATGAGGGTGGAAGGTTTGTGGCTACATAACCTGATGTGCAAAGAAAAATGGTATTGTTAATAGGAGTAGCGACAGTTGTCAATGGAGGCTGTTGAACTTGTTAACGACAACTATAGGTCATATTTAAATATTTTACTTATGGTGTAATGATATTTGGCAAGGGTTTGAAAAGTTTGCTATGTTTTTTTTTGTATTTTGTGTTGTTTTTAGTCATTAGAAGTGAAATTTAATGAACATGGTGTGAAAGTTGTGTGGCTGAAAGTCTTGATTATGTAGTCAGAATGTGTTGTTAATAGAGGTAGCAACAGTTGTTAATAAGGCTGTCGAAATTGTTAATGACAACTGTATTATACAGGTGGACAGAGGTGATGGCTAGCATGTCTGACAAGAATCTACTATATTTCCTTCATATAGGGGAAGGTTTGAAGTAAGTGGAGATGGTGATATAACATATGTTGGAGAAACGGTCAGATCTAGAAATCTGATTAGATAGAAATCCAGACCACTTGATTTTTGGCCACGGTTTGTGAATTTGTTGTTAGTTCCTTGTACATACATTTTCAGATGTAAATGAAGGTTGCATATAATATGGTGTTGTATCCCACTTTCATGTATGAAAATTTGTAATCAGATGTAAATTCTGTTGTCAATGTATAGACCTGGAGTTGTCCTTGGAGGCCCCTGGAGTTGTCAATGTACGCCTATGAAGTTGTTAATATATATATATGCAGTTATGATCACATTGGAAAATAATAGTTTATGTGTATATATTTATAGATTACCTATGTTGTTGATATTCAATATTAAATAGGTGGCTATATTATATGACTTGTCACTGGTGCCTTCTTGACTTGTCAGTGGAAGGGTTAAAGACTTGTCACTGGAGGCACCAGGAGTTGTTAGTGTTAGGATCCATATTTTGATGATAACAAAATGTGATAATATATTTTGACAAGAAACTCATGTTTTAAAAGTGTGAACATTGACCCAAATTGGTTATCAAATGCATTTCACAAGTTAAGAGAAAATAGCTATTAAATTTGACTGATGCACTCGAGTTTTGGAGCAACACTCGAGTATGGTATATCTTTGCACTCGAGTGCAAGAAGTGTAGCCTTGAAAGTGTTGTCTAGAAGCTCAAGCCAAAAGTGAAACACACCTATGCACTGGAGTGCGACCAGCAACACTCGAGTGAAGGCTCAAAACACTTGCAAGTGCAAAGCTTACTCTTACAAGTTTTGGTAAAAGTGTTGTCCAAAAAGTAAAATGTAATGATATACTAGAGTGTGGATTGAGAACTTGAGTGTTGGACAAAAATTTTCTCAACACTTTCAATCTTCACTTGAAACTCACGCAAGTGTTGTTATGCACTTGAGTATGATACAGAGAGCTCGAGTGTGACAATGACAGTAGAGGCTCCTTCACTTGTCAATGTAGCTCCTTGACCTGTCAATATAAGCACCTGGAATTGTCAATGGACGCTCTTTGACTTGTCAATGGAAGGTCATTGAGTTCTCGATGCATGACCTAAACTTGTCAATGGAGCCTCCTTGACTTGTCAATGCAGGCACTTGGAGTTGTCAGTAGAGGTTTTTTGACCTGTCAATGGAAGGCTATTGATTTGTCAATGGACACCCTATGACTTGGCAATGGAGCCTCCTTGACTTGTCAATACAGGCACCTGGAGTTGTCAGTGGAGGCTCCTTGAGTTGTAAGTAGAGCTTCCACTAACAACTCATTGTCCTTCTATTGACAAGTTAATGAGCCTCCACTAACAACTCCAAAAGCCTCCACTAACAACTTATTATTCTCTAGAAATTCTTGTATTTCATCACTTTTTACTCATATATTTATTGGTTTTGAACTCAAATTGGGCATAAAGTTTATACATATAAAGAAAAATGTGATGTGCTTTGAAAATTTTCAAATTTTAAGCTAATTGTATATTAAATTGAAGAAATTAGAAAGCTCATCAACTCCTTCTCTTTTATAGGAGGATGAGGACAAGATGTAGAAGCCTACATAGATAATTAGAAGTGAAGAAAAGAAGAACAAAATTAAAAAATGGAAGATCAAAGAAGTATGTCATAGCGAAGCAAAAGCAAAAACACCTAAAAACTAAGCCTTTCTGACCACGTTCGTTGTAGCTTTACTATAGCAAAGCAAAAGTGAAGTTGTGAAACTGATGCGCATTTTGAAAAATTGGGCAGTCTGGGACTTTATTACTTGGCGTGACACGTGCACCTGCAGTGCGAACACAACTCCAAGTGCATCTATTGACAAGTCAAGGAGGCTCCACTGACAAGTCATAGGTCGTCTATTGACAACTCTTCAACCTTTCCATTGACAAGTCAAGGAGGCACCAGTGACAAGTCATATTATATGACCACCTAATTAATATTGAATATCAACAACATAGGTAATATATAAATATATGCACATAAACTATCATTTTTCAATGTGATCATAACTGTATATATATTAACAACTGCATAGGCGTACATTGACAACTCCAAGGGCCTCCACTGACAACTCCAAGTTCATAGATTGACAACAAAATTGACATCAAATTACAAATTTCCATAAATGAAAGCGGGATACAAAACCAAATTATATTCAACCTTCATTTACATCTGAAAATGCATGTAAAAGAAGCTAACAACAACAAATTTCATAGGCTATGGCAAAAAATCAAGTGGTCTGGATTTCTATCTAATCAGATTTCTAAATCTGACCGTTCCCCCAACATATGTTATATCACTGTCTCCAGTTACTTCAAACCTTCCCCCTATATGAAGGAAACATAGTAGATTTTTGTCAGACATGCTAGCCATCATCGCTGTTCACCTGCACAATACAGTTGTCATTAACAATTTCTGCAGCCTTATTAACAACTGTCGCTACCCTTATTAACAACACATTCTGACTACATAATCAGGACTTCCAGCCACATAACTTTCACACCATGTTCATTAAATCAAACTTCTAATGAATAAAAATAGCATAAACTACCAAAAAACATAGCAAACTTTTCAAACCATTGCCAAACATTATTACACCACAAGTAAAATAATTAAATATGACCTATAGTTGTCATTAACAAGTTCAACAGCCTCCATTGACAACTTCGCTGCTCCTATTAACAACACATTTTTTCCTTCGCACATCAGGTTACGTAGCTACAAACCTTTCACCCTCATCTTCATTCATTAACCCTTCTATTGCAGAAACACAGCACAAATGAACCCGAAAATAAAGCATAATGATAGCAAAAATAGAGTATACTAAATCATACCCAAGCAAATTGAAACTAAAGCCAAAGCATATCCATTGCATTTACCTAGGTTTGCCTTTATAGTTTACAAGCGTATGGAGGACAATACCCACACACAAAAATGACAGCTTTTCTCATTTTTCAAGCCAAAATGAAGACGAACCAAGAAAACCTAAAAATCTATTTACCCACTCAACAAAAAACAGGAATCAAACGGAATAATGAAGACAAGAGAGGTGTTAGCATCAATTCCATACCTTACTCTTCAACCTTGGATAATGATCTTCATTCTGCTTCTTACGCCATTCCAGATCTGTTCGTTTCTGAGCTTGACTTCATTTTTCCATCACTCTCTCTATTTTTCTAACAGGGGTATTTTGAACTTTAGCCATTTTCAATTTATTGCAAAATAGTCCCATGGGACTTGACAATAATTTGGACATTTCCCTGGACCATTTCTTTATATTTTCCCTTCTAGGGAACTATAGTGTAATTCTCCCTAAAATTATTTTTCAAAATAAGTTCAGAAAAAATTTAAAAAAAATCTATTTGGAAGGTTGTTCTAAAAAATCATATTTGAGAACAAAAAGTATAAAAACTTGCCTAAAATAATTGTTTTTAAAATTAACTTGGATGAGTATCAAGCTGGAAAGTGGAGACGACAAGCAAAATGAGACTAGAGAGTGGCGAATGCAAGTTTGATATGCGAGAGTTTAAGCCGTCAAGCCTTCAAGGAAGATAGGTCCTTCAACTTGTGGCCCAATTTTACATAAAACAATAAGGAAACATATAAAAGTTGTTCTTTTTTTAAAAAAAAAATATTATTTTTTTGTTTTATAAATCATTTAAGAGAAAATTCATTATCTCAAACAAGTTTTTATTTGTTTTGTTTTTTAAAAATTTTTCTTGAAAATAAGAAATGAAGCATGACTTAAATCATGATTGTTTTTGCATCCATTACTCAAAACTCTAATGCCCGGTTTGGTGCAAAGGAATTAGGGGTGAGAGAAGTGGAAGTAGAAGTGGAATCCAACTTTGGCTATTTGGTGGGTGAGAGCCCACTTCAATGTGGAAGGCGCTTCCATCAAAATCTATAGAACTACTTCTATCTCTCACCCCTGGGAACTGACTTCCAGCTTTACTTCGGTGCCTTAGCTTCCCAAGTTACCCTTCCCTCTTCCACTACCTTCATCATTCTCAGTGTTGCCACTGCCCTTTGTTGCCCCCATCCCATCTTCTTCAACCTCTGTCGTGCCCTCCCTCTCTCTTCGTCGTTCACATCCATCACCCCCTTCTCGCTTGCACTTGACAAATCAAGAGGAGTATGCAATGGTGAGGATGGTGCACTTGACAAAGGACAACGAGGTAGTCGGTGGCCCCCATCATCGACTAGAGGTGGTAATATGTTTTGGTCCACTAGTTCGGGTTAACCCACCACGAGTTGGAACCATATGGGTTCGGGCATAAAATGACTGCATCAATATAGGTTGGCAAAACCCATAACCTAACCCGCCAACTAGTTTGGGTTAACCCACTAGTTCACTAGAGGTGGTAATATGTTTTGGTCCATTAGTTTGGGTTAACCCACCACGAGTTGGAACCATATGGGTTCGGGTATAAAATGACTGCATCAATATAGGTTGGCAAAACCCATAACCTAACCCGCCAACCCATATGATTTTTTTTCAATTATTTTAAACAATATACTAAAATTGTTTTTTCTAGAAGCCTAAACCATAAAAAAAAATTAAAAATACATTACAAATTAAATATTCATCACAAGTCCATACATGACAAAATAAACCTAAATCCAAAAGCCATCAATAGAACTTAAAAATAGTCTATAATTAGTTAATATTCATGGTGTTCGAATTTGAAGCATTATAAGATTTATTGAGCTCAATCACTTTGCTTTTCCACAAGTAAATTTGCCACTGCCACAAATAATAAAACAAAGTGAAAGATAATATTATGCTAATTTTAAATAAATGAGTAAATATAATTAGGAGATAAATGACAATGAGGAGTGGAGTAACAATAGGCTAGGGCAAGAAATTGGGTTTTGGACTTTGGGTCTTTCAACTTGGGACTTCCAGACTTGGGTCTTGGGTTACATAAAAAAATATGAGCCAACCTGGTGGTCCAATCCGCCATGGGTTGGGACCATATGGGTTCAGGCCTAAAAGAACTGCTCCTAAATAGTCTCAGTTTTGTAGAACCCAAATTGCCCATTTTGTTGGGTTGGATGGGCTCGGCCCACAGTCTAAACCCATATTACTAGCTCTATCACCCACCACTGCTTTATTCTTCAATCTTTGTAAGCTTCAATCTCTGTACTCATCTCATCAATCCCAACGAGGATAGAGATCTTACAATGGAAAAGCATTTTTGGCCAATGACAACAGAGGTGGACAATTTCCAATGAATATTGGTTATGGATGCATTTTTGGCCAATGGCAATGGAGGTTCGTTCTCTTGGTTTTTGGTGGGAGAGATTTTTTTCTTGATTGAGGGTATTTTGGTATTTTTCTATTATGGATACATATTTCAAGTAAAAATTATATCTCACTTTTATAGTTGTACCAAACACACTTTAAATCTCACTTTCACTTCTAATTTCATCAAAAACTCTTCTACTATACTAAAAACGAGGCATAGGTTTCAAGCTTCATTTGTTGTTAATTGTGTATAATTGTGGGGATTCATACAATTAAAGTGGATGGAGCTGAGAAATTCATTAAGCAATTTACTAACTTAGCATAAATGACATTCTTTAACACATTTTCTCTTTCGTCGGGCTTACTGACATGGCAAGATTGAAAATTTTGGCTATTATTTAGCGAAATTATCTCATAGTTTGATAGAGAATTTTGTTCTCCTTGATCAACCACCACCTTCTCATTTTGGAAGAGGTGGTTAATGAAGGATTGATTATAGGTTGCTTTGTTTTTAGGAACCTGCTTTTGTATTTGCTTGTTAGCAGTTAATTGAATTCCATTTTATTAGTAAAAAAAAAGTTGTCTAAGAGGTTTCAAAGTTCAAACATCTATGTTGATTTGACCCTTTATGTTAGCTAACACATTATATATATATACATATATATAACTTTTGTTTTGGAATTTCAAGCACATGAGGAACTTAGGTTTAGGGGAGCAATAAGAATTTGTGTAATTAGAAGATGAAAGAAATAAAAGGTGTGAAAATAGTTATGGAGTTCAAAACGAGAACCATGTGCAACATGATGCTTGGTTATTCTAACAAGGATGTTGCGCAGATTTGAAAGAGATACTCTTAATTGTTGTTGATGAACCAGGTATTGAATAATGCACAGATAAGTTGTATTATTTCATTCCATAATATGTACATACATCTGTATATTGACATACCTAATAACCTATATTTTTATAGTCCAAATACACTACAACAACTGGACTGGGCCTTACACACTTCAGCCCATTACATTACAATATCAATACAAAGCTTATTTTCTACACTCCCCTTCAAGTTGGGGGCTAAATAAGTCCATTGCTCCTAGCTTGCCTAGAAGCCTTTCTTGACTGTCCTTTGTCACTGCTTTTATCAAAATATCATCCTGTTGGTTCTGAGATTTCACATGTTCCAGCCTAATCAGATTTTTTTGTAATTTTTCCCAAACAAAGTGACAGTCTATCTCTATATGCTTTATCCGTTTGTGAAACACAGGATTAGAGGCAATGTGGATCGCCGCCTTGCTATCACAATATACACTTACAGGCATAGAATGTTTAACCTCTAACTCTTTGAATAAGCCTACTACCTAAACAATTTCTGACACAGCAGAGCCTAAGGCTCTATATTCTGCTTCTGCTGAAGAATGAGATACAGTACTCTGCTTCTTTATTTTCCACATAATAAGAGAACCTCCTAGCTTCAAAAGATATCATGTTACAGACCTCTGAGTTGTACCACAAGCTCCCCAATCTGAATCGTAGAAACAATCTAAGGAAACATGTCCAGTTGAGCTCATCAACACACCACGCCCCGGACTCTTCTTTAGATAACGGACCACATTCAGTGCCGCTTCCATATGCACCTTTAAGGGATTTTGCATGAACTGACTCAATGTCTCACAGAAAAACTAATATCAGGTCGCGTCACAGTAAGATAAATCAACCGACCTACCAAGGTTCTATATCGTTATGGATTTGGTAACAAGTCCTTCTTGTCTCTCCCTTCTTCATATGCAAGCAATTTAACATTCTGTGCCATAGGCACCTCCAATGGCCGGCACCCACTAAGTCCTGTGTCACACAATAAATCAAGGATATACTTTCTTTGACACATCATTATACCTCTTTTAGACCTAGCCAATTCAATACTAAGAAAATACTTCATTATCCTTAGATCTTTAATTCAAAAGTTGTGATGTAAGAATTGTTTTACCTCTGTTATTCTTTCTTCATTGTTTCCTGTAGTTAAAAAGTCATCCACATATACAAGTATATATACAACATCATCATTAAAATGCTTAAAGAATATAGAGCAATCACTTTTGCTTTGATTGAAACCACCTCGAATTAAGGCTGAAGTCAACTTATGGTTCCATTGTCTAGAGGCTTGCTTGAGTCCATATAGGGATTTCCTTAGCTTACATACCATGTTCTCCCCCTTACTATTAAACCCTTAGGGAACGTGCATGTAAACTTCCTCATTTAGATCTCTCTACAAGAATGCATTATGTACATCCATATGGTACAAATTCCACCTATATAAGGCAGCCAACTTACGCATAATCCTAACGGTTACCATTTTAATTACCGGAGATAAGGTATCATGATAATCCACTCCTTCCCTTTGGGTGTAACCTTTAGCTACCAATCTAGTTTTATGTTTCTCTATTTCTCCATTACTCTTATATTTGATTATATATATCAATTTACATCTAATGGGTTTCTTCCCCTTTGAAAGTGACACAATTTCCCACGTTTCATTCTTTTCTAATACTTCTATTTCCAAATTCATTGCTTTAACCCATTCATTACTCTAGATTGCCTCCTCATATGTAGTCGGCTTGCTAACACTATCAACACTACTTAATAAACACAAATGTGATGATGAAACATTTTTGTAAGTGATGTAATTATCAATGGGATAAAGACATTTACCTTTAGGTTTACCTGAATTATTGGCTGCAAGATTACAAATGTAATCTTGGGACCATATTGGTGCCTTTCGGTCCCTTCTTGGTGTAAAAGAATGCGCCATTGACATGGATGGATCCTTCATGTGATTCTCATCCTCATCATCAATCTAGTCATCATCAGTACCTTGAAGAGGAAGAGGATCAAGTTGCTGATCAGTATGTTTATGAAGGGAATTGTCCTCTTGTGTGCCAATTTCCTGCGCTTGCTGCCTGTTTATGCTGGCAGGAGGAATGTTATGGTCATCATCAAACAAAAACATGTCCTTAAATGCCTTATGCACTCCCCCTTAGTCAGTAGACAATGTATCTTTGAAAGGGAATCAGTTTTCTTGAAAAAGGACATGTCTTCTGACCAGAAATCGTTTGGCAATCAAGTCATAGAGTAGAAAACCCTTTTGATTGTGAGAATATCCGAGAAAAACGCATGGGATAGATTGGGCTTTAAATTTATCAAAAGTAACCAAATCAGTAGCATAACAAAGACAACCAAAGATACGTAAATTGTCATAACTGGGTTTCCTACCATAAACTCTTTCAAAAGGGGTTTGATAACCTAAAATTCTAGAGGGAATACGGTTAACCAAATAGGCTGTCATATGAACACACTCACCCCAAAAACGTAGTGGGCCCATAACCCACAGGTCACAGGATCGAAACCTGGCTCTGATACCATGTTGATGAACCAGGTACTGAATAATGCGTAGAGAAGTTGTATTATTTCATTGAATAATATGTACATACATCTGTATATTGACATACCTAATAACCTGTATTTATATGGTCCAAACACACTACAACAACTGGATTGGGCCTTACACACTTCAGCCCATTACATTACAATATCAATACAAAGCTTATTTTCTACAATTGTCCATCTTGATATTATGAGTTAATCAACCTTTATTTGAATTGTTTGCAGAATACTTCTTCTACACCTTCAATTAATCTAGTATTCTATTTCTAATAAAAACAAGATGAATTATATATGGGGATGGTCATGATTAGATTTTTTTTTCATTCAAGTCTTTGTATAACATGACACTCACAGTTTTACCAGTTGGATGGATTGTTCTCTAGCAAAGTTGAAGTTGAAGGCAATTAATGTGGGGAGTGGAGTGCGTGGGCAAAATGAGGAATAATAAGACCCCACAATGAAATCAGTAAATGTGTGAAAGAACTAAATGGAAGAAAACAAAGGAAGTGAAGAAAGTGAAGTTCATGATAAAAAAACATGAACTACTCAATAACTCTTCTAATAAGGATATTGAAGACTCGTTGTGTAGATTTAGGAGAGATAACTCTTAATTATCTATATTGTTATCATGTGTCTATGAACCTTTATTTTGAAATATTTGAAAAGTGCTTCTTCTACACTTTCAATTAATCTAGTCTCTTTCTGATTAGCAAAACAATGTTATTCAAATAACCATATTATATTGATATGGTGTTATGGTAAGTAGAGATAATATGACTTATGTTTATTAATTGGAGCAATCTTTATTCTCTATTAGTAGAAGTGAATTCATGGAGGGGAGTGCATGGGCAAATCAGGGGAATAAGATCCCACAGTGAATAATGGAATCTGAAAACCAAACATGCCCCCATTTATAAACTCTAACCAACCCCTTACTTCATGCTAACCTCGAAAATATTATGCATTCCTCAAATAACATGGGTATGTCTCTATATCTTTCCATGCACAATTTTTCCTACTCAACCACAACACCATGATCACTAATTTAGATTCTAAAGGTTCTTGTTTGGAGATTTTTATAGGTATTTTTAACGAGTTTAAGCATAGACATAACTTGCTGCCCTCGACTAAATATGAGTAAGAATTTAGCTTTGCCTAAAAATTTAATGCCTTTTTTTCATTTTTATCCTCAACTAATTATATATCTCTCTCATATATTTTTCCCACTCATTCTCTCCAATCTCTTTTCCCATTGCTCTTTTACACTCTTCATCATCATAGATAAGTTTTAAAAAAAAAACAGCTTATCTTACCCTTTTATTGCCTGCAACTAATTTTAATCAACAATTTCATTTTTTGTGATTTAAGTAATTATTACTTATAAAAAGGACCGGAGGAAATATATTGTCCACCTCATTTTGGCCCTTCAATTTGCATGTTATATAAAGTATTATACCCTACATGTGCATAACACTGTACATTATAACCCCTCCCATTCTTATTGTATGATGCTTTATATTCTTTTGTCCATAATATAAGTCATTTAGCCAATTTTGCCCATTTAATCAATGTTTAAACGTACATGGCTATTCATATATTTTTTCCTCATTCAAGACCTCATTAATATGAATAAATTTGAAACATTTTATAAAATAAATTTAATGAGTTAATTATCATCCCATAGTTCATATGAATGAGAAGCAGTACATAATAGTGCTATAGAATACTTGATTGCTAATCATTGAGTCTTGTCTAAGCAAATCGTTCTTATAAATTACTCCTCTAATCCTTAATGGAATATATATTTATCTAATTTGATTAATTAAGGAATTTAATTAATTTAATTAATACGACATATTTTTTTCTAAAACGTGTAAAACCCTATAATAATCTTCATTAATTCCCCTAATCTCTTTTACTTAATTATTGTTAAGAGAGCATTAATAGGGCACTTTTAAAAAAATTGATAAATATAAAAAATAAATTTTACATTTATGTCTAAAATCATCTCTTCAGTTAAGTTCTATATTAAGGGTGGGAGTTAGAGCTGGGAATATAGGCCCTTCACGGGCTCAGGCCTAGGCCCATTTCCTAAAAAGTCCCATATTTTTTAAGCCTGCGACCCAACAGGGCTGGCCCTTCACGGGCTCGGGCCTAAACGGGTTTAAACTCATTTTAATTCAAAAAAAAATTCAAGTTTTACAATTTATTTATTATTTTGCTTTAAATTAAGAGACATTATTTTTAAAACTCATAATTTTTTAGTTAAAATAATCATCTAATGTCCATATTAGCCTTTTTTTAAGTTTAAATGAATAAACTATTGTAGAAAATAAAATAAATCAAACCAATTAATAAGTGCTTGCTTGTTATTAATCCTCTATTAGGTACTTAGGTGTCTCTCATATTGATAATTTGATATAATGATATTATATTTATTAATTTATTTTAAAAAATATTAAATAGGACTAAAAAGGCCGACCCTACAGAGCTACAGGGCCGACCCTTTTAGGGCCACTTCCTTTTTTTAGCCTCTAAATCATAAGCCTGGCCCTTACAGGGCTCGAGCCTAAATGAGCCGACCCGACGGGCTCGGCCCGATTTCTTGACTTTAGTGGGAGTAGTATTAGTATCGTTGTGATGGGAGGAAAAAAACATAAGGAGTTGACCCAGTTCCTTCAATGGTCTATCTGCATATACTTAACTAAGGTCATAGAGTTGGCCCAAAAAGTTTTCAGTTGCAACAAAGTTGGCCCATTCCATTCCATCCACTTATTAAGTGTGTGTTTGGATAAGCCTCAAATTGTGATTTTAAAAGTCCTTTTCCTCAAATAGAAACAAAACTCCTCTTACATACTTACCTTGTAAATCGTAAAAGCTATTTTCCAAAAGCTAATCCAAACACACACTAAATCATAATGGCACTAGTTGTGGTCAGGTCAGGTGAACTAAGGTTCGAATATCTATTAAAAAAAGTGTTCAAATTTAATACTTAACATTTAATAATGACTCAAATAAGATTTTCTCCTACAAGATACTTCATCCAATCTTTAATATAAGACATATTTACTTAATTTGATTAGATTAAGAAAATTAGTTGAATTAGTTAATATGACATGTATTTTCTAAAACACTCTTATCATCTTCTTTAATTCCCTCATTCTCTCTCCTCATTGATTATTGTTGAGGAAGTTTCAATAGGGGTAAATTAGAAAAAGATTGACAAATTTGAAAACAATGTCTTATACTTAGGATCAAGATCAACTCTCCAAATATGTTTTATATTAAAGACCGAAAGAGTAACTTGTAACATCCTTATTTTTAGCACCTTAAGTTAATTGTATCTTAAGTTGTATTTAGTCAGAGAGTTAGAATAAATTAATACTTCAAAAAGAAGTATCAAGTTCAAAAAAAAATTTATTACTCTATAAAATAAAATAATTCAAATGAAATAGGGAAAAACCCTAAAAAGGAACTTCAAAAGTGTGAAAAGACAGAGAGGTGTTTCGAAATTGAAAAATCCTGCAGAGATGCTTTTGACTGATCAGGAATTTTCAATTTAGAGAGAAATGACCAAAATGACCCTTTGTTTATCAACACCCCCCTCTCTCTCATTCTTCTATCTCCTTCTCCTTCTCTCTCCCTCCCTCATCTTCTTCATCCTCATCCTCTAGCTCGTGCCAGGGTCATTTGCTGTTAGTAGGCGGTTTTTAAGGAGCAAAAGAGTGGTGGGGATCGGTGGGGTTGGTTGCATTGAGAAAGGGAGTGGGTCTGAAGTGGGTGTAGTCCATTTCAGGAAGAAAGAAGGCGTCGACAAGGCTTGCAATTCTGCCTTATTTTTCCAATAAAGCAGAGAAAAGGTGGAATGTTCTGATGGTGAAAAAATGCCAGAGAAGAAGAACTTATATATGGGTTTCCTAACTTATGACATTTAGATAGTTTCCCGAATTCAGATAACTCTTTTGCAGGTTTAGATAAGTGTTTCCCCATATTCCCTGGAATGTTTGTGAATGTAATAGGCAAAATCCTATGAAAATGTTAAGAGTTTTCCTATTTGATATAAGCGTTTATCAATGTTTTATAATGATTTCGTAAATTCAAACAAGTATTTCCATAGGTTTCCCCACATTTTTCTCAGCTTGCTTGACAAAATCCCCTAAAAATCTTAAGGGTTTCCCCATTTGAGATAAGCGTTTATCAATATTATACAAGGATTTAGTAAATTCAGATAAGCATTTCCGTAGGTTCCCTCTCATTTTTCTCAACTTGGTTTACAAGATCCCTTGAAAATCTTTTTGTTTTCCCCATTTGAGATAAGCGTTTAACAATTTTCTTGAGCGTTGTCTCCGACCGATCCTCCAGCCTCCATCGCCGCCGACTGCCTCAGCAGCTATCGTAGTTGATCATCGAAGGTAGCTCCCGGTTCTTTTTCCTATATCAAGTCGACTCCTTCACCATTACTCGAGGGATCACTCGAGTAATGTTTCAAATAAATTTTCAGATTACTCGAGTAATCCCTCGGGTAATGCAATTTTCACACGTTACTCGAGTGATCCCTCAAGTAATGAAAGAAGAATAGGAGGCATTACTCAAGGGATCACTCGAGTAATGTTTCAAATAACTTTACAGATTACTCGAGTGATCCCTCCAGTAATACCATTCTCACACGTTACTCGAGTGATCACTTAAGTAATCTGGAAAGTTATTTAAAACATTACTCGAGTGATCCCTCAAGTAATCGTGAAGGAGTCGACTCGATACATGAAAAAGGACCGGCAGTTACCTTCGACGATCAACGATGGTGGCAGTTGAGGCAGTCGGTGGTGACGAAGGCTGGAGGACCAGTCAGAGACAATGCTCAACTGTAGACCGCGTGAACAAGATGAGAGAAAATGAGATTTTGCTCAGGAGAGGGAATGAAACAAAGATGATAAACACTTATTGAAACAAGCATTTCCGCAGATCTCGCTCACTTTGTTTTCAACTTGGTAAACAAGATCCCCTGAAGATCTAATAGTTTTCCCGATTTGAGATAAGTGTTTATCAATGTTTTTTAAGTGTTTCGTAAACTTGGATAAGCATTTCTGCAGGTCCCTCACATTTTTCTCAACTTATTAGAAAAAATCCCTTGAAGATCTAATTGTTTTCCTCATTTGAGATAAGCATTGTGTTTTGCAAAATTGAATAAGCATTTCCACAGGTTTCCTAACATTGTTTTCAACCTGGTAGACAAAATCCCTTGAAGATCTAACAGTTTTCCCCATTTGAGATATGTGTTTATCATTGTTTTTTAAGTGTTTCACGAGTTCACATTTCTCACACCTAGTACATCAATGTCCCCTGACCCTTGCGTGCTTTAACCAATTTCTTATTACCAGTTGTCAATTTTGTTTATGTATTTATCAAGTTTAGATTAGAATTTTACAATTTCCTATACTTTTTATCAACTTGCACTACAAAATCCCTAACACTTGCATGATTTTTCACATTATCGCTTAAGTGGTTGTCATGAAACAATTAGATTTTCCTATCTGTAGATAAGCGTTTCACATGTTAGTTTACAACTTCTACAGCTTTATTTTGTAAACATCAGCACGCCATGACAGTGCAATTGTCTTTTCATATTCTATCAAAAGAGGACAATATCCTTCTTCTTCCACCCTATACATTAGTTTCAAATGAAAGGAGTGGACAACCTATACCGAAAAACCCTGACATACTGACATCTAGGCCTCATAATGAGGTATGACCTTACATAAACAATAATAGGGAATAAAATGATAGTACCCAAAAACCAGCAACAACAAACATTGTTCCAACATTTTCAATGATAATAGGACATTAAGAAAGTGTTTCACCCTCATAGCTCTAACTCAACAAGTTTCAATTCAAAATTCACAAGATTTGATAAGGGTTTTCACAAGTTCTGATAAAGGTTTCACAAGTTCTGATAAAAGTTTCACAAGTTCGGATACCAACAAAGCCTGCCAACTGAAATCTCCCAACTTTCTGTCGATGATTTTATTGGTGATGAACCTTCCCTGCACTTTCTGGATAAGATTCAGAACAACAAAAATCTCCCAAATCAAATAAAAACCTGAAATTCCAAATTCAAAATAATCACCTTCAAATCCTTGCCATACTTGGAATCCTCAGGATAACATCGTTCCTCCTTCGCTTCTTCAACGCCCCCGATTTTCTCGAATAGGACATTCAGTTGGTAGTGCCGAAGAGCTCTTGCGCTATGTGACTGAACAAATTTGACGACAGGGACGAGATTCGATGGCTCACAAACTACCGCTAGAGACCTTGTTACAAGCTAGAGGACGAGGACGAAGAAGATAAGGAAGGGAGGGAGAAGGAGAAGAAGACAAAAGAACGAGAGAGGGGGTGCTGATAAAGAAAGGGTCATTTCTTTCCAAATTGAAAATCTCTGATCAGTCAAAAGTACCTCTACAGGATTTTTCCTATTTTGAAACACCTCTCTGTCTTTTCACACTTTTGAAATTCCTTTTCAAGTATTTTCCCAAAGAAATACTTCTTTAAAATAATTATTTTAAATCTATGAGTGTGTGTAAACTTATCTTATTATTAGAAAACAAGCAAAATACCCCGGCGCGATGCGCGGGTTGCATTCTCACATAGAAATCAAACAAAGCAAAAAATAAGAAGTAAAAACAAAAAAACATAAACAGTACATTCATAAAAAAAAGTCTCATACAAAAGGGATCCCATATAGTTACATCTTTCAAAAAACAATAAAAAGAACGAAAAACATAGAAGTTGCTGGGTTTGCACGTCATTTAGAGACGTCAAAGTTCCGAAAAACTTCCCTGTATACAATATTGCTAGTAGTATTAGACGTTGTCCTTCCCTCACTGTGCAACAAAATCTTCAAACCTGACATGCTCCTCACCCTAGATAGTGCAATATACAACTGCCCATGTGTGAAAACAGGCTTTGGCAGATATAGCCCCACAAACCTTAATGACTGCCCCTGACTTTTATTTATAGTCATCGCAAATGATATTGATATTGGAAATTGCCTCCTCTTCATACGAACAGGTAACCTACTATCAGAGGGGTTCAAGTCCATTCTATGAATTAAAACTTTTTGATTTGGCATTGACCCATTCAATGTAATGGCCTCTATCGCTGATTGACCAAGGTGTGTTATACGTAGTCTTGTTCCATTGCATAGGCCTGCAGCTTGATCTATGTTCCTAAGAAGCATAATAGGGGTTCCAACCTTCAAAGAAAGCTTGTGCATTGGTAACCCCGAGCAACTGATTGTGTTTAAAATTTCAGGAGTATACAAATCATCGAACCCATCATGATCCTGGAATGTCTTGCAAACAGAGTCACAACTGTAATAATCAATGGCATCACCCGGCAACAAAGAACACATGTACTGGTTCACTTCATTGACAATTTCAATCGTTGGCGCTAGGATCACCCTGTCATTAAAGTATTCAGTAGATGTCAAGTTTTCAATCAACTCAGGATACGTAGATGACACAATTGCAGCCACAGGATCTTCATAATTAACAATCAACAGCTTCGGGGGGATTTCAACATCCGCTACCCCATCGTGAGGCATACCTAACTTGCCATCACCAACATCTAAGAGCCACTGTGAGAACTTCCTCAACTTGTCATTGTCTCCTCCACATGAAGATGCATTTAAACGCATGTTCTTTGTCAACTGGAACACGGTGCAATGATCCCATAGAAATGACGAACTAATACATGCATTAACAATATCTGCTCTCGTCCCTTTAGGGATGACTGGGAGTATCTGACGAAAATCACCGCCTAACAAAATACACTTCCCCCCAAATGGATAGTCGCAATGCATAACATCCCTTAATGTACGATCAACAGCTTCAATACAATACCTTTGAACCATAGGCGCTTCATCCCAAATGATCAACTTTGTACACCGTATTAGATTAGCTAGGGGAGAGTTTTGGCTGATGTTGCAAACAGAATCCTCAGTAACCTGAATTGGGATTGCAAACCTTGAATGGGCTGTTCGGCCAGTGGGTAGCAATGTAGCTGCAATCCCACTTGATGCTAATGCAAGAACTATGTCTCCTCTTGCACGAACTGTTGACGTCAATGCATTCCATAAAAATATTTTCCCAGTCCCTCCATACCCATATACGAAGAAAAATGCTCCGGACGTAGCAGACAAAGATGCCATGCGATGACAGTATCAAATATTTTCCTTTGCTCTGTGTTCAACGAAGATATCAAATTAATTGACTCTTCCCCCAATGCTACACGGTCGTAACTTAGTTCCTGTAAAATAAGGTGATTGGAAAAATCAAATGATGAACATGATCCTGGACAGGGTAACGATGGAAAGTCTTGCAAAATCTTCCCATTCTCCTGGAGTAACTGGTCAATTTCTTGAAGGGCAATATCCTCTCTATCTGTATCTGATACATCAACACCTATGCAATTCAACCAATTAAAATAATATACAATTGTTAACACTGAAACATATCCTTGTAATGAATTAAAAGCACAAATTATGAATAAAAACAGACATCTACATAACATGAATAGTGTCAACTTACTTGATGATAGAGGATTGTTTCGTGAAATGTACAGTAAATCTTCAGACAGAATTTTGGAAGTCTCATTCCAAACAAAGTCAGGACGACTCAGTGAGGAACATAACAGCATGCTTACAAACAACCTTCTTAAAGACCTTCCTGAAGCCCAAATAGAAGCCTCCTTAATAGCTGCAACATACTCATTATCATCATCTAGCAAACCAAGAGCATAACATGCATCTCTAAAGGTAGGGTGTACAACACCATTAACTGTCCTAATGTCCTCATAAGACTTCGGACCCTTCACCTTAGTGATAAGTATACGAAGATAATAAAGCTCCCCAGATGAAGGGGATGTGTGAGTCAACCTGCCAATCACAAAACCTTTCTCCCTACGTTTCCATTCCCGTTTGCTTCGTTGATAAACATAATGCAGTGGGAACTCAGAATAAGTGAGTGTTCTAGCAAAATCATCATCATTGTCATTCATCTTCATCCAAGCAAGGAACATTGATTCACATACCCTCGGCTTTTTCAACAATTCTCCCACATCAGCATGATTAGCATAAACCACAAATTGTTGGTTAGGGAGGTAGAAGCTCAACAGCTCAACTGCAGGATATCTATGATGAATGTCAAAAGAAAAAATACGCCAAGCAGCCTCACACGTAGAGATGTACCTAAAGTTGTAATATTGTTGGATCTCATCAACCACCTTATCAGTATTACCACTATTACTACCCTCAAACATTGAGGCAACCACCCTATCATTACCCTTGCTTATATACTTGAATAAGTATTTGATAGTGGTGGACTGATTGCACTTTTCAACATTGATATGGGCTTGAAACATTGACAACAACGTCGGACTATATGGGACAACATATCTATTGTCTAATGAAATGCCTTTAACTTCTACTGATCTCCCATCATCCCTCCTTCTGTAAGTTGGGTAACCATCATCATCAATAATTGTGTGGTCAACAAATTTCTTTGGAAAATACTTGCTACATTTTCCCTCTTTCATGCATGGTGCTTTAGGTTTCAAATGGCCGCATGGATTATGAACCATAAATCTCTGCACAAGATCATACAAAACAGGAGATGACTGCCTATCAGGGATCTCTGCAGAAATTAACTTGTCCACCTCTACTGGATCTTTCATACGATCAGGGTCATCAACCCATAAAAGGATGTGAGCATGCGGCAATCCCCTTTTCTGGAACTCTATGGTGTACACATCTGTGTGGAAAGTTAAAATATTAGAAAAACATACAGTCATATCAACTAAGTTATATAATTATTGAATTATATGGTTGCATAATTAAAGCATTAGACAACTAATAATTATTAATCAAAGAAAAATATAAAAGCACAAATAACAATACTAACACCCACCTGCACGAACATTCCCAAAAATTCGTTTCTTCTTGATTGTTTTCATTAGAGATTTTAGTTTCATATGGAACACCCTAGTTAACACCTCTGGCCTGTTAGCTGGATAAGAAGAATCTATATTACATTCACGTTCAATCTCCGGCCATGCTGGATTGCATGTAAAAGTAATGAAAATACTAGGATAACCAAAATGACCACAAATAGCCATTGCATCCTTATAGTTTTGCATCATATAACGTGCTCCTCCTGTAAAAGAAGAAGGTAGAACAATACGCTTTCCTATTGATGACGCATCTCTTTCACCGCTCAAAAATGCATCAGTCAACCCTTGGTACAAATCAGCCCTCAGTTCCTTCTGATGAGTCCTAACCCAAAGAAGCCTTTGTGATTCAATCATTATGTACCCATCAACTATGAATTGTTGTAATAGTTTCCCAGCCCTCAAAATGGTTGAGAACTCATTGTCCCTTGACATTAACCTATAAGCAAAGTATTCTCTCAAACTAAGGCTTTTCTTCTTCTTTGTATAACTTAACGTCTCTTCACGATGTTCTATATCATCTCTATAAACATCTTCACCTTTAGGGAACAGAATTGGGTATTGAAGTGGAAGGTATGATGGATGGAGTTCATGAATTCGTTGTGGAACACCTGACAACTCATGCACGACAACATCCCTTTGACTAAAATTCATGTCTATGTCACCAACAATGAGTGCCGCTACCTCAGAAGCAGAAGGTAAATTATAGTTACGACCATCTTGATGTCTAGTACTGATAAGGCACAACTTCACCTCAGAGTGTTGCCCATCTCTTATCATTGATGATGCTATACGATATTGCTTCACAAAGGGATTAACCTCATCAAGACACTGTTTGATTTGGTTAACTATCTGACGATCAATGGATCCTTCTTTCACATGTTTGCTGCTTGGATAAACAAAATTGAACACCTTAGTAAACAAAACATTAAAACTCCTAAAATGCATAAAAAAGGCAAACACAAGTAGCAAAAAAAATTACCTTACAACAGAAATACGGTTTGAAACTTCATTATCTGTGTCGTAAATGTATAACTGAGAATAAACAGGTTGTCGCCCTTCTGGAGGTAATAGACTACCAATCTTGTGGTAATTCATCCCAGAAAGAACAAAAGTATATGGACCTCCACCAGAATTCTTTGAATGGTCAATTTTACCTCCCATTGATGTGAATGAGAACATATTGTTGTACAATCTAATGTTTGCATGAAAGTTCTTAAAATCAACTGAGCTCTTGTCAAAAAATAATTTGTATAGCACCTCTGGCGGGCATGTCATTAGTGGCAACTGAACTTTTCCTTTCAAACAACATAATGAAAAAGAAGGATCACTCGTAGAGATCGAATTTCCTATTTTTTCATTGAACCACATCCTTGCACTACATGATTGGCATTTATATATAGCATCCCCTTCATCAGCATATTCTAGAAAAAAAATGGATAACAAATTAGAAATAAACAAAATAAAATATACCATCATGCAAAATCTATACTACACTCTAACCATTAGAATGTGCTGTCATTTTTGAGTTCGCCTCCAACAATCCTTCTTTATTGTTTGGTATATCATGCATGTCAGTTTCATCACCATCTAAAAGGAAAAAAATCAAACTCCATACACAAAAACATTACACAATTTAGAAAAAATAAAATTACCCTTGTATGAATTAGATTCATTGCAATCCACGTCATTCTCAGATTCATCATTGGCATTAAAAGAGAAGTACAGATTTTTATATCGCTCCTCAACTGTAATTCCTGTCACCATCAAGGCAGTTAATACAATGCCAACAAACTGTTACAAAAGAAACACTAATACCTAAATTAATATTCATTTTTAGGGAAGCAATAATTATTTATGACATTTTTTTTCTGGCCTCTCTTTCCCAAGAACATTCTGACCGACGTAACCCTCCCTTCTATCCTAACCCCCCCTTCATCGACACTCGCATATCACACTCAGAAATGTCGAGAAAGAAGAGCCGCTACTGAGTATGCGTAGCACGGAGAGGCAACGGATGGAACCGAGGGGATTGCTAGAGGTAACTCCTACATTTGTGTTTTTGGTGTTAATACAATCCCAACAAACTGATACTGAGAATTCGTGTTTTTTGGTTCATAGTTCAATGATTCGTGTACTAATCTACAATTAGATGAAAAGGGGATAATCTACAAAATCATCTAGTGTCACATTTAAAACGTGGTGTGAACGGGAAAGATTCTCAACAACAACCTAGGGGGACACAATGAGGGGTTCATATATACTGTGCAAATCAATTACTATTAGATTTTAACATCTTTAAATGCATATATTGATTGCTCATTGTTTAGTATAGAATATTCGTAACTTAACTGGGTTATGCTGGTCAGTACTGACAGTGGATGCAGGGCTGACGGAAGTGAAGCTGCTATAATTTTGTTTCCTTCAAATATTGAAGCATTACTCTGGATTTCTCTGGATCAGGGCTTTCTGGAGGGGAGCATGTTACTCTTGGTTGGAATGAAGTATGTGTTTGCTCCATAACCATTTTAGAAATATTATATTTGTTTAGTCTTGCTTGTGTTTAATTTTATCCCTTCTTATTTAATCTTTTTTTCCTGTTTAAGAGGGAGTGAGAGGGATTTAGGAAAGGGGGATAAGTAGCATTAGTCCTGTGAGCTTTAACAGAGGGTGGCATTTTATCTCATTGTTTAGTTTTAGATGAAACAAAATCAATACGTTTTTGTAGAGGGTGGCATTTTATCTCATTGTTTATCAATAGAAAGTATGAAGCTTACCATATAGCTGAGTCTAAAGAGTATCATTCTGTTTTTTTAATCTTGTTTATATCACGACTGAACTATAAATCAGAGGATCCTTGCCTTCATTGTTGATTTTCCCTTCCCTATGGGGGAGAATTAGGTTAGGGGTAAAATTTAAAAACTCTAAATATGCATTGTAACATACAACTACACCAGAAACTTCTTAGAAAACTTTTCCCTCTATCAAATGGTTTGACATCGAAAAAGTCCCTGCTGAATAAAGGATCCTTACATGGTCTTGTGTTAAAATAAAAACTGAAAAAAAAAAAATCAAGGCTAGCATCTGATAATGAATGACATATCAAAATCCCTACTTGTAAAAAAATATCTAAAAAACATCTGATAACGAATGACATATCTAAAAAACATACCAGAACTATCTCCTTCTTTTAGCAATGGTCGGCTGGGAGTGGGGAAAATAACTTCTTCAGCCAACCCCCTACGATTATTACTTCTATTCCCCTGCCCCTCATTCTCATCAGTGTTTAATGCAGACGCTGCTTGTAAAAAAACGTATCAATTTAGACAAAATATGAATCCATAATATCAAACACAAATAGACAACAAACAGATGAACTATAATGCATGCTTATCAACCCTTCACCATTGCCAGAGCAGCAAGTACCTGCTGTGTATTCACTACCCATACCTTGTGAAGTGGTGGGCATACTCATCAAATATGGGTCAAAATTCTCAAATGCACGGTAGCGAGCACTTCGGTACCTAACAACACTATTCCTGAATTGCAATTCACCTACAAAAACATAACAAAATAAAAGAAATAACACTTCACATGCAACCCTCAAAATGATAATAAGGCATCCCTGTGATATGGCCACTTCTACTTACCAGGTGAAGTATAATTAGAGAACTCTGCCTCCAAGTTTGTAGCAACGTTAGTTATATCTTTCAATTGAGGACGCCTCCCTCTACGCTTCTGTGTGACTACACTACCATCAGGTAGTGTATCCATAGAGATATTCTGCATATTACAACCATGTTCCTGACTTAATGAACCACCAACATTGCTTTCAACGGTTTCTGCATGACAAAATATGCACAATACAAATGCATTGTGCAGAAGATATACATTGCTATTATAGTTAAGGAACCTAAAATGATAAAAGTTGATCATATAATTCAATATGCATCAGATACAGTAGCATAAACCACTAATTGAACAGAAGTAAAAGTTGATGATTCCTAAAGGATAGGAAACTTTTTTTTATCATAAAACATACCTATAAACTTGTGGCAACAACCTGAAACTTCCGTTGCAACCTTTACAAATAAAAAATGAATAGCAACAACACATACCTGCCAACTGACCAGAACTTCTGCAACATCTGTTAGAGTTTGGAGTTAATGATTATCTTGTATAGGGATTCAAGGATTTCCTCTTCATCTCTCTGTTCCACAGTGAAAATCCGAAGCCAACAACCACCCTTCTCTGATCCCTTTGTACAAAATAAAGGTAACAACATTGCCACAGTATAGACCCTTTTAACCGCAGTGCATAATTGTCCAACGGTCCAAGGTATATCCCCTGACCTTTCAATGAAATGTCAACTGAAGGGCTAACTACATTACACAATGGAATTTAACCTCTACTCCACTGGAAACAACTTTGCACCTTATTTTTTCAAATAATGTCAAATCAATCGGATCCACATTGCAAGCCTCAAGAAATCTAACCAAGATCCAAATCAGTCCATCACCCTAACTATTTACAAATGTATATTTAAATTATCATCCACACTTATGGAAAAGATATAAACCATGGTTAATATAGTTTGCAAGTGTATTCTATGTTTCTATCTTACAACACCTCTCAGTTAGTATGTGTAAGGAAAAAAAATCCCAAGTGGTATGAACTCGAAAATCAGCATCTTGAAACTTCTAGCAATGTTTAATTGAATGAGCATTTGCAATCCAATGTAATTTCCCTGGAAATTCCTTAAGTATGTCTAATATATTTGCTGCCACTTCTATTTCATTTGGCACGGGTAATGTTTTTACAACAGAACTACATTTTACACAATAATGGCATATAAGGCCACAGTCATGGGTAATATTATTACAAAACAATTTGACTTTAAACCATTTTACAAATTATTCGGTTCACTCATGTTTATATAAGACATCATGTTTAGGTTAACCACATAACTTAAGGGTTGCCATTGATTCCCATAGCAGGTTACCTTTTTCATTCCATACTAAAATTCAAGCAAACTAAATACAAATTGTATAATTAAATTATCATCCATACCTGTGGTAAAAAAAAAAGAACCCTACTTAGTAGAGTAGTCTCTCCAATTCAGTATGTGCCCAAACTCTGTTAAGTATGGTTGATTAATTTTGTCAAGCTTTTAATTCATTGGATATCACTTCTATACAGACCTAGAATTTACACCGTTTTGCCATAGAGCACCAAGGTCACCTTTATTAAATATTACATATTTAAATTGTTGCAGTAGATATATAAGTGTCCCTCATGACAACAATATTCATATTATGCAACTGAATATTACTTCTCAACATTTGCAGTTTATTGGAACTTGCAAGGATCCTCTGATTGCCTACACGCTAATGGGATCATACATAAACACTTGAAACCTGGTACTTTTTTTCCCCTTTGCATATACTGCAATATATGTAATGAATACACTGTTGGTCACACATTTACTGTGAAAATATATAGGATAAAAATATGACATAGAGAAGAGCTATGATTAAGAGACATGAAATAACACAAACACTTAAACATCCATTACACATAATGCCTTTACGGCTACACAACTCAGTCACACATAATCAAACATTCATGCAACCAGTGTCCAACCAACAACTGGAGTTAATAGTCTCACAAAACAACACAAATGTGGCTAATTAGAACAAATGCCACATACTTCCAAAAGAGTCCATACATAGACAACACCAAATCATAGAAGGAACTAATCATAACAAACATACATAAGACAACACAGAGAAACAACATTCTTCACTTCTCCTGCTTGATGGACTTCAGAGTCTTCCCAAATGTGTTGCTTGGTGAGGAGCTGCTGCCAATAGATGATTTCTCCTTTGAGGCAGCACACTTCTTCGGAGCAATCTTCCTCTTCCCTTTAGACCCTGTAGTGGTAGTGAGTGTAGAAATAGGGACATCATCCAGACCACACATCTGATGCTCGCTAGGCTCAGAGTTCAATCCTTGAGAATCAAACTGATGAGTATCCTCAGCAAGGCCAGACCCAAGCACCACCAAATCATGCTCCTGCCACAATTAAAAAAATGAACACATCACTAACACTTATATAATAACAATTTAGGGTGCACTGGTTTGAAATTTATATACCTCCTCCAACTCGTTGGCACCTGGACTCGCAGCCTGCACCACAAAATTAAAGTAATCAATATTTATTAATTGATTAATTACTAATTATTAATTAAACTATTGATAATTAATTGATTAATTAATAATTATTAATTAAACTATTGGTAATTAATTGATTGATTAATAACAACAGTAACTCGCTGAGAGGATTTTGTTAAAAAAAACCTACAGTGAATAAATCTTAATATAACCTATTTCTGCCATTTTATTAAAAATAGTAAAACTCTGGCAGGAACATAATTAGATATGAATTTAGAGTCAACCTGGTCAAACTCATTCAGGAGGTCACTTAGTTCAGTGTATGAAGCCACAGAAATGCTAGAATTGGGAAATTCCTTGTTGTACTTGTTAAGCTTCAGCTTCAGCAACAGCCTCTTCCCAACTAACATGTCAAGCTCATCAGGGAAATCGTAACTACGATTGATCTGTTTTGCAAGGAAAAATGTGAAGATTGTATATGCAACTATACATATTTTATCATTAAAAATTGCACAACACCCATAAAACAGTAAATCCTACCTTCTCCAGGTACAACTTCAGCTCCAATCCAGTCTTCCCAGTAAACTGGACAGCAAGTTTGTCAAAAAAAACAACAGAACCTTTACCACCAGATGTATCTTCCACTGTATAATGCATTTTCATCCTAAAATTCATTATCTCAGAATCAATAAATCAACATAGCATAAAAGAAACAAATAACAGAATTGTATACTCAACATCATCTTCACATACTTTGGTGTCACATCAATATCATTGCCCTTACACGTATTGCTTGGGCATTTCAACTTCCCAGCTATAGTTTTAGCCTTACTACCGCACCTAGCACAGCCTTCATAATACCAACCATGCCTGGTCTCTAGTTTCAGGATGACACACTCAATGAGAAAAAAGTCATCCTGCCACGTATAAGAAATAACAGTATTAGGTAATACATGACAAGTTCCATATAGTGCTCCTCCCTACCACTATTATTCAGCAGGATAACATTCAAATAAGAAATAACAGTATTAGGTAATACATGACAAGTACCATCAGATAATAAACACTAACTAATAAGAAATAACAGTATTAGGTAATAGTATACTAATAATATATACACATCAAATAAGAAAACACTTACCCCAGCCTTGTCTGGAATATCAGCAATGCATATCATTGGGTAAGAACGAAGAAGGCTGTTTACTGAGCAATTTAAAGAATTAGATGCAACAGTTGATGAGATAGTACTGATTGTAGGAGAGGGGATGGTCTTGGCACTAATTCATGACAACAAATAGTTCACTCAAATATAGTGGAACAAAAACTGGGCTTAACTTTTCAAGGTTACTAATAAAAAAATACCTTGAAAGGAATTTCTTAACCTCAGGGAACTTCTGATTGAATGACACTTTAGTAGCATTGAATGAGCTACAAACCTCAGCAACACCTAAAAGGATTACAACGTTTTCAATCATCCAAAACAGTTTAGCAACAGAAAATAAAGGGGCCTCTAGATTATTAAGAACATAGTCAGATAATAAATTTACTCAACAACCCTCACCATCTTCTCCAAAACCAATCCTACAAAGCTGAATAAGAATCACAACAGGGGCATCCATCCTAGTGAAGTCATGCATGCATACAGTAACAGCACACTCATCATACATAACACAAGGCACAGTTATACCCCTGTAGCAACACAAAAAGAAGCCAATCATCAAGCAACTAATAATCATTAAACATTAAACAAAGTAAAAACTGTAAAATAAATATTGTTGCCCCACATCTCATCAGCTATTGTCAAACAAATCTTGTTCTTGGTTTCATTGTTGACATGTTATTCCTCTAGAGGACCAACAGAGGTGACAAATCCAATCACATCTGCATTTTATTATGACAAAAAAATAGTTAAGAGTGAGGAAAATGAAGAAAAACAAACAGCACATCAAACAACATATATTTCACAGTGCTCAACTATATAAGAACCATACCAATAAGATAGTCAATTGAAGCCTTTTCCTTCAACTCAATGATGTCCGAAATAGGGAAGAACATGTACGAGTAGTCAGGTATGGATGCATCTGAACCCATCACATAAGTTTGGCTACCAATCATTATCTTGAATGGATGGTTAGTGGCCCTATATTCCAGTCTGTTCTCCTTTACTTCAAAGTTGGCTATGAAGTAAATCCTCCCTTCCACCAGTGTGTCTTCAAACAGACTGAAAGAATTCTTGTTCATAATAGATGCTTGTATCCTACCCCCTGCATCTCAACGAAAAAGCACTTCTGTTAGGAAATAATAATTCTAAATATTGTTAGCTAACAGCATAATTTCTAACTTATCTTTCTAATATAAACGAAAGCTAAGAATCTAATAAGTCTGCTGAATGTAATGAATTAGTCAAAACCGGATTTACTTACTTCAGCATCCACTAACAGCATTGAAATACAAAGAAGCTCATTAGGAGAATCTTTCTGATAGACATTTCACCTCCTGATCACCCGAACAACAATCCTCCACCTATCAGTTGACTCATCGAGGTCCTTAATCATTGAATTCTTAGAAACAACCATTACTAAGTTATCTGGTATAAAGCTAAGTGATGCTTGGGTGGGGAATATGATGGTAACTGAATGCCAATTTAAAGGCAGAAAAACGAAGCTCTACTAAAGGGCACAGTTTGGCGGGAACTACCGGGCTAAACACCCTAAAGACCAACATACAATGTGTATTATCCTTGACCTCAATATATGCGACTCATGACAGCAAATCCCAAATAGATTTGTGCCTCACACATCTCTAAACCTTTCAGAACTTTCCATCAAAATCTTAATTGACGTGCAAGAATATCCAGCAAAGGGTACTTCCCATTGGCTAAAAGTATGCTGTATTCTAATTTCAACGCATGTCAAACTGAACATTGTATGCTTTAAAACTTCTAAGAGTGAGAAGTGCCAGATTAGTTTTGCACGTAATCTTGCTTTCACAGTGGAACAGACCACAATGAAACAAATAAACATTAACCCAATGGCTAAAAGTTTTGCATACTGGAAATGACTGGATATCAGTTCAAACCAACAAATAATCCATCACCTATTATACCACACATCATAAAGTGGCGGCTAACATTAGTAGGTCGGCTGCATCCAGTTTGTTTGATTTCTATGTGCCAGATGATTTATATATTGTACAGCATCCTAGGAATAAGACCTTGATTAACCCAACCTATGAAAAAATACCTACAAAAGACACTTACTCTATACTTAAAAAGGATAAGACCTCCAGCTGTTATGTTTCAAAGGCTATAACATTAAGTGATGTCCAGCTGTTATACTTAAAAAACAATTTAATTCACGTTTTGCTGATATACTTAAAAAGGGCTATAATAAAGTGCTTCTGAACAAAAATCCCAAAGAAGATATTATCAATACTGACAAAATACTTAAAACGGAAAAAATGCTAGACCCCAAATATTGATATGACACGTATTAAAGTGACCTCTGAACATAAATCTCAAGCAAGAGATACTTAACTTGATACAGGGAGTAGATCTCAAGATATGCAAACTTGGAAAAAGGGATATGGCAGGTGAATTCTCTCTCATTTCACCGCTTCCAATGGAAATTTTGCTTAAAAAGGAAAACACCTCCAGCTGTTATATTTCAACAGCTATAAGATATATTTAAGTTCATTTATTTGATGTAAGTATGGTATACATAAGTCACGTGTTAAGCAAAATAAGAAGATTTTTATATTGTTAAGCGAAATAAAAAACATGGGCTCAACCAATATTATTTTGTTCAGATGTTTTGCTTATATACTTAAAACGGGCTATAATATAGTGCTTCTGAACAAAGATCTCAAGGAAGAGATTCTTGACCAATAAAAGACACTGACAAAATACCTAAAACGGAAAAAATGCTAGACCCCAAATATTGCTATGACACGTATTAAAGTGACTGCTAAACAAAAATCTCAACTGATAGATTCTTAACTTGATACAAGGAGTAGATCTCAAGATATGGAAACTCACAAAAAGGGAGATGGCAAGTGAATTCTCTCTCATTTCACCGCAACCTATGGAAAATTAACTTATATACTTGCAATTATATTCAACAAACCTTACATGATAAAAGTTGATCATATGATTAAAAACGCATAACATACATTGGCAAAACCCAGTGGATAAGCAAGATTACATGGTAGGCAAGATTAAACACTACATAGATTTAATATCAAAGAAACACATGATCCACAAACAGCTGAACAAACACTACAAATATTAAAATAACGAAATTCATACATCTACCCCTAAAAACAACAACTTTATATGTATCCAGCTGAAGCATTAGTCTAATACATTTTTTGTAGTTTGATTCCTAATTTCAACCACGCCCTACAATAGCTATTCCAACTGGCAAAAGAGTATATTATCCAGAAGTCAACCCCTCCAAATCCTTGCAAGCAGTTCTCTCCTGGAGAAACAATCTCATTGAAGGTGGGGTTCCAGAATGCTCTAGTTGCTGAGGCGTGGCTCTCCAAAGAGACCTCATCTACCATGAATGGCCAATTAGAAAACACATGATCAGTAAGTATAAACACCATTAAAAAATCAAACCACTTAATTTGGACAACTCATACCTCCATCCTTCTTCACGGAACCGAACTGAATAATGACCACTGGATTCTCCATGTGCTTCACCTGGGCATAGCCATGCCAACCATCCAGAGCACTATTACCAACCAGCATAACAGATACCCTGTCCATACTACAAAAAGCAAGTGAAAAAAACTTATTCCATGCTCATATCCAACAGCTTGTACATTTTGAAATTAGGAATTAAACTTGTTGTCACTCACAGCCTGTCCTCTACTACAAACTTGAGCTGAGGATAAACAACTCTCCCATCTTGTACCCATTTGAAATCCACAGGAGAACAAAGCAAACCACAAATATCTGAGTTATAACCCAAAGGATTTCACATAAGAAAAACAACTCATCAATTTAATCAATATAAAATATTAAACGAAAAGAATGTATGCTCAAACCAGCGACACAGCATCCATGATAGTAATCCTTTCTCAAGTCTCTCACATCCTTCAGCTTAAAACAATGATCTGGGGCTTGAATGTTATACTCCTGAATAATAGTGGTGGGGAGGAGCGCTATATGGTACTTGTCATGTATTCGCTCACCCCCATCAACCACCAGGAAATTCTTAACAAAAAACACCCCACCATCCTTTAAAACGTTTGCAAAACGATCTATCATATCATCACCAGCAAGCCTAATCATCATCCGAGTGTCCTGTAACCAAGGCCCCAAAAAAGTTAAAACACAAAGAGAAAACAAATGAGATCTGTTATGCTGGTAGTTAAACAAAGCACTACCTTCTCATCGAACACAATGAAGTCAAATGACAAAACCCTCATTGGGTGGCCAGAGTCAATCCGATGCATGTCTGTCCTAGGATATGACCTATCAACCTTTACCAGTACCCTCCAAGTGTTGGCGTAAGGAGTTATATCATCAAGCCATCTATGATGTCCAGCCATGAGTGAACAGAATAAATACAGAAGAACTGATTAGAGAGATGAAAACTGTGAATGTGGAAGAGAACTAAAGTGCAACTGACTTGCAAGGGTGACAACTTATATATATTTCATTTCGCGCACACATCATAAATGCCTACCAACAATTAAAAACAGTGCATTAAATGGTCTAAGTAAAGGTGAAAAAACCGAAACATACCATGACTCACGCCATTAAGAGTGATGAAACACTTAAAAAACCAAGCAAGATCAAGCAATCTAGAAACGACTTGCTAAAAGTACGGTCAGATGAAACATAATAAATGTAAGGACTAGTTGGCACCTGAACGGATGATGAGCAGACCTTTTGGGAAGGCAACTTGGAAACATACTAATGAAACCCATTCGTGGCCTTGCTCTTTTCATCCTACCCAGCAAGAAATTAATAACCAAAAATAAGCCACCAACCTGCTTCTTTTGCGTGAGGATATATAAGCACAAATATTACAACTAAACAGCACCAAACCAGCAGAACACAACACGTCATTCACAGAGCACGAAAAAACTTAGAAGGATACACGAAGCCCAGGTGAGCCGTTACTGTTCAAATGAACAGTAAAAACAAAGAAGAGCCACGGTGAGCTAAAGTTCAGCTCGGTTAACTGGTGATGTAGATTTAATATTATAGATTGATAATATTAAAAAAATGTTGTCTGAATATCATAATCATTATTATTTTATTATTTTCCAAAAAAATTATTGTGTTATTCAAAAACCAACTCTAACCCTAATTCTCTCTCCTATAAATACCCCCACCCTCCCCACTTATGGAGTATCCCTTGGCGCCGAATTGCTCTCCTGTAAGGCCACTTTTCTCTCCTTCACTCTTCAAATCAAATCCGTTACTTCCATAGTTTAACTATTTATTTCATGTTTTTCTTCTCCTAATTCTTCAATATTTTATGGCTTGTCTAATCATCAAGGAACAAAAAACCGGACCGGTCACGGAACAGGTTCAATGGTTAATGGTTCAACCGGGGTCGAACCAGTCATATTAAAATATTACAATTTATTAGTAACAATATATATATATATATTAATATTAATATATTCTTAAACTTCTATAGATAAAATCAATTGATTATATTAGATTTGATTACTTGAATTATATAAAATTAATTGACTAAAATATTATATATTATATGTATATAATATATAATATTTTTTTCATTTTTTATTTTTATTTTTTAAATTTTTGTAGCCTTGAAATTAAAATTTGTTCTTATAATTTAATAAAATATTATAGATTGTATGTATATCGGTTTAAATATATGGTTTTCTTTTTTTTTTAGTCTTTTTTTAAACCAGATATCTCATTTTTCAAAAAAATAAAAGAATAAACCAATTAAACCAGTGACCCACTGGTTTTGACCAGTTTTGGACCGGTTCCACCAGTTCAACCTTCCCGCCCTTTGAAACAGCAAACCGGACCAGTTCACCGGTTTTTCAGTCAGACAGGCCGGTCCGGTCCGGTTCGGTTTTTCACACCATACTAATCATAACCATCCTCTCTCCTTCACTATTGAGTAGGTGTAAGTATACTTTTTTTTTCGTTGCTTCATTCCCAGCATGCCTATCTCCATTACTGTGTGTTGTCTCTTCAATGCTCCAAAACTCACAAGTTCTCCTTAATATTTTCTTGTCAGTCTACATTTTTTACTCTCTCTCTCTCTCTCCTAGACTGTTCATCCAGCTTGTGTGTGAGATCTATTCGTAATTTATGAAATGTTCCTTTCTTCTGGGTGATTGTTGGTTGCGTTAGTTATTTATTTTCTTCCTATATAGTGATTGTTTGGAATAGCTTATTTTTAACTTATAAGTGTTTATAAATTATGATTCACAATATATAAGATAAGTATGTGAGAGGAGTTTTATCTTAACTTACGTAATAAGCATTTATATCTAAAAAATAAATGATCCCAAACATGCTTATATTTCCCATCTTGTTTTGCTTCTGATATGTACCTGTATATTTCCTTCAGTCTTATTTATAAGCCACCAGCTCCCAAGAACCGCATTATGGGAGTTTACTCACACTTATATATATATATATATATATATATGTACACATTATGTTCTTCATTCCAAGACCCACATGCTTTCTTTTTCAGTTTGTGTGTGTGTACTTCTCTCCCATAAAACTTTTTTTTTTTTTAGGGAAAGGTATTATATTACCAAAAGGGAATATGTACAACGGTATGAAACTAAATATAGCAGCTATCTCAAACTTTACAGTATGCCTTTGAAAGTTGAAAACCTTCTATTCGTGTGTACTGCTAGAATTCTAATATGGGATACTATACTATCTGCTGAGTATGTTTCTTTGGCAAAAATGCGGTGGTTCCTAACATCCCAGAGCTTCCAGCAAGTGATGCAAACCCCTATCTTCCAAGAGTTATCTAGACTTGGTGCTTTTAAAAGTATTCGAAGCCAGCTGCATATGTCCAAGCCTGTGAAGTCCCTATACAAGTCTCCCAGAAGTACCTTACTCCAGACTGATGTCGCCATAGGGCATTCATTGAACACATGATCTATGCTATTAGAAGATAGGGATATTTCTGTTCTGTAAATTTTATATAGGGTTAATTTGTAGTTGTTAATTAGTGTTTAGTTTCTTCATGTAGTAAGGGTATAAGGGTCATATGAGTAATGACCTGATATCTCACGGGTTTGTTAATTGTATATATACAGGGTGTACTTACTGTTGATAGTCAATGAGAAAATGTTTCAGTTGTCTTATGCCTTGTCAGTGCTAATTTGGTTTCGGGTTATAAGATTTAACATGGCATCAGAGCACCGGGTCGGATCCATTTAATCCACGGAAATCCAAGAAGCCCGCTTCAAACAACCAAGAAACCCGAGTCGCACAGCCCAGAACACGATTCTGGCTTCATCTCTCTCACACAGAACCCTAGATCGTGAGTCTCTCTTTTCCTCAATCTCTCGATTTCACCATGGGAGAACCAAAATCGCCAGCCGATTCTTTATCTTTTTCTCACCCGTTGTTCCTCCACCCGTCAGACACCCAAGGATCCACTATCATCTCCCACGTTCTCACCGGTGTTGATAACTACACCGTATGGAGTCGAGCGCTGAGGATCGCCTTGAAGGGGAAACACAAGTTGGGTTTCGTCGACGGTAGTTGTAGAAAGGAATCCCAACCGAGGGAGCTTCAAGATCAGTGGGAACGATGCGATGCGGTGGTTCTTTCCTGGCTACTGAACTCGATCTCTAAAGAATTGGCCAGCGGTATTATTTTCTTTGAGAACTCGCATCATGCTTGGATTGATTTAAAGGAAAGATTTGACAAGAAATCTGGCTCACGCATCTTCGCTCTGCATCGAGAGATTAACTGTCTTCGGCAAGGGTTAACCTCGGTGACTTCATATTACTCCAAATTGAAGGAGTTATGGGAGGAGCAGTCCGCTATTCTTGCCATCCCCACGTGCAGCTGTGAAACGGCAAAAGCTTATGCAGAAGCGATTCAACAGCAGAAACTTCTGCAGTTCCTGATGGGTCTGAACGATTCATACTCTCAAGCAAGAAGCCAAATCTTGCTTATGCTCCCATTGCCTTCTGTAAATGATGCGTATGGCATGATCCTTCAAGACGAGACTCAAAAAGTCATCGCCAGTGGTGAGAAGAATGCACCAAATGAAGGAATAGCCATGATTGCAAGAGGAAGGGGTCGCGGTCGAGGAAGAGGCCGCGGAGACACTGGAATTGAGTGTACTCACTGTTTCAAAAGAGGACATTTGCGAGAGAATTGTTTTGAATTGGTAGGATATCCACCTAATTTCAAAGGATCAAAATCCAAGCAAAGTAAGGTTCTAAACAGCAGTGGATTGGGTTCCCTGAGTGATGCTGAGGCACACACCAATGACGGGAGCACAGCAGCCCCAACGTTCACAAAGGAGCAATATGACCAAATCCTGCAGATGTTGAAGCACTCAACTGAGACCACTGTACATGCTTTGACTGGTACAGGTTTGGCTATTCCCCTTGATTACATGTCTGCTGATGTAAATTGGATTTTGGACTCTGGAGCCACAACCCATATGGTTGGGGATTTGGCTTTGTTAGATACCTATAGGATTTATAATGGACCTATTAAATCCATAAGAATACCAGATGGTAAACGAGTCCCTGTTACTCATATAGGATCTGTTAAACTGACAGAAGGAGTAACTTTAGATGATGTATTGTATGCTCCCTTGCTCCAATTTAATCTCATATCAATTTCTAAGGTAACTAGAGACCGTAATTGTTCTGTATCCTTCTACCCTGAACTCTGTTCAATGCAGGGCCTTCAGGGTGCGAGGATGAAGATGATTGGTAGACAAATTGGTGGATTATACATATTGACAATTCCAAAGAACTGTGACACTGCCAATGTAGTTCAAAGTAGAAATAAGATTCAGAATAAAGATGACTTTTGTATATGGCATAAGAGAGTTGGTCATGCGCCACTCTCTATCATGAAACATTTGCATATTTCTGATGTAAAACACACTGCTATGTTAGAAAATTGTGAAATCTGTATTCAGGCAAAGCAGACTAAGTTTCCCTTTAATTCAAGTTGTATAAAAACTCGACAATGTTTTGAATTGATACATGTTGATGTATGGGGTCCTTATAAAACCCCAACCCACCAAGGATTTCAATATTTCTTGACCATTGTTGATGATTACTCTAGGTCTACTTGGGTATTTCTTATGCGATTTAAATCTGAGTCCTTGATGCATATTAAGAACTTCTATGCTTATGTTGAAACACAATTTTCTAATAAAATTAAGCGAATCAGAAGTGATAACGGAACTGAATTTGTAAACCATGAGTCTAGACAATTTTTTAACGAAAAAGGAATAATTCATGAGACTAGTTGTCCCTACACCCCTGAGCAAAATGGAGTAGTAGAAAGGAAACATAGGACTATTATGCAATTAACACGGGCATTGATTCTGCAAAGTAATGTACCAATAGAATATTGGGGGGAAACAGTTAAGATGGCTGCTCATTTACTGAATAGATTGCCCTCTAAAATTCTAGATTATAAGAGTCCATATGAGAAAGTATATGGTTCTGTACCTGTTTTGAATTCTCTGCGTGTTTTTGGTTGTAAGGCATATGCTACTAACCTACAATCTAGTGACAAATTGCAGGCTAAGTCCATCCCTTGCGTGTTCCTTGGATATCCTGACAATAAGAAGGGATATTTGCTGCTGGATATTCAAAATAAAACTATCTTTGCCAGCAGACATGTGAGGTTTCTTGAGGATCAATTTCCTTTCATTAATATGGAACCAAGACAGCAAGGGGGAGCATACTGTGAAGGTAAGACCATGTTCTGGTATGACTTAACAGACCAACCAGAATTGAGTGACAGAGAGTTACATTTAACTCACTCTAAGTCACAGCTAGACCATTCTGAATCACAACCAGAACCATGTGACAAAGAGTCACAAGTAACTAACCATACATCAAATGAACAAATGAAATTGCAATCTACACTTAATGAGTCTGTTGAGTCAACTGTAACTAGGCCTATAAGGGAAAGAAGGCCTCCAATATGGTCAAATGATTTTATTTGTAGCATGCTTGCATCCGAATCTTCCAAAGGTAAAAAGAGTAAGTGTACTTATCCTATAGAAAACTATATATCATACGATAATGTTTCTGCCAGACACATGTGTTTTCTGTGCTCTATAGATTCTGTTGCTGAACCATCTAGCTATCATGAGGCAATCAAGAGTGCAGAATGGATTCAAGCAATGCAAGAAGAAATGGATGCACTTGAAGCAAATCACACTTGGACAATTGTGAAGCTACCTAAAGATAGGAAGCCCATAGGATGTAAATGGGTCTTCAAGGTAAAGTATCATTCAGATGGAAGTATTGATAGGTATAAGGCTAGGCTTGTAGCTAAAGGATATAGTCAAGTAGAGGGAATCGATTACCATGAGACCTTTTCACCTGTCATAAAAATGATTACAGTTAGAGTAGTTATGAAACTGTCAGCTGTTAATAACTGGAATCTCTACCATATGGATGTGAGTAATGCCTTTTTGCAGGGAGACCTTGATGAAGAGGTATACATGAGTGTACCTCAAGGATATAAGTGTGAGGGGGAGCACATGGCTTGTAGATTAAATAAATCTCTCTATGGATTGAAACAAGCCTCAAGACAATGGAACCAAAAATTGTCAGAGGCATTGGTAAAAGGGGGTTTCCAGCAGAGCAAAAATGATTATTCGTTATTCATATCCATTAGTGATAGTGAGATTGTGTTAATATTAGTCTATGTAGATGATTTGCTAATAACTGGGAATTCAGAAACAGCCATTACTAGAACTAAGAAATTGTTGCGTGATAATTTTAAAATTAAAGACCTTGGGCAAATGAAATACTTCTTAGGGATTGAGGTATCAAAGTCCAAGCGTGGAATTTTATTATCACAGAGAAAATATGTACTTGATCTGCTGTTTGAGACAGGTTTGAGTGGCTGTAGACCAGAGAATGTACCTATGGCTCCAACTTTAAAGCTGATTGCTTATGAAGAAGGTGTTAACAAAGAGGAAGAACTTATGAGAGATCCAGGGAGATATAGGCGGCTGGTTGGTAAGTTAATATACTTAACAATCACTAGGCCTGACATTTGTTTTTCTGTACAGGCTCTCTCACAATTTATGCAAACACCAATGAAAGCGCACATGGCTGCAGCATTGAAGGTAGTCAAATACTTAAAAGGAACCCCAGGAATGGGAATTCTCTTAAGTGCAGAAGGAACACCAGAGCTGAAGTGTTTTTGTGACTCTGACTGGGCATCATGCGCCACAACAAGGAAATCAGTAACCGGATATCTCCTGAAGCTTGGAGGGTCCCTCATCATGTGGAAAAGCAAGAAACAGAGCACCGTTTCAAAGTCTTCAGCAGAAGCAGAGTATAGAGCACTCAGCATGGCAACTTCAGAAATCGTTTGGGCATTACAACTGCTGAAGGATCTGTCCATCAAACATGAATCTCCAGTTGACATTTTCTGTGACAGCAAGGCGGCCATACATATTGCCGCAAATCCAGTATTCCATGAGCGCACCAAGCACATTGAAATCGACTGCCACTTTGTGCGAGAAAAATGGGCACAGGGAGTGATTGATTTGAAACACATAAGGTCAAAGAATCAACAAGCGGATCTTCTCACAAAGGGTGTTGGAAAGAATCTGCAGAAGAGTCTCTTGAGCAAGTTGGGGACTGTGGATTTATATGCCCCCAAGCTTGAGGGGGAGTATTAGAAGATAGGGATATTTCTGTTCTGTAAATTTTATATAGGGTTAATTTGTAGTTGTTAATTAGTGTTTAGTTTCTTCATGTAGTAAGGGTATAAGGGTCATATGAGTAATGACCTGATATCTCACGGGTTTGTTAATTGTATATATACAGGGTGTACTTACTGTTGATAGTCAATGAGAAAATGTTTCAGTTGTCTTATGCCTTGTCAGTGCTAATTTGGTTTCGGGTTATAAGATTTAACATATGCTTTTCGGGCCTCCACCACATAGGTTACAGTACTGATCTATCGTCATCCCTCTTCTGGTTCGTTCCACGTTGGTCAGGAGTCGACCCTTCAATAAAGGCCACATAAAGGTTCTGATCCTTTGGGACATCGGAAGTTTCCAAACTGTTGACCATACGTTGTCTTGTTAGTTCCAGTTCAGAGATTCCGATGTACAACAGGCTGATCTTGTTGAGAAGCGACCATCATGCGTTAGGTTCCAATTGCAGAGACGTTCTTGTGGAGTCTGTTGAGGGTGTGTAGCCTCTATTTCTTTTAGAACATCTGGAGGGAGTAGGTGCTGGAATTGTTCCCACTTCCAGTTCCCATCTGTATTAACGTACTAAGGTAACGATTTCTTCAACTCCTCTAGAGGTATATCCGAATAAGAAATACTCTAGAGGTATATCCGAATAAGAAATATTCTTCAGTGGGCCATGGGTGCCCACCCAGAAGTCTGACCAAAACTTAACTTGACCTCCTGCTTGCCATTTAATGTGCATTTTTGCATCCTCCCAAATCATTGTCAACTTGTGCTAAAGGTAGGAGGCTTGTGGTCTGTGAATATCATCGAGGGTATTCGAGAGAGCATATTTACCCTTGAGAACATGAACCCATAGGGCCTCTAGGTAGGCATGCATCTTATATATTAGTTTCATAAGGAATGCTCTGTTCTGTGCTTCCAAATTTAGCAACCCATACCCACCATTCTGTATAGGTTGACAGAGCTCCTTCCATTTTATGAGATTAATTCCTGCATGATTTTCTGTGTGGCCCCAAATGAATCTTCGAATAATCTTCTCTATTTCCTTGCAGGTGGAGGATGGAATCAGTGTACTTTGCGTAGCATAGAAGGGAATTGAGGACAGCACTGTTTTAACTAGGGTGATGTGTCCAGCCAAGGAGAGTGAACAACATTTCCAACCGGCTAGTTTGGCTTGCAGCCTATCCAGGATATATCTGTAAGTGGAAGAAGAAACTCTGCCAGTAATTAATGGGACCCCAAGGTACTTCCCGATCAAGAGAATCAGTTTGGGCATATCCCAAACTTGTGCAAATGCTTCTGCGGGTCTGGGGGTCGACATTTTTTGAGAAGTACACCTTCGTCTTGGCTTGACTGATCTTATGGCCTGCTGATTGGCAGAAGGCGTTAAGGATCTTCTTGATGACATTCGCTTGAGAACAAGTGGAGTGGCCGAATATAATAAGATCGTCAGTGAAGAATAAGTGTGATGGAGGGGTTCCTCGTTGTCCAAGTTTGATTGGCTTCCATGTACCTTCCTGAACAGCTAATTGAATTGATTGGGATAGTTTTTTCATACATAAAATGAAGAGGAAAGGGAATAGGGGGTCTCCTTGTCTGATTCCTCGTTGAGGCTTAAATGAGTCTGTTGGGACTCCATTCCATAACACTTGCACAGTGGGAGTTGAGATGCAATGCATAATCAGGCGTATCAACGCGGTTGGGAGCCCAGCATCTGTCAAGGTTTCTTCAATAAAATCCCATCAAAGCCTATCAAACGCTGTCTCCAAATCCACTTTTATGCCTATCCACCCCCCTTTTCCTTGCTTCCTCCGCATTGAGTGAATGACCTCTCTCCCATAACACATTAGCACCTAGTACCTACATCTGGACAATTCTTGAGTTGTTTTTTGTTTATTCATTTTATTTTACGTTGTTTTTTTTTTTCCAAATGCCAAATCTACCTTTTGCCTGGTTATATGAGAGTTAAGTACTCTCTAGTTTTTTTTCCCCGACCAATCTTTAGTTTTGTTGTTTTTCTTTATAGATGTACATATATAAAATGTAGTCCTTGTTATTAATTAATACTTCCTCCGGTTTTATTTATAAGTAACTTTCTCTCTCATATCACTCATATCACTGGTCCTTTTTATAAGCAGTTTTTAGTTTTTGTCTGAAAATATAAGCTTCTTTTTTTTTATTTTACCCTTATTAAATGTTTATTCTCTCTCATATCTTATACTGATTATCCCTCATACTTTTTATCTATTCTCTCTCCTATACTCTTTTCATAAATAGGGGTATATATGGAAAAAATAAGACATTTTTTACAAACTTATTACTTTTAACTACCAGTTCGTTTTACACAATCAAGGAAAAAGTTACTTATAAATAGAACCGGAGAAAGTACTTCAAAAGCCCTTCCTCCTCCTATCAACCCGCACCTATTAATACACACATGTTGTTTTATATGTAAAACTTCAGCACTGTATAATAATCTTCACTTCTAATTTCTAACTAATATAAAGTCTCTTAATATAAAGGGCGAAGCTACAAACTTGGTAATGAACAATTTCGCCCAGAGTATCCATAAGACTTATCTATTTTCGGATACAAAAATGGCAATAAACTATTTTTTTTGGAGCAGATTTAGCAGCGCCGTTAAATCTACTTAACTGTTATTACTTTTTGAAATATGGATCCCAACAGGCTTCTCCATCTGTATTATTTTAATATTTTTTTAATGGGAAAATATCACTTAAGGCACATGGAAACAATTTCATTTCAGTTAAGGCCCAAAAGATTCTGAAATCTCACTGCAAAGCTTAATTTATTTTTACTAACAGAGCTTAATTTCATTTTAACCCAAGGGATGCAATGATATTTCATAATCTTTTGGGAGTTATCTGAAATGAATTTTTTTCCAAATGGCACTAAGTGATATTTTTCTATTAAAAAAATATGAAAATAATACAAAGAGAGAAGCCTATTGGGACCCAAATTTCAAAAAGTAACGACAGTTAAGTGTTTTTTAACGGCATTGCTAAATCTGCTCCAAAAGAATAGTTTATTGCCATTTTTACACCCAAAAATAGATAAGTCTTATGGATGCTCAGGGCAAAATTGTTCATTGCCAAATTTACACATTTACCCTAATATAAAAGTTGATATGTGGTAACTCGTAAACGTGTATCTATATAATATTAATCTTTAGAGGGTAGATTGAGGCTTTAGAGTAATTTTAGTGTAGTATTAGAGCGCCTTTAGAGTAGTTTTATGTAGTATATTAATAGATATTTGTGTGTGCAATTTTATACTCTCATCGAAGGTTTTAGAGTAGAGCCGATAATTTGAGCCAGACTAGCCGGCCAAATTAAACGGGCTTGAGCCATAGAAATGGCGGCCCGTTTAAAAGCTGGCTAAACGGGCTTAGCGCGTTTAGCCTGCGAGCTAATGCGGGCTGGCCCACATAATTCTTTTTTTATTTTTAGTTTTTTCTCAAATGTACTTAGTCTCTCCTCTCCCTTATCTTCTTTTCTTTGATAATGTGTTTAATTAATTCCCCATATTTTTTATTTGACACTTATTTGCATATTATATTTATTTATTATACTATTATTAAATTTAAAAGAGATGTGTTTATATAGTTTTGTGATGTAAATAGATGAAAAAAGAAAGAAAAGTAAAAAATAAAATTGACTTCATAACACAAATATATAAAAGAAAAGAAGTGTGATATGAGAGAGTGAAAGAGAAAAAGAGTAAAAATTTAAAAAAAAAACATGAAATTAAAAAAAATGGCGGGCTGGCTTGGGGGCAGGCTACACCAGTCCACCCCGTCTCAGCCTCCGGCCCGCGCGGGCCGGCCCGCATTACCACCTCTACTTTAGAGTTACTCTTGTGTGATTACCTGTACACTAGGGACTAACAGGTAACTCTAAATATTTTTTCATATACTTGTGAATTGTGTATAATTGTGAATGACTATATAAAAAAAATAGACTAAATTATACGTATATGTATATGTATTGTAAATTTTCATGTAAGTAATATTACAAGTAAATTTTTTTATAAGTCACTTTACTCACATAATTAATAATTTAATTATAATTAATGTATTGTTAGATTGTTGTTTCCTTTTAGACATGTTTGAATATGTGATGATATTTAATACGAATGGAAGTATGATTTATTGTACCTTATCTTTTAATGATAATTATATTTTATTGGTGATTGAATAGAATTGTCCTGACGGTTGCATTTATGATGGGTTGGAGTAAGGAGGAATTTATATGATGAAATATTTATCACGTGGTATACCACCACTTGGTGTACAGTGGATGTCACTTGTCAAGTTTTCTATTGGCTAGGATTGCATTGAAGCTGTAGGACATGTGACACATCCGTAGTTGTGTTCTTTTAAGGAAGGGAGTCATGGTCCAAACTTAAGCTCTACACATCTAGCCAGGTGTTTCTTAAGAATTGGTGAGCTTAGGACAATCCAGTCAAATGGATGAGGTTCTGTTGGACTGTGTTAGCCTATAGCTCTAGTCAACCGAATAAGAATGGACAGTGATATAAGAGAGGTTGCATCTTGCATATTGCATAATTGTATATTATATATTGTGTTGAAAACATGGATTGGCATAATAAGGTTAATTTGCAATTATTTTGTATAAGGATTATGGCACATACAAATATATATGTAATTAGTTCTTTATTTTAAATCATATGTGGTTTGCTTGTATACAATAAAAACTTTCAATGATTACTGAGACGTGAAATATCATCCCTTTATGTTAACGTTTTTCAGGTGATTGTTCTAGTAGAGAGTAAAGGAAGGCGCCTATAGAGTGAGCCTTAAAAGCTCTCTTGTGCTCTTATAGCACATGTTATGATGTTTTTTATTTGTCATGACCCTAAGATTTCCACGTTTTATTTTTACTTATTAAACTATCTTGAGGATTTAATTTAACACTGTGATATAGGCTTTATTTAAACTGAATATATATTTTGATGATTTAAATGTTGAACATCTTTATTAACGATTTTTAAAATATTTTAGTTAAATATTTAGTTATTTGATTTGAGATGTTACATAACTTGTACGTGAATAATAAACAAATTCCAAATAAAATAATTATTTACCGAATCCTATTGACAAGTCAAACTTATGACCGAGCTTCGTCAACATAATCAAAAGACCTTTGAGTGATTTCTCATTTTCAAAATTACTCTTAAGTCCCTTAGAGTTTCTTTTTTTCTTTTTTTTTTACCGTGAAGTCCCTTGGAGAGTGGGAGTTAATAACAAAGTTGATTTAGAGATTTATTAGTGATTATGTTTTATCTCGGAAAGCAAAAAAAATAATTCTTTAATTATTTTTTATTTGAGAAAACTATAGGTACCCCCAAGAATTGTTTTCCCTTAACCCACTATAGGTACGATGTTAGTTGAAATAACTGCAAGTAAGGGATGATTGATTGTTAACGACTTAACGTTAGTATTGGTGGAATCGTCGCGTGTTTCAATAACTGTGTTTGGTGAAATGTTGACAAACAGCATGGGATTCAACGCCAAATGTTGGCATTTGGAGGATCAATTATTGGTATTCTATCATAAAAAATTATTAAACCTTATCTTAATATTAGACAGAGTTAATTTTTTTTAAAGATTAAAAAAAGTTAAATGAATTATTTAATTATTTTATATATTGTATATTATTTAAAAAATAATAAATATAAATATTTTAAAATAACTTAATTATTATTTTTTAATTTCTCTAAAAAAATTAATTTTATCTTATATTTAAGATATTTAATACGGGAAAGAGTATTAATATTCTCCTAATGCTACTATATTCACTGCGTGACTTGAAGGATAAGCATACATCTCCTTTCTCTCTCTAGTTTGGCAATTTTTTAATGCCATTTCTAAAAGAAAATTTAATCGACCACTGCGGTTCAAAAACTTAAATTATATATATAATAAAAAATAGTTCAGTTTTAAAGATTAATTAATTTTTTTAATTAATATCATATCAAATTAACTTTTTTATACCCTTGATATTTTAAAAGAGATAGAGAAAAATTAAAGGAAATACTTAATGAAGATATTGACAAGGGCTTTTTGGTTAACAATTTATTTTAATAATTTGGTTATTAATAGAACAGAATGACATTGCATGATCTATCTAGTTAACCCCATGTATTAAGATAAGACTTGTTAATGAAATTATTAAGGGAAAAACAAATTTTGTGGTACTTATAATTTCTTTCAATTTTTAATTTGGTATGAATGTGTTGTTCTCTCCTTGTGAAATCTTTTAATTTAATTCTATTGGCACAATTAGCTTTATTGGGATAACAATGCTAACAAAACAAAGTTCGATGGTCTAGCTATTCTAAAATAGCAAAATTAAAATTTAAAGGAAATTGTCGATGACTTATGCTTTGTTTGGTTGGAGATTTTTTTAAGTTAAGTTAAGTTGGGGGTGGGATTGGAAATTAAAAATAGATGTTTGGTTGGAAGGAGGTTAGATTAGGTAAGGTTTGTTTTTTTGTCCTTTAGTGGTAAGCTCCCCTACTTTACAAAACTGTCAAATTTGGAGTTTTTTCTAGGTGAGAGAATTATTGTGTCCAATTGTAACTAAATTGCTCATGGCAATTTTTTAAAATTCCAGCACTGCCCTCCTGCAAAAGTCGAGTGTCCGTTCGCTATTATTCTCCCTCTTCTCCTTCACTCGGTCTGAGATCTCAGCATTATGCCCAGCCATCTTTTTCTCCAGCTCTTCCACTTTCAGTCTCAACTCATTCACTTGATTCAGTTTACTTTCGGATTCTGAACTCCGTTCTGCCTGTTGCTTTCGTAACTGGCTTAGCTTTCTTTCCTTATTTTCAATCTGGTTATCTCGGAAGTTCACCTCAGTAGTTCACCGCCAGCCAATTCCTCTGAGGTGGACCCAAATCCAACTCTGCCGCACTTTATAAAACCTTTAAATTTGGGTCAAGGCTCTCCACATTCCTTATGACATTGGCATCACCAAGGCTTGATTCATTCCAACGTATAGAGGTTATATTCACACACAGACAAGCACGATGTAATTATTCTATGACCACGCACACACCAAACTCATGTGACGTTTGTGTTATTTGGCCCTTTTTTAATGAGATTGAGGAGAGGCCCCATGTGGCTTGTTCTTATAATACATTTGCTTCATTCTTTGTGATTTACCTCTTGTTACTGTTATCCCCCAAGATGTTGAAAAATGGTATTACTAGAAGGATCACTCGAGTAATGAAAGAAGAATTTGAGACATTACTCGAGTCATCCCTCGAGTAATGTTCAAATAACTTTGGAGATTCCTTAAGTGATCCCTCGAGTAAAGTCATTCACACCATTACTCGAGTGATCCCTCAAGTAATATTTCAAAAAACTTTGTAGATTATTCGAGTAATCCCTCGAGTAAAGCCATTCTCACACGTTACTCTAGTGATCCCTCAAGTAATACCTTCAAAAATATCACAGTGCTCCTTTCTCCAATTAATTTAACTTTTTTTTTTTATTTTAACTCATATTTTTATGTATTATAAGAAGAAAGGAATATATGAAAGAAGTGTATATAATTATTAGAATAATTATTTTATAAGTAATAATTTTACAAATAATTATTATTAATAGACATTGTAAAAGAAGAAGGAAAATATGTAGAAGGGCATTTTTGTCCACTTATAATTAACTCACCTAACCTAACCTCTTGAACCAAACAAGATACCAAACCTCACCTCCCTTCTGTTTGAACCAAACAACATTTTATAATCTCCTCTAACCTAACTTAAATAAATCTCACTTAATCTAATCTCCGTTGAACCAAACACACCCTTAAGAACTGTTTTCCCAAATTATTATATTCCACACTAACAAAATTTTATGCAAAAACTAAAACATTGGATGCTAATAGTTTCATAATTATTATATTCCATACCAAAATTTTAACTATCCATGCAACCACATAGTAATTTTATGGTGAGTGTTTAGGAAACACCCAAACTATGGTTTCAGAAGTTATTTTCTGCAGGTCGAGACAAAACACCTCTTATATACTTACCTCATAAATTATAAAAACTATTCTCAAAAACTAATCCAAACACACAAAATTAGGCGAATTTATTAAAACTGCGTTGTAAGTTTGTATTTTATAGGGACATTTAAGACTTTTTCTGGCCTTTGACATTTAAGACTATTACATTGTTTATAACTTATAAATAATAATGTAACTTTTTATAAATATTATATAAAAGATTCATTTTTATTATTAAATTATGTATTTTTTTTTCTTTTGAAAATTTTCCATCTGTCCTTTTATTTGTTCACCCCAGTTTTAATATTTTACTTATCTATATGTGAAAACATAAAATAATAGCGGTTGACTATAAAAATGTTACTTGAGCTATAAAATTTTATTTGTATTTGAAAGATAAACTTTATATTTCAAGGGAATTTAAGAAATATGAATAAATTATCCTACAAGCCACGATCCTAGTTTATGTTGCATATTATTATTATTATTATTATTATTATTATTATTATTATTATTCGGTTTTCCAATCTACACCTTTTGTTTTAACTTTGCTTGTTGATTGGGTTACCTTAACCCAAGAGGTTTCTCTCTTTTTCCAAGGATCAATCTCCTTTCGACGATTTTCTTTGTCAACACTTGGTCCAGAGAATACAAGTTTAATACACACTTTTCTATATATTACACAAAATTTAAAAGAAGTTGCATTATTACGAATAAAACCTGGTTTAATATAATTTACGAGTATATCACTCATGTTCAGATAAAATAATTTAAATATATGATTTTTTGTCAACATCCTTTCAACCATAAAACACATATTTTAATGTTAACGTCCAAATTTATCCTGAAAATATTCAAGTAGAAGACGTGGGTATCCAAAATTTTCTATTACATTGACTTTGCCTTAGAAGGGTTAAAAAGGAGTAAAATTACTCTAAGCATTAAAAAGTTAACATTGAGTATTAACAGTTTTGAATAGCAAAGGGTGACATTGATACATTTTTTAACAATTTTGGAACAACATTTTGAAGCAAAAAAAAAAAAAAAACCTTCCAAGTACCCAGAACTCCTACACAACACCCTCTGCAGCAAAAAGGGACTTGTAAAAGTTGAGTGATGTAAATAGTGTCTATATATATTATATATACACATATATATGAATTATATGCACACATCCATATTCGTATTCATATTCATTTCATTTGAGATGATTGAATTTGGTGAAATATGCTCTTAAACATAACTCGAAGAAAGAAACAAATTTTTTTAGGGAAATCTAAAATTTTCCTCAAAAAACCCCAAACTGTACAGTGCCAACGAATCAGATCATCCCAAAATAAAAAAATAAAAAGGATGCACTGAAACAGAGATTAATGAAGAAATTTGAAGAACCCTATCTCCTTCATTCATATCTTTTTGAAGCAAGTCAAGAACGCGACATTACAACACTAAATATATGAGAAGATCTCAATATCTTCACACAAATTCAGGAGCCAGTGTGAAACAGAGATCCAATCTATCACCAAAAGAGGGGGGAAATAAACTATACAAACAGAGGAGTTAAACTGGTCAAATTCACAGAACCTGTATACAGAAATATCTCTCATCTGTAAACAAATTCTCCGATAGTATGGATACAGATTTCCCTATATTAAGAAGAAGAAGAAGAAGATCTATACAAACAAGAACAAACATGAGAAACAGAGGAATTGGAAGCTTAAAAACGGGGGGGGGGGGGAGATCAGGGAAGATAACCAGAGAAAGGAACAGGATGGGTGATTGGACGATTCAGATGACCAGAGAACTGTGAGGCTGCTTCTTGGACGGAAATGATAGATTCTGCTACGTTCATGACGAAATCTATGGCCATTCTTAACAGAGTTAAGCACAGTTCTATTCTCCGGATCACCATTTTCCTCTGTTCTGTTCTGCTTCAACCTCCTCGATACCTTTCCGTTTCTTTGACTTCACTCCTTTCCGTTCTCTCTTTATTCTTTGAATAAGCACTCTCCCTTCTTTGCACCTAAGTTGAATTTAACTAATAAGAGAGCATTAATTATGCATTAATATCTCGATGATTCGTGTCAACCCGAGTTTTTGTTTTTTGTTTTTTAGGATATTATCTCAACCCGAGTTTTTCATGTTTATCATTTTATTATTATTGGAGTTTACTGAAATGTGGAGGTTGCAGGGTCTTCTTTTTTTAATTATCGTGTTAAAATAATTATCCGGAACATGTTTTATATTTTAATGCATGCATAGGATTATTATATTAAAAAGAAAGAAAGTTGTCATCAACCCACACGGATTTTTTAGAAGGTTTAGGGCTTGTTTGAGAAGCTAGTTCATGCAAATCGAGATAAAACTCTTCTCACATATTTATCCTGTATACCGTAAATCATGTTGTAAAAACAGATTCTACCATTAACCCAAATAGACATTTGTTCGTCAATCCAAATGCTCTTTTGAATCAACCGCATTATTTTAGTTACAAACTATATGCAGGATTAATAACCGGCATTTGAGTTGGATTAGACTCCAATGAACAGAATAAATGAAAAAAAAAAATTAAGTTGTTAATGCTTATGATTTTATCTAATTTTTTATTGGGTGCTTATGATTATTAGTCTAACCTACTAAGGTTGTTGAAGTTATAAGTTTAAGCAAATTCGTGATAATAACATAAACTCATATCATAAACTTATAAAAAGTTATATTAATAAATTTTTTTTTCGGTCCTAAATATAAGACAGAGTTAACTTTTTTGGAAATATCGGGAAAGCTAATTAAATTATTTTAAAATATTTATATTTGTCATTCTTTCTTCAAATTATTTTGCCTCACTTATAAACTGATATTTAATCTAAGGATACTTATTTCAATTTTTTGGAAATATCAGAAAAGCTAATTAAATTACTTTCAAATATTTATATTTGTCATTTTTTCTTCAAATTATTTTGCCTCACTTATAAACTGATATTTAATTTAAGGATATACAACATATGATATGATTAAGTAACTTATTTAGTTTCTTTAATCTCTCCAAAAAAAAATTGACTATGTCTTATATTTAGGAACGGAGGGAGTAGGTTTAAAATTTTATAATTAAAAAAATTAAATAAGAATTACATAAATTTAGATTAAATATATTTCAAAACTAATGCTTTATATCTCTTTTTCCACACCATCCCCTTTCTTCCTCTTCCTCTTATAGTCGTTTGCCTTCTTCTCAAGTCTCCATCCATAGGGCAAAGCTTGCGGTGACCATTGTTTTTAAACCCAGATTGAAAATCGGCTAATCGATAGGTAAACCTGTCCGGTTTAGTTTTCTATTTTTTAAAAAATCAATTTTTTTATTTTTCTTTAGAATTCATATTAATAACCATAAAATCTTTAATTTCTCACCAGTTTGACTCCATGTTAGCTCCGGTTTGACTTCAGTCTGACCCACTGACCCTTAACCTAATACTCCTATCAGTTTAGTGGTCGGTCCATGTTTAATTACCTTGACGGTGACTAATAAAAAAGGTGGCATGACTTTACAACTTCAAAATAAGGCAACTTATTTTGGGTCCTTCTTGTTTGTGTATTAAGATTAGTTTATGTCTTTTGGTTTTTTATTTTTCTTTGGATTGGGTCCACCGTTCTATAAACTAAGTTCTACTTAATACATATTTGATGTTAACAGTTCTACCTAATACACATTTGAATTTGATAGTGTTGCGTAAGCGGGATATATAGAGCGTAACCAATTATACTAAAAAATCACAAACTAGAAATAAAGTCTCCTGACGTAATTTAATAATATAATAAATCACAATTACTATATATAGTAACAACTAATAAATAATAAATAGAACAGCAATAAGAGAAATACCATAATCTAAATTTCACTCTAAATAATTCACAAGTGAAATACTAAAAAAGAGGAGAAGATACAAAATGTCTTATAGAAGGAAGTATACAAGTTGAGGGGTGAAGAGAAAGAAAGGGAGGGGCTCCCTTTTATAGCATAAAGTCCCCCTTCATCATTATAATCCCACTGATGTGGGACTATTTTTACACAACCAACAAATCTTCACCTTGGAAAAATTCTCACATTCTCAGTTTCTCCTCATTCAAATTCTATTTACAATTCAACAATCAATGTTCAACAATGTTGATAAGATTTAAACAACGTTGAAATTTGACAAAAGTCACCACCTTTGTCAACATATCAGCAGGATTCTCATCTGTCCGTATCTTCTGTATCATGACTCCACCTTCTTCTAAAATTTCTCATACGAAATGATACTAAACATCAATGTGCTTCATCCTTGCATGGTAAACTTGGTTCTTTGCTAATTGAATAGCACTTTGGCTGTCACAAGATGTCTTCTTGACCAATACCAAGTTCTCCAAGCAATCCTTGAAGCCAAATTGCCTCCTTCACAGCCTCTGTAATTGCCATATACTCTGCCTCTGTGGTAGACAAAGCAACTGTTGAATGCAAAGTTCACTTCCAACTAACTAGTGCCTTTGCAAGAGTAAACACATAACCAGTAGTTGATCTCCGTTTGTCTAAATCACCTGCAAAATCTGAGTCACAATACCCAACTAGACATTGATCATCTTCCTGCTCAAAGACCAATCCAACATCTACAATATTACAGATATACCATAGAATCCATTTTACAGCTTGCTAATGCTCCTTTCCTGGATCATGCATATACCTATTCATAACTCCAACAGCCTGTGAAATGTCAGGTCTTGTACAAACCATTGCATACATCAAGCTACCGACAGCATCTGCGTATAGTACCCTTGACATATACTCTCGTTCGTCTTCATCCTTTGGCGACATATCAGCACTAAGCTTAAAATAAGGGGCACATGGAGTACTAACCGGCTTCGTTTTCTCATTCATACCAAATCGATTTAGCACCCTCTTCAAATAATCCTTTTGAAATACAAAGAGTTTCTTTGATTGTCTATTTTTTGTTATCTCCATGCCGAGAATCTTTGCCTCTCATAAGTCCTTCATCTCATATTCCCCTTTTAGTTGAACCTTCAGCTTCTAAATTTCTGCCTGATTTTTTGAAGCTATCAATATATCATCAACATATAAGACGAGATATATGAAGGATCCATCTTCAAGCTTTCACAAATAGACACAATGATCGTATCTGCTTCTTTTGTACTTATGCCGCAACATAAACTTGTCAAATCGTTTATACCATTATCTTGAAGATTGTTTCAATCCATATAACGATTTTTCAAATTTGCACACCATATTCTCCTTTCGAGCAACTTTGAATCCTTCTGGTTGAGTCATATAGATTTCCTCCTCTAAGTTTCCATTCAAAAATGCAGTTTTGACATCCATCTGAACTAGTTTCAAATCTAACTTTGCTACCAAAGCCAACAAAATTCTAATGAAGAAATGTTTTACTACTGGAGAAAATACCTCATTGTAATCAATTCCCTCCTTCTGAGCATAGCATTTAGCTACCAATCTTGCTTTGTAGCGCACATCACATTGGTTAGGAAATCCTTCTTTCTTTGTATATACCTACTACAACCAATTGCCTTCTTACCCTTCAGGAGTTTGGCCAATTTCCATGTACCGTTTTGATAAAGGGACTTCATTTCTTCATTCATGGCATTCCTCCACTTATCCTTCTCTGAGCTCTGGATAGCCCACTTGTAAGTAGAAGGAATATCATCAGCTGCAATTGAGGTTGCACAAGCCACCATGTCTTCGAAACGAGTAAGCTTTCTTTGGCTTGCTGGTTGTTATTGATTCACGTTGCTATTGAGGTTTATGAGTTGAAACCTCCCTTTCAACTGGCTCTTCATCTACTACAGGAAATTCTTATTTTGTTTCCCCATCTGCACCTTGTACAGGGAAAATCAACTTTCTTTCAAACTCCACCTGCTTTGAAACACCATCACCTTGCTCGGTATCTTCATCTGCTACCTTTCTCACCATGACAGATTTATCAAAGGTAGCATCCCTACTGAATACAATCTTCTTTGTCTCTGGACACCATAAACGATATCCTTTAACTCCAGAAGTGATTCCAAAAAAAAGGCTTTCTTTGCTGTCGGATCCAATTTTGATTCTTTCACATGGTTGTATGTAGTTGACCCAAATACATGCAAAAATAATATGTAGCACGTTTTTCATACCGCTGTTCCAACAGTGTCTTACCACTAATAGCAGAAGATAGTTGACGATTAATGAGGTGGATCGCATATGTAATTGCCTCAGCCCAAAATTCTTTGCCCAAGCCAGCATTGGATAACATATACCAAAATTTCTCCAGTAAAGTCTGATTTATGCGTTCTGCCACTCCATTCTGTTGTGGTGTATACCTGACTATGAAGTGTCTAACGATGCCATCATCCTCACAAACCTTCTGAAAATGATCATTCCTATATTCTCCTCCATTATCTGTACGAAGACATTTGATCCTCCTGCCAGTTTGTGTTTCTATCATCGCCTTCCATTTGAGAAAAATTCCCAACACTTCATCCTTAGTCTTCATCGTATACACCCAAACTCTTTGGGAGAAATCATTAACGAAGGTTACAAAAAAATGTTTTTCTCCCAATGACAGTGTTTTGGAAGGACCCCAAACATCAGAGTGAACATAATCCAAAATATATTTTGTATTATGGATAGCTGTTTTGAAGTTAACCTTGTCTGCTTCCCCTTTACACAGTGCTCACAAAAATTCAAACTACAATATTTTAATCCTTTTAACAACCCTTGATTTGATAGAGTTTTTAAGGATTTACCTCCAACATGTCCCAAGCGCATGTGCCATAACCTGGTCACTTCAAGCTCCTTGTCATCACTGGATGTCATTGTTGGTAGCCCAATAACCGTACTACCTTGATAGTGGTATGTGTTATTGTTCTTCCATATACCCTTTATTACCACCAATACACCGAAAAGTATCTTTATTACTCCACTTTCTACAGTGATTTTGAATCCCTTTAAGTCTAGTGTTCCCACATAAATGAGATTTTTCTTTAAATCCGATACATATCTAACATCTGTCAATGTTCTGATTAGTCCATCATGGTTCCTCAATCGAATTGAACCAATGCCATATGCGGTAAGTGAAGTGTTATCTGTTGTGTGGACAACTCCACATCCTCCTTCTTGGAAATCAATGAACCAGTCTCGGTTGGGACACATATGATGGCTGCAAGATGAGTCTAACAACCATAAGCTTGACGATTTCGATGACATCATTGTAGATAATGAAAAATCTGAATTTTCATCATCATAGTCAGCTACATTTGAATCCATAGCATCCTTCCCATTGTTGTGTTTGGATTTATTCTTCAATTTTGGACAATCCTTCTTCCAGTGGCCTTTTTCTCGACAAAAGGCACATTCATCTTTACTAGGTCTGGACCTCGATTTGGATCTCCATTTCCTTGATCTCGACAGATTTTCAATACATCCTCTTGCGACTAGTGCCTTTGCTTCTCCGCCTCTTTGTTTCTCTTTCTTTCTTTGTTCATAGTTGTATAGCACTGAACAAACTTCTCTAAGAGATACTTCCTCTTTGCCATGAAGTAGAGTAGTCTCCAGGTGCTCGTACTCATCAGGACGTTATCCTAACAACATCAATGCCAGATCTTCATCTTCGAAGGTTACATCCAAATTCTGCAAATCTGTCACCAACTGATTGAAGCTAGTAATATGATCATTCATTGTGGTACTAGGAACATAGGTGAAGTGAAACAGTCTTTTCTTCATGTGGAGTTTATTCTGACTTCTTTTCTTCAAGAATTTATCCTCCAATGCCTTCCACAGTGTATATGCAGAAGTTTCCTTTGTATGTGGATACTTTTGTTCTCTTGAAAGGGATGATTGAATGGTACCACAAGCAATACGATTGATCCTCCTCCAATCTTTCTCCCCCACGCTATCTGGTTTTTTCTCTTCAATAGCAAAGTCTAGCCCTTATTGCAAAAGGACATCAAAAACCTCGCTTTGCTACATCCCAAAATGTCTAGATCTGTCAAATATTTCAACTGTAACTTTCGCATTAGACACAATTCTTGTCATAAGTAAAGATGTCAACGATAAGTTGTTGACATTTGATGTGGATTCTTCAATCTTCTTGTCCGTCATTTATGTGCCAGATACTATTTAATAGTTGTCAATACAAAAATCCAAAGTAATTCTTTTCTAATGTGGAAGTGCATATTACACTACAACCACAGAGCATACTCAGACAGAACCTTGGCTCTGATACCAATTATTGCGGAAGTGAGATATATAGAGTGTAATCAATTATACTAAAAAATCACAAACTAGAAATAAAGTCTCCTGACGTAATTTAATAATATAATAAATTACAACTACTATATCTAATAACAGCTAATAAATAATAAATAGAACAACAATAAGAGAAATACCAAAATCTAAATTTCATTATAAATAATTTACAAGAGATATATTATAAGAGGGGAGAAGATACAAAATGTCTTATAGAAGGAAGTAGGCAAGTTGAGGAGTGAAGAGAAAGGGAGGGAGAGGCTCCCTTTTATAGCATGAAGTCCCCCTTCATCATATCCCACCAATGTGGGACTATTTTTACACGGTCAACAGACAAAACCCCCACAAGTTCAATTGAGTTTGTAGCTAATATAAATTTAAGAATAAATTAACATGATTTTATATATGAGAAACACAAAAGAAGTAAATTTGATGAGTCTACTCGCAAATTTAATCAAATTTGCAACTAGCATGAGTATATTAAGCCAATTTTGTCGAGGCTATAGTTGTTATTCGCTAATCCAACTGCTCTTTTGACTCATCCCACATTTCGGCTTATTTAATTCATAAGAATTCAATACGAAACTATGCTTAAAATATACCAAATCCTTTGCCATATATATGTCAACTAATATTAGTTAGCCTTTCCTTCATTCATTCATTGTGCCAGACCACAACTTTATAGATCCTCAAACTTCTTTTTTCAAAAAATACACCCTCAGACTTGACTTCGAAATTTGACATGAATATTATTAAGACTTCAATTATAACAAGGTCTCATACAAATTTCAGATGTTACTCAAACCTTTAATATCAAACGCATAGCATAGAGATTTTCAAATTTTCGAAGAGAATGCATGGCTCAATAGTTTCTTCAAGGAATAAGAGATAGATGATGGTAGAAAATTAATTTTATATTGACGTCACCATCAATACATGATAAGTGTTTTTAGTATATATAATATTTTATTTAAATATTTGTTTCATCATTTCAGATTTTGATACTGTTGATTTTGCATGAATGTCTTTTAGTTTTACATAATATATTGATATGTTGATTTGTTTTTTAAGAAAAAAAAAAGTTGACTTCTCACAAACACTGGATTGTACCAACTCCATCTTTGCATCCTATCTACGAGTAATATTTTATTTTGTATAATTTATAAAACTAAACAAAAGAAGTCCTAGAAAAATATCAAAATATGTCATAATATCTTATTCATTTTAATTTTCATACATGTTTAGGACACAATTATTTTCTAAGGCGTCTTCTATCAAATTTTGCCAAATTTCAGACCATTAAGAATCAATTAAAAAAACATTAGTTAATATATTTAAGGTGAAGTTAAGTGTCCATCAAAGAAATATTGTAGATTCTCTGTTTTTCTCTTGGCAGAACCCTCAACAGTGTGTAGCATTTGATTTTGATAAGCAAATTTTCTTTTTTTCCATTTCACAAGATTCTCTTGAGAAGTTGTGACACTTACAGCTATAAAGCTTTATTTTGTGTGACTCAACGTGATTTAATTTATTCGATGCACAAAACTTATCCATAATTTATTTTTGGCTAACACAAAAATTATCCAAAATTTGTCTACAAATATCAAGTTATGAGATGTCACTTTCAAGTATGTTACACGACTCTGCATTTTATTTAGAAAATTTATTATACACATTTTGAAGTATTACAAGCTTCAATAGTTTCTGTATTTCTCATATCAGATAATCATGTTTTAAATTTATTTATAATTTATAATTAATAATATGTAATACTCCCTCTTGTCAATGAAAAAAATTAAACTACAAATTAGATCTTATATTAAGGATTTGAGAGAGTAGTTTTTTAAAGAAAAGGAAGCAGATAGACAAAAAAAGTTACATATAAATGTGCCTATTTAAAAATATTTAGCCCTACAAATTCTATCTATAACACCCCAAAATTTTATTCGCCAAAAATATATTGTAATTATTTTAAGTAATTCAATAAAATGGTAAATATTCATGAATTTGGATCTTGTGAATTTTGAAATATTCATATTTATAAGGAAATGGGAAAATTAATTCAAAAATTGAATTAAATTACAAAGAGGATAGAAAAATCATAATTTTGCCAATTTAGCCCAAGATTAATTATTTTCCAATTAATTTTATTTAATTTCAATTAATCAAGGAAAATAAAGGAAAATGCATAATGAGATTATTCTTGGTGGAAAAAATCAAGAATTGGGAAATTAAGGGGTATTATACATAATTCAATTATATGAATTATGGGATTAATGAAATGCAAATTTTCCTCCTCTTCCTCTCTAATTTTCGTCCATCATGAAAGAAAAAAAAAAGAAAGAAATATTAAAATACATGATCACATGCCACAAGAAGAAGGAAATGATTACCATGGTGGAGTAAGTTGGTAGATTAATGTTGAGTGTAAGAATGGAAAGAGAAACTTGAGTGAAGGAGTGAAACACATGATTACATAAAAAAGTGTAAGGATGGACATAGAGAAAGAAGCATGGCTAGTGGAGAAAAAAAGGAGAGTAGGGACGGAAATTTGAGAGCAAGAAGGGAAGTCAATTGATTCAAATAAATGACAAGTCAATAAAGAAATTAAGAGGAAGAAGGAATTGTGACAAGTGTCACATTAGGAGCCATTGATTAAATCAAGGGCTAAGAGGCAACAAGAGACAAAATAATAAAATATACTCCTTCCTCTTTCCAAGTCACATTCGGCCAAGGAGGGAGGGAGAGAGAGAGAGAGAGAGAGAGAGAGAGAGAGAGAGAGAGAGAGAGAGAGAGAGAGAGAGAGAGAGAGAGAGAGAGAGAGAGAGAGAGAGAGTGTGTGTGTGTGTGTGTGTGTGTGTGTTTGTGAGTTCATTTGAAGACTTAGAGAGCAAGAGGAAGCAAGAGCTAAGGTAAGAGTTGTTTTCAAGTTATTTAAGCTTCATATCTTGTGTAGTTCATCCTCTAATCTCTTATTCTTCATGGAAATCATGGTTTAGCAAGCTAATCTTCAAGGTTGAGGAGAGAGAGAGGACGTCCTAGAGAGAGCAACACCAAGGATCAAGAGGTAATCTCCAAAACCTCAACTTTTTAGTATATTGAAGTTGTTGTTGGTAATTATTGTTTGGTTTTGTGATTTTTGGGTTGAGTTGTAAAATTAGAAAATTCATAACCCTAAGGGGTTATGCTGCCCAAAATCATTTAAATCATGGTTAAGAAGTGTTTAAGTAAGTTAATCAAGGATTAGAAGTGGAAAAGTACAAGTTTTGGGAGCTAAAACTCATCATTTTTTCCATTTTTCCCTAATAATTTCGGCCAAAATCAGAACTGGTAGTAGAAGTTGGATTTTCATGAAATAAATTGTTCCATTGGATTCAATGGGAAAAAGTAGGTGGGGTTACAGTTGGGCACTTTTTCGATAGAGGCCGAAAAAGCATAATTACAAAAACACCATTGAAATCCTTAAATAGGGGCTGTCAAGGGGATTTTCGTAATTTGACATTGAATTTGGTGATTTTGAGCCCTGAAATGGATTCCTTGGGCGAAAGTAAGTCTGAATAGCTTTGGTCAAAATTTTGGGAAAACGTGCCATCGGGCCAGGATCCCGGGGGTATTTTGATAAATTTTCACCATAGACTAATATAACCACAATAAACACTATGAAAGATTCTAAAATGATACTTGGATATATTCTAACCTATTTCTTGTACATTTAATATTTTAGGACCGAGTTGAAAGCCGGAACAACACGTTTTACGAGACACCATTAAATAGAGGATTATAAATCTTTAAGGTAGGGATATTATCCTTCATACATTATGCCAAAATTATGTGATTGTGTGGTTGCCATTGTTTTGTAAATGCACTTTATTAATCCACATGATTTGCCTAGAGAGGGGCAATTAATACCAGAGGTGCACTTACATTGGGAGTTGGCAGAAGTCCAACCGGTGTAGATTGTGAGGCTGGGCCCTACTCATGTATACATAACGATGATATATTTATATTGTTTATTAATTTGTGCATACCTTGGGCACGTCATATTTACTTTTCACATTCTATATGAATGATATTATGTCTCTACGGGGATTCTTCGAAATCTCACCCTATTTTTAAATAAACACCTCAGCAGGTACCAGTGGGGCAAAGGGAAAAGACGTAGACGCCGGAAAGTGAACGGCACGTGTCTCGAGGTGAGGACAAGATCGTGGTCATAATTAGTCTATTTTCTGATATTTTGATGAAATTTGTAAATATTAAAACTTCCGCTGTATTTTCTGTATTTCATCAACGTACAATGTCGGAATTGTAAACGAATATTTTTATCAGTATAATTATATTTTTCTGTATGCCCATAAAATTCTTTATTACTCTTTAATTATCAAAATGGAAATAAGTATTGACGCTATCCAAAATGTGCCATGCGATGCAAGGAATTGAATATGCTAATTTAACAAATTTTTATAGTCCTTTTCTTCCATATTAAAAGGTATTTTTTAAAAAAATTTATCAGAAGTCACCAAGCGTTTTTGTTTTAAATTTAGATAAATTTATTTATTTTTATTTTTAAAAAAATTAATGTTCTCACCTTTAGTAAGGTGGTTGGAAGTATCTTAAAACGAAGGGAGCATTAATTAATTTAATCGTAACAATTATAGTACGAGTATTATATTAATTCATTTTCGATAAATATTTAATTTAACAAATAGGGATCCACAAATTAATAATTTAATAAATAAATTGTATATGAAATCCACCGGCAAGGAGACTTTGCTGTTTGCTTTGGTTTAAATATTGAAAGGAATCTCTAGTCCCTACCGTTGATTGTCCTTGTTAAATGTTAATGATGAACTGAAAAACTTGTTTTATTATTATTATTTTTCTTTTCCACAATCAGGAATATTCTTTAGCTCAGTCACGTTGCTAAAAAGCTGAGCCACCCTTGTTATTAAAGACGGAAGTAGCTAATATCATTATTGATCCTTTAAAATTAATAGAATTTTAGTTTTTGTTTGTTTTGTTTCAAATAATATATTTTGTTTATATAATTTTATAAGGATTATGTCTAATTTAACCGTGTTAACTTTAGTTAATACCGTTAAATATATGGACCAAAACTAAATCTTATAGGATCATAATTCATACTCATTAAAAATATAAGAATCAAATACGATGTTAAATTCAAATCAAATACTTATAAAAATATAGGTGTAAAAAAGCACAATTTAAAACTATAAAATCAAAATTAAAATTCAGTCAAACTGTATGTATAACATTAACTCAAGAGAAAACAAATTAGAAGAGGAATACACACTCATCTTCAATTTCATTTTTTTTTTCAAAAAAACTTAAGGCTAAGACCTTTCTGTTTTAATTTAAGGGTTAAAGTACAAATTTATAAATAAAATTTTTCCTAAGGAGAGCATGACACAAATAAGTTTTGAAAGGGACAAATATACCAATAAATAATTCAAAATGGTATAAATTCATCAAAACTATTAAATTTCATCAAACGTCAGTTAAACTCTTTAAGGCCAATTTAAAGTAAAACTTAACGAATATTTGATAAAATTTAACGGCCTTAGTGAATCTACACCATTTCAAATATTAGTATTTGCCTCTTCCCAAATTTATTTGTACCAGATGCTCCTAAGAAAAAACTTTATTAGAAAAATTGCACCTAAAAGATAAGGCAACACAAAATAATAACCAAAATTAATTTAATAAATCTAATGAAAATGTTAGATCTATCACTTGATTAATAAATTATCACTTGTTTTTATTCCAAGTTATTTTTAATTGTAATGTAATTTCTCTCAGCTAGAAAATCCTCTGAATTGCATTCAAAGTAATTAACAGCACCTTAAAATTAAAAAAAATCCAACTGCAAAACACAAGAGAAGCTATCAACCCAAGAGCAGAAACAACGGGCAGACACCTAACGGCATCTAAACATAAAGAAATCAGCCACATCCCATTCCTTGTCTTGTAATAGAAGCCTCAGCCTCACTCCCCCCCATGTGGTGTGTTGTACCTTTCCAAGGTCAAAGAACATCGCACGTCCCCATTTCTTGTTCCTATAATAATTTAGCAGTATGTAAGTTTTTCTGCAAGTAGAACGTCGTGAGGTAAAAAAAACATGGAGAGAGAAAATTAATTTTTTGATCTCTATGGTTCTGACTGGGTTGTACCTCAGTCCTACATTTTGACTAGATGCAACTCAATCTCTTTAGTTTTGGTTCATTATAACTCAGTCCTTATAGTTTTAACCATTTTATAATATATGTCCCTATCTTTATTCTAGAACATAAAAACTAAATTATAAAATGGTTAAAATTATAGGAACTGAATTGCATTGAATCAAAATTCAGGAATTGAGTCACAAACGAGTCAGAACCATAGGGATTGAGTTGAACTGAGTCAAAGTGTAGGAACTGAGTTACAACCTAGTCAAAATTACAGAGACTAAGAGATTAATTTTTCCAAAAAAAAAAAAAGAATCTTTCCAATCAGATTCTAAAGATCATACTGTCTCTCAATGATCTGTCCATAAATCTTTTCCCATCAACTATGGTTTCTGCAAATTTTCTTCATAAGAACAACTTGGCACTGCATAAACCCTACTGTTTCTCTTTCATTATCTGCTGATAACTTTTCTTCATTCATTCCGCTTCTCATAATGAGAGAATTTTTCAAGATGACATCTTTTCTCTGCACTATGAATATTCATTTTAAGGGCGAGTCTTAAAGTAACAATAAAGGATGCTGCAATGCAATGTGATCTAGAAGTTACGAATTTAAATCCTGAATTGCTTGTGAAATAAGGTTACATATATCTGATGCTCCCTCAACCCTACCTTGGCTATGCTTCTAAACTGGGCTGCCCCGTTTTTTATGAATATTCCTTTCAGTTCTTCTCAAATCTCAAGACTCATTCACTGATTATCAGATCAGTCACTATTGATCTTTCAATCCCACGGGTCCATCTGTCACCACCTACCTTTACACTTTCTTCATTCCCAATTCTCCAACAGAGAACTAAAGCCTCATCACCTTACTTCCCTCCAAAAGGCTAGACCAAGGCCATGGTGATTTTTATAAAAAAAAAAAAAAATCGCTTTTTTAGTAAATACAGCCGCTTCAGAACTCTAGCCTACGAGTCATGAGATTAGTGCATTATTCTCCAAGTATTCTTAATAATCAAGCCAAGATTGAAATTTAATTGTAATATGCATGATTGAACCTACTTAAGAAAGCAAATTAATTGACATTTAGCTACTTTGAAATTTGAAGTCTAACGTTGTCCATCTGCCAAGCGAAAATAACATCCCTTGAAAGCCGAAGCTCTTGGAAGAATTCTGTCCTAAATCATTAGTAATTTGGTGAATAAGTTATAAATAGGAAAAAATGACTTAAAAATATAATTATTATGGTGTTGTCTGAAATAACACCTAATATTGTGATCTAAGTTAGAGAAAAATGTTCTATGTTTAATGTCTTTCACATCATAGAGTTGAGTTATTAAATGCTGTGAAGCCGTGAAGGTATAATGTCATCTATACTCAAATGAGAATATCCCAAATAAAATAAAAATTATTTTTTTCCATGCACATAAATTTCTCTTCTCATTTAAATGCTTCTTTATATGTGTGGAAAGTGGAAACTTCTCATTCGAATGCTTCTTTGAATCTGTGTGCGCATTCTCCATGGTTATACTATTCATCCCGCTATCATGTCAATCATGCCCATTCTGCAAAATATAACATGCAACCTTACCACTAGGGGTGTCCAAAATATCTCGGTCCAGGTTGTCCGGTCCCGGTCCCGGAATTTTGATCCCGGGAATTTCCCGTCCCGGCCGAGACCGGGACCGGGACCGGTCACACACTTTGTGATCCTGGTCCCGGTCCCGGTTTTTTTTTATTTTTTTCTTAAAAACTAAGTTATTGTTTTATTTTTATATTTTTTATCCAATAATTTAAGTTATCATTTGATAAAATGTGTATAACATATTTAGTTAGAGTTTGTATATATCGTGATACTAATCCTACTATATAATGTATAAAAATAATAGCAAAAATGATGAAGGTGATAATAATAAAAAAATGTTATTCTTCAATTCTAGATCAATTTGTGTGATTATTATGGCCTTATTAGATGTTAAATAATTACTTTAAACACTATATTATAGAAAATTTAACTAAAATAATAATATTTTTAAAATTTAATTTTTTAAAAAAAAAAAACCGGGATTTCTCGGTTTGATTCCGGTCCCGACCGGGATTACCGGGACCGGGATGCAATTTGCATCCCGGCCAAAAACCGGGACCGGGACCGGGAGTGGTGAATCCGGTCCCGGTCCCGAATTTGAACACCCCTACTTACCACAGTGAATCGGCATCGGCTGTATAAATTGCATGACAATAATGCACTCTATTAACAACTAGGTCTCTGAGTCTAGTATTAATGAAAAGACCTTATTCTAATTTCATTGAATATTTTCAGTCTTCCTCCACTCTTTTTCAAAGAACTCCATCCAATGCATGATCAGTTCCTCACTGGCGCATAAAATAATTTTCTACCATTTTTTCTTTTTGTAAGAGATGTCACTCCAACTCTTCTCCCTATATCTTCATAATGGATCTAATCTTTTCTTTAAACAAATTGAATTTGGAAACGCGGGGTTGTGCCTCCAACAAACTTAGATGTTACGTTGAAGATGGGAAAAATATACTCATTAATCTCTGTTAAACCATTTTATAAAACAAACAATACTAATGCATCTTATTCCTTTCTTTATAGAGGAAGAAAGCTATATGCACATCCTTACATATTGATGTGAACCATAAAATTTCAATGGAGCTGAATGAAGCTTAACAAGGAAAATAGGAACAAAGACATGGAACATAGATACATAATGTAAAGTACAATACAACACATATCACTTAAAAGCACCACCACATAAGCAGGAAAGATCAAGCAATAAAAAACAAATAGGATGGACTCTCTCACAGAACAAGAAAAATACAATCATAGAATCCTTCCCTCTATAGATTAAGAGCCTTTTTTCACATCATATCCTGCACCTTATGAACAACCTAGCTTATAACATTCAACTTAATCGAAGAAACCAGACCCATTTGTCACCTGGCAGCCGTACTTACAGTCACATAGCATAGATTATTTCTCCACTGCTATCGATATCAAGGTCGTCAGGATCTGTCTCCAGGTCCTCATCCATGTCATCATCAATATTAAAGCTGCCTGTAAGATATTGGTTGAGAGACTGAGTCCCAGCCGAGGGAATAGTAGCCTCAGCAATTATCTGCATGATTTGTTCGATGCTCTGCATCGGTTGATCAGGCTCTTCAAACTGGTTGTTCCTCGAACCCTCCTCCATGAGATCAGCTGGAAGATTCTTTAGGAACCACTCATGGTTTCTAATCTCAGGCATGGTTATCCTCTGCTTTGAATTGATGTTAATTTCTAATTAGATAATCAAAGCCTTCACCCATCACTCCAAAAGGAACACATATGACAGAATTTGACAAGAGTACAATTAAAAAAATCCAATTCTTTTCAATGAACTCAAGCATATAAATAAGACAAGTAAATTTAAACAGTAAAAACATATTGACCTGTGAAGGGTCAGCAACAAAGATCCTTGATATCAGATGACAGCACTCAGGAGATATATGAACATAGTCAGGAATTGAGTACTGGACATTCAATATCCTCTGCAAGCAGCATTCAAACAGATTAGTTTGGTAACATGCTAAATCATGGTTTGCGCACCCCGAGACAAAACTCCTCTCACACACTTACCTCGTAAGTTGTAAAAGCTATTAAAAAAAGCTAATCCAAACACTTACAAGGCATACTATCTCCATCAAGTTACAATTGAGTGAAAAGAACAGGATCAATTACTTGTATTGTCTTGCGGAAGTTTTTTGGCTCATCAGGGTCCTCAAAAGGATATGCACCAACCAACATGACATATAAAGTTACCCCACAAGACCACACGTCTGCAATCTGAATCATATTTAAGTGAAATATTATCAAACCAAAGTATCTATTAAATAAAGAAACAAATGAAAGCTATCATGAAAGAGATGCTAGTGCATCACCATCAAATCAAACTTCTCATGCACGTATGTGCAGGAGATTAGGTATGGCATTGCCCACAAGGCTGTTAAGCCTCTGCTTCTAACCATAAACAAAAGCTAGTACATGATTCAGAACCACCCACAAAAAATTATTCACAATACCATTAAATATTGGTCTAGTTGGTAAGGATTTTGCCCATAACCCACAAGGTTGTGGGTTTAAATCTTGCTGCCAAAGTAAGGGCGTTGTTAATGAGCAATATATAAGTACCTACATAAACGCTCATTAAGCCTGAAGGCATGCTCTAACTCTAATAAGCCCCTGGTACCTAACTCACCTAAACTTTTATTTATTATAAAAAAATTATGCATGGTTGGCTGATTCTCTAACCATCCCTCTCTTCCCAACACAAACAAACACAAAAGATCATATGATTGGAAAAACATGAAAATACCTATCTAAGTAAAGCACACACCAAATTGGAGGGGAAAAACAAGAGGTTTAACATTAAGCAATCAAAAAATGAATTAAACCCCAGAAATTGCATCAGCTGTCCTTTTTTTTTTTCCCCACCTGATCCTAGAAGCCAAAGCCCAAATTCATGGGTGGTTGCATTGCATCACACAAAACTACTTCCTATCAAACGCAAAAGCTGTAAATTCAGCATTAAAAAAATTAACAATTAAAGATAGGAAATCATCTCAAGTGAAAATGCTCAAAGTCGCTAGTGAGATTAGTTTTCTCCTAGTGATAGAAGTTAAGAATACCTTGCCATCATATTCCTTCTTCAGCAACACTTCAGGAGCAATGTATGCAGGAGTACCAACTGTAGATTTTGGTTGTGAATGGAGCACTGAGGACTGCAAAGTAAACCATGACACAGGATCCCAGGAGATTACAAGTTGATACACCAAAGACCAGGGATAGAGTAAGAAAATATCTTGATCACCAAGAAAATATACTTTTCAGTAAACTTTCTAAACAATGCTCTTTGTCAATTTGAGTGCAACAAGCTGAAATGTCAGTTTGTATAGCTGCAGTTCAAATAAGCAATTTGGAGAAAAAAGTATACCTTCGAGTACCCAAAATCACAAATCTTCAAACGAGGAGCTGGACTTCCATCTAACAATGTGTTCTCCAACTTCAAGTCACGATGGCATACTTGCTTTTGAAACAAAATGGACAGAAAATGAAAATCAATTCAAGGATCTTACTTTGTCTTCTGGGCAATGAAAAAAAATATAATCAAGCAAAGACAGAGGAGGCCTTTGGTACACAGAATACATCTAGGACACCTAGCTATGTACTAAATGCCTCCTAAATGTACTACAGTTATACTCGCATACCATTGCATGACAATAGCTAACCCCTGATATAAGCTGCTGGAAGAAGAACCGTGCCTGCAACACGACACAATTCACATTAAAGGTAACTGACAGCACAGCGCAAACACACTGGTTCAATAGAAAAGAACCTCATCCTCGCTGAACCGCCCTGCATTGCAGATTCGTTCAAATAGCTCCCCTCCAGAAGCATATTCCATTACAATAGCTAAATGTGTTGGGGTCAATATGACCTATAGTGAAAAAGGCAATTAAACTAATCACAATACATCTATGACAGGAAGAGATATCATTGGTAAGGGGTTGTGCAGACCTCCTTAAACCTGACAATGTTAGGATGCCTCAGTGACCTGTGGTTTATAATTTCCCTTTGTACGTTTTCATCTATCTGTTAAGAAACAAGACTATTGATCAATCACAAAAGGAACATAGTATCCGTTTGAGTGCAATTGTACCAAAAAATTAGAAAGTCCACAGCTTAGTATATCAAGTATAATGAGTAGAATAACTTCAAGTGATGAGGAACCACGGGGGAATGAGTATTGAAAGTGCGTAACCTCAGAGGGAAAGAAATTTCCAGGATTTTAAGAAACGGAGGACAGGGCATATTTCAGCAAAAACTTCCATTTTTCCATAGTGTCTTAGTAACCAAGGATACTGCTAATAGTTCTAAGCCATCAATTAATGAGCTATTAAATGCATACAGCAGCCACAACATAAACGCCAGGAAATAAAAGAATAACAATAACTATAAGTAGATTCAAAATTAATTTAGGAACCAACTAATGATCAAACCAAAGATTCAAGACACCACTAAACTACAGTTATAAGTAGAAATAGAAACACGTTTGACTTCCTATGGCGCTGAAGGCAAAGAACTTTCTCAGGGACCAAAGCTCCATCAGTCCATTCAAAAGGATATGATAACAGAATGTATCTGAATCCAGAAACCAAGATGCTTTTAAAAAAGACCCTGTTCGAGGTAAGACTCGTTAATCAGGTTCGTCATCGTAGACTTTGAACTCTTTCGATTACCACAAAAGGAAGTATTTGAAATCCACTTTAGGTAACCACAAATAGAAAAAGACGAAATAATTAGGACACTAACCTTATCACCTCTCTCAATATACTTCACAGCAACGAGTTCCTCTGTCTGCTTGTCCCTCATAAGCCTCGCGACACCGAAATTACCGGAACCAATATCGCGCACGAGTTCATATCGATCGCTATCATGCATGATCGGCATATCCATTCCTGGACCAACTGTGACGGCCGAACGATCCATTTCTGCATCCACTGGAAACCCCGGTATATAGAAATCTCAAAGAAGCTCGATTCTCACATTATCATCTCAACAAGTGAAAGGAAGAACCCCAAAAACCTCAATCAGATCGAATAAAGAAAATCCAGTGAAGTTTGACGTGGTTGAACGTAGACCACTGGATTCGATGAGACGAACAAGGGCTCGAGGTGGGTGAAGAAAGAGACCAAAAAGATGGGTTTGAGCCCGTGAAGCTTCACCAACCTGAATGGGCACTTGAGATTTTATTTTCCGACACCTGCTTATATAGTTTTGGAGTTGCAGAAAGCGGTAAGTGATTGATGATAAGCTCGTGAGTTGTTCTTTCTTCTGCTTTTTTTTTCCTTTCTCCTTCGTCTTCTTCTTCTGTTTTGCTGTCCGTAGATCTTCGCCTACCTTTCCATGCTTCCCTTCTTGGGAGTTATCTTTCTCGATTTTATCCAAAACCTTCCTGAGAGAGAAGGACTAAGCAGATATTTTCATCTGGGCAGAGAAATTATCAGCAGTTTTGTGTCAAAATCAGTGAGATCCGACCGCGAAGACAGAAATAGCCTTGGGCCCTTGGGTTGAAGGACAAAAAGGTCCCGTTAGGTGCGAGTACTGGATTTTAAGAGATTGAAAATAAGATTGACATTTTGACCGAGAAAAAAAAAAAAAAGGATTGACATGGAGGTTTGTTATGTCATAAGAATAAAAAATACGGTTAATTATCAATAAAGTTTTAAAAAAGAAGCGTCTGATATAATTATATTTTAAAGAGGATAAAAATATAAATAAGAAATTAAAAGTGAAGTATCTAACATAAAACAGTTAAATTTAACCTAATATTGTTAGGGGTTTTCTTCTCTTATAATTTAACATCGTCACTCATCTCTAGAGACAACACCTTATACTACTTGGTTAGAGTATAGGGGTATTTTAGTCATAATATTTTTAATCACGTAATAAAAATTACAGTACCAAAAAATGATGGTTTTGAGTAATTCTGTATTACATGAGATTGAGATTTGGATTAGGATTGGAGTTGGGATTCGACTAATTATTAATTTGTATCAAACATAAAAAGTTGGTTTTCCTCTGTCTCAATTCTTAAAACCTTGTACCAAGTCATAGAGTCGGTAATATGGGCTCAACCCATAACCCTCAGGTTTTAGCATGGTTAGGGTGGGAGATTTCCCGGTCCATAAAAGTTCAGGCCGCACAAGCCTGACCTATGTGGCCCGCAAGTTAGCAGCTTGGCCGGCACATTTTTTGTTTTTTCAAAAAAATATGATAATTTTATAAAATCCATAATTCCCACACTCCCACTTGATACCTTCCAATTTTAAAAATACAAAATTTCAAATTCTTTCCTTCTTCTTTAAACTAAATTATTATATTTTGATTAATTAAGGATGATTGGGTGTTTTTTGTTAATAAACTTTAGTAAATTTGATAATTTTATCTCTTAAATTATGGATTTTGTTTTAGAATTTTTATAAATGAAATGATTGATGTTAAGAAAATAAATTTAATAACTATTATATATGTGTCTCAGACTTTCGACCATCTTAAAAAAAATGAAAAAATATTTCAAAAAAAAGAAAATATAGGCCTAAGGGCTGACCCGCAAACCAACAACTGAAAAATGCCAACCCATAAAAATGCAGGCAACACATACCCACACCGGGTAGCCAAGGGTTAAATGCATGCTGACCCGTATTCCCGCTCTAACCAAGATGAGACAAAAGTTATGTGCTTGAGTCTAAATTATTGGTCAACTTTGCGGTTCAACTTTGAAGCCAACGACGAAAATACAATTTAGAAAAGGAGAAATCAAAAGTGGAAAGAAAAAGAAGTTAGGCTTACTAAAGATAAGGTGTCCAATGAACGTGACCTCCCCCCAACCCCCCACCAGCCCCCTTCCCAAAAAAAAAAAAACACGTGCATGCTCTTTCTAACCTATTTTTAATTGAAAATTCATCGTGAATATTTTTTCCAAGGTAATAATGTCTTTTTAAATATTAACAGATAGAAAGTTAAAATTTTATTCAATAACTCAATTAATTTTTTTCATAATTTAATTACTAAATAACATGTTTTATTTGATGGACACGTTTTATTAATGCTTGTTTATAATTGCGATTAGAATCTTTAAAACCAACTTTTCAATCGTAATTTACGTTATATAAAGTAAGAATGTGAGAGAAATTTTGTCTCAATTTATATAAATAAGTACTTTTGAGGTGCCCAATCAAAATTTATTGATTGTTAATAATATAAACAGCTTATTTATTTTACAAGTCATTTATACCCAATTAAGTACTTAAAATGAAATAAACTTTTCTTTTGGAGATTAAACTACGTTGTCAAGGGAGAGAGGGGATAAAAAGGAATTGAATAATTCAAATTGATTAACTTCATTACATAAAATTACAATAAATGGTATTCCATTAAGAAAGGGAGGATAATATATGAATGATCAGAATAGGTTGAGATGATTGATACTCTAGCCTCTATCCTTTATATAGTGAAGTCTGAATAACAGAATTGGTTACAGACCAATATACACCATACACGTAAATAAGAGAGAATCTGTTAAAAGATTTTATAGCTGTAAATGAGCTACACAAGATTTGCATCTACACAGATTTACTAATCATGTGCTTTCTCTAACATTCCCCTTCAAACGAGAGGGTGTGGGACACAAACCGAGTTTGCTTCGAAAATGAGTGAATTGAGTGTGAGAGAGAGCCTTAGTCAAACAATTTGCAACATAATTAGATGAAGGAATATATCGAACATCCAGTTAGTTGCCCTGATAATATAAGATCTCTAACAAAATGTATATCAATTTCCATATGTTTGCTTCGAGCATGTTGAACAAGATTTGCTACTAAAGCTTTTGCATTCATATTATCACACCAAATAACTTAAGGTGTTTAAGAAACAGACCCATTTCAGAGATTAATGAACACAACCATTATATTTCTATTGCACCATCTGTTAAAGCCCTATACTCTGATTCGGAACTAGCTTTGGTTACAACTCTTTGTTTCTTAGATGCCCATGAAATTAATGTTCCACCCAAATACACACAGATTCCTTCCACAGATTTGCGATCATCCACATCCGTGGCCCAATTAGCATCAGTAAATGCTGTCAGCTAAAGTTTGTGAAATGGTTTACTGTGTAAACCAAAATGATAAGTACCTTTAAGATACCTAAATATTCGCTTGACCCCTTGAAAGTGAATATCAAATAGTTTGGCCATGAATTAACTTAGCTTATTCACTATGAAAGCAATATCTAGTCTATTAGTGGTTAAATATTGCAACAATCCAATAGCTCTTCTATATAACGAAGGATCAGACAGAGGCTTCCCATCATAGGCAGAAAAATAGCGCCCCATGATCATAGGGGTAGATACCGAAGCACAATCATACATATCAAACTTTTTAAACAAGTCCAAAGTATATTTACTTTGGTTCACATGTAAGCCAGAGAAGTCTCAACACACCTTTAATCCATGAAAATAGTATACTGGGCCTAGGTCTTTCAACGAAAACACCTTATTTAATTCCAAGATGAAATTTCTAACAAAAATTGGATCATTACCAGTAACTAAAATATCATCCACGTAAATGAGAAGAAATATCAGGCGCTTATGGGTCCGAAAAAAGAACAAAGAGACATCACTCCGAGCATTTCGAAATCCCCAACTCATAAGAACAGTATTCAACCAATCAAACCATGCTCGTGGCGCTTATTTGAGGCCGTAAATAGCTTTTACAAGCTTGCATACATGAGTAGGTTGTCGTGAGCTATGAAACCCTTCTGGTTGTCACATAAACACTTCTTCCCGCAGGTATCCATTCAAGAACGCATTATTAATGTCAAGTTGACGGATCTCCCAATGATAAGTAACCGCAATTGTAAAAATTAGTCTTATAGTTGTAGACTTTACACTGAGTTGAACATCTCCCCGTAATTGACACCAGTAAACTGTTGAAATCCCTTCATAACGAGCCTCACCTTGTGTTTCGAGATGGACCCAGAGGATGAAATTTTGTTTTAAAAATCCACTTTGAATCAATCAGCTTCTAACCATAATAAGGAACAAGTGTCCAAGTCCCATTACGTTGAAGAGCAATAAATTCTGATGCCATGGCAGCCTTCCAATGTGGTAACGAAGAACTGTAGAAACAAAACCAGGTTTAGCCGCAAGAGTAAGTGCAGAAGGGTTTTGCTCAAGATGAAGGAGACCAACAAATGGGTAGCAGGATTTGGTAATACCCGCTTTTGCTCGGGTGACCATAGGATGAGTATTAGTGACTGTTGGGGTGATATTCGAGTTAGGAATAGTGGGTTGAGTGAAGTGGGCTGGGCTTGTGTTTAGGTTAGTGGATTGAGTTTGAGAAGCCAATATTGAACTTGAAATCTGAGGTTGGGTTTGGGCATCTACTATAGGTGATTCGTATAAGGACATGGGCTGTGAGCTATTTGAGCTGGATATCAAAGGTGAAGCGCTAGAGTCAGGATTTTGAAAAGCTGAACTAGGCAATATTTCTGGAGAAGACACTGGTTTCATCACTGGTGTTGAGTTTGTAATAATCATGGGAATTGGATTATCAGCTAGAGGAGTAGATGAACTACGAGCTAAGAAACCTGTTGGGAAAGGAAAATTAGAGGCATACAAAATCACATGTCTTAATACAGAAATACACCCTATCATACTCATACATTTAAAACCTTTTTGTTGAGAAGCTGGGCCAAAGAACACACACTTCTGACTATGAAATGCTAATTTATGCTGATTACATGGCTTTAGGCATGGGTAGCAAGCACACCCAAATGGATTGAGAAACTTATAATCCGGTTCTTGTTTAAACAATTTAAACAAAGGAGAACAATCTTTAAGTACTAGAGTTAGGAGCCTATTAATAATATAAACAGCCATTTGAAATGCCTTTGTCTAGTAAGCTAACAGCATCTTTGCTTGAGCAAGCAAAGTTAATCCAATGTCCACTATATACTGATGTTTCCTTTCAGCTCAGCCATTTTACTGTGAGGTAGGTGTATGGACATGTATACTACATATGGATTCCAGAAGCTTCAGCAAAAGTAGCAATGGGTTTATATTCAGTTCCATTATCACATTGTATGCTTTTTATTGTGGCTTGAAATTGATTCTCAACCATGCTACAAAAATGTTTGAATGCTACAATTGCTTCACCCTTATACTTAAGAGGATATAACCATGTAAATCTACTAAAGTCATCAATAAAATGAATGTAAAATCTGTAACCATAAACTTATTGTATAGGTGAGGGACCCCAAAGATCAGTATGTATCAATTCTAATGGACAAGAAGCATAAGATTCAGAAATAGGAAATGATAATCGCTTTGATTTGCCACATTGGCATGCTTCACATACAAAATTTTCATTAATCTTCACATTGATATTACAGTGATTCAAGATTTGCTTTAGGATCTTATTATTAGGATGTCCTAGCTTAAAATGCCACTTGATAAACTCATCATCCTTTGATGAAACTATGGCCATGTGTGCTTGAGCTTTTGAGATACTACTGTTCATTGGATATAGCCCTGGCCTTAGAGTCCCCTTCATTAGTACTTGCCTGGTTGTTTTGTCCTTCATAGTGCAACCAAAGTTAGTGAAAATAACAGTAACATTATTATCTTCAACCAGTCTATTGACACTAATTAAATTTTTAGTTGCTTGAGGAATAACTAATATTTTCTTAAAGCAGAATTTAGAAACATATGTATTATCAACACCACATATTTTTATTTTAGCACCAATACAAGTAACAAGGTGTGTCTTACCAGTGGTTGTTACATTATCCAGCTGAGAAGCATCAGAAGTAACATGGTGATTAGCACCACTATCCATATACCAGTCCGAATCCTCAACATTTTGAGTGTCTGCATAATAGGCTTGTGCCGAGTGAGTAGGTGGATGAAAAGTATGATTAAATCGCTTGAAGCAATTAGCCACTCTATGTCCCACTTTTTCACATAAATCCTAGTAAGGTCTTCCTCCAGTATTATTATTGTTATGGCTGAAATTTCTTCGACCTCTTGATCCAGCCTCCTCAAGAATTAGTGGTGCGCCCACCTCTCCAAGTTGATCTTCCGGCATTTCTACTCAGGCCTCCTCTAAATGCTAGATTTGCATATAGTTGGATTGACAATGAAGAAAATTGATTTAGTTATTCAATTTAACTTTTAAAAGCCAGGAGAGTCGATTGTACCTTAATCCAAGTTAAGCCAACCAGATCAACAAGTTTTACAACTACTGCATTATATTCTGAATCTAAACCATTCAGAGTATGTAAAATCAGTTCATCCATAGTGATTGGTGCTCCAGCAAGAGCCAACTGATCAAAAATAGACTTCATTCGTGCCAGATAATCAAACATCTTCATAGAATTCTTCCTTGTCTGATGTAACTCAAATTTAAAAATCATAACACGCGATTTCAAGACCGCACTTGTAACGATCTTGCTTCTTTCTAGAGATCAAAAGCTATTTTATAGTGAAGTAATTGTGCTCCAATCTCCTGGGTCATAGTATTACGAAGCCACCCAACTAACATTCTGTCAACTGCATACCATTCTTCATATTCTGGGTTTGACACAGTTTCTTGAGAAGTAGAAATCACACGAGTAGCTATTGGAATAGAAGAACCAGCAATATGGCGTTGCAGCCGATTTCCCTCTGTGAGTGGTAAAACCACCGACTCCCATCCAAGAAAATTAGTCCTATCCAGCTTGATGGGCGTTGTTTGGCTTGAAGATTGAAAAAGGGAGTAGGTTTTGGTGGTGGCAACTGAGAAAGCTTCATTAGTGTTCTGAGAAGTTGTTGACATCTCGGCAAACTTCAAAGAAAATCTCTAATACCAAAAAAGAGAGGATAATATATGAATGATTAGAATAGGTTGAGATGATTGATACTCTAGCCTCTATCCTTTATATAATGAAGTCTGAATAACAGAATTGGTTATAGAGCAATATACACTGTACATGTATACAAGAGAGAATCTGTGAAAAGATTTTACAGCTGTAAATGAGCTACACAACATTTACATCTATACAGATTTACTAATCAAGTGTTTTCTCTAACACATTACCATATAGGTCATTCTATGTTTTTTTTTTTTAAAAAAATACTTATTAACCTTTGTTTAGCACAAAAATATACATATTTCTCATGTATTGCCAAAAACAAATCACACTATTCATACTTATTATTAAATGGCATGACTTAGACACTTAGTATAATTTGATTGATGTTAACTTGAAGCCAAGTTTATAAAATTAACTAGTTAACACTTAATAATATTGATTCTCTGCGCTGTCATACACACATACATATATATGTAGAGAGAGAGAGAGAGAGAGTTGGAAACATAAGTTTATGTCATTTTAATTAATCATTGTCGTGGAGAGTAAAACTCACTCATTAGAAACAATCCAATTTAAGATGGCATATTTGACACTGACAAATTTTAAAAAAAATAAAGCGTTACAAGGCAATTTTATTATAAAAATTTTCATTAAGGGGTAATTTTATTTCAGAAGTGTAAAAAATGGAGTAATTTTACACTGATCATTATTTCAATTACTTTTAACCGTTAATCGACCAAATATATTGAGTTGGCAGTGTACGTGTCAGCCACGCCATTTTTATTAAGATGCAATTTTGCCTCTGAAGTTTTAAATCTAACTTTAAAAAAAATAAAGTAAATAACACATAAACTTTCAGGACAAATTTGAACCTTAATAAAAATGACGAGGGAGGAAATATAAACTGCTAGCTCAGCATATTTGGTCAACTAATGGTCAAAATTAATTGGGATAACGGTCAGGGCAAAATTGCTCCCTTTTTTACACTTCTAGTGCAAAATTGCCTCAAAAAAAACTTTTAAAGCAAAATTGACACTTGGTGAAAATTTCCAAAACAAGATTGTCTCTTAGCCCAAAAATAAATGAAATTTGTATACACGGTATTTTTTACTGTAATTCTATTTCTAAGAAAATGAGGATGCTATGTATAAATTTGGAACATCTATTGTACCTTTTTTCCCCCTCTAATCGGCCCCTACTACATTCATAAACAAAACTATGAAAAATATTTAGAAAAATTTAATTTAAAAAAAAAAAAAAAAAAGAGGGACCCTATGTTCAGGCTCAACCAAAATTATACATGAAGCTCATTCCCAATTATATGGTAAAGTAGTGCACAAGGAAAAGATAAAAGAAAGCAATCGCAATCGCAATCGCAATCCATGTGCCAATGCCAAATCTTAAAGTGACTTGCACATAAAAAATTAAATTAAAATATGAAGATAGTGATAAGTGATGTCATGACAGATGGAAGATTGTAATTTGTAAGGATTTATAATTAAGCAAGCCATAAAATAACTAATTGATGGAACCAAAAGGAGATAATAACATAATCAATATTTAAATCATGTCATTTTATTCAATGACGAATAAAGAATTAAAAATTTAAGTGAGAACTCTGAAGTCTGAACTGAGAAGGAAGTAAACGTACACTAATAAATATAAGTGATAAGGTTGTTTCTGATCCATTCCTGAAGTAGTTAGTTCCCACGATTTAATTGGTTTCTAGTATGACTGTGAGTGACTTGTAATACTTTCCCACTTTGTTTCACATTGTCTCTTCTCTTTTATCAAACCATAATATAGTAATATGTTTGTCTTTGTCTCCTTCTCTGTATATAATTATATATACACATGTCATGGCTCTTATCACAGTATCACACACATATTAAGGACAATAATTTGATCACATTACCCAAAAATTGGGTAACTTTTTTATTTTGTCGTCAAAATTGGAGCATTCAGAGAGCCTGCTTTAAATCAGTGGTATGTTATTCGGTGCGGCCCAAAACTGAATTATCTCGTAGCCCAAAAGGTACCGGATTACAAATCGGGCCTAAATCACGGCCCAACCCCAAAAAATACAAGACATATTTCGGCCCATATTTACCCTAAATGGGGTTTTATTGACTCAATGTGTTATATTGTTCTTTTTACAAGAGCGAGCACCACCCGTAGGGTCATCATGCTTGAAATTATGGATGGAATGTCAACCATATCTGGGTTTCTACTAAGTTCTCATAATAACAGAAAAATCAATGTTCGAATTTTTATTAGAGGAGACATTCATATTTAGTATCAGATAATATTTGAACAGAATTATCTCCAATAACAGAACATTTGTGCAGAAAAAAATTGATGATCACATTGTTTTGTGAGGAGTTCATAACATTGGTAATTTTTAATTTTAATGAAAAACGTTTAAACATTATATGTGTCATAATAAATCATGCTCTTATGGTCCTATTTACAGGGTAAAAAGAAAAAGAAAATTTTTCTGTCCTCTTTATAAGTCGTTTTTTTTAATTTTTCATATAAATGTACAATTTTACCCTTTATTTATTATTGTTTTAACAGTATTCTTATGGGATAAAATATATATAAAATAGGGATAAAGTTGAAAAATTATAAAATTTCTAGGTGGAATCAATGAAAATTAAGATTGTTTTTATTTGATGAAACATATTGAAAATTACTTATGAATAAAATCAGAGGAGTATGTTAAAATGTAAATGAAGTAGTGGTTTAGTAAATGAATCACGACCAACGGAGGTTGGCGCAGATGGGAAAGGCATCTGTGCCCCACCCCTCCATTCCTGGGTTCGATCCCAGAGAATGGAAGGTGGAAATAATTTCTGTTGGGAGCTCTCCCCCCCCCCACGATTCCTCGAAGAGGTGTTCAAATCGATCGGGCCTTAAAAAAGGGGGTGCCAGGACTAGTCGGTTGTCGGGGGCCCATACTGGTAAATCCGGCGTTGGCCTTCAGGTTAACGCCGGATACCTGGAAAGTGGTGCACTGAAGGCCAAAAGGTTCAGCATTCATAAAAAAAAAAAGTAAATGAATCACGAGTTAGGAAGATTATATTAGACCAACAACATAAATAAAATAGTGAAGAAGCGAACCACAAGGCCTAGTACAATTAGCATTTAGTTGGGTTCCTTATTCATTTGATTAGGAGTTTAATCTTTGGCGATGTATATGGAGAGGGTCTCGTGGCCAACACTAACACTCATTCATGAAGTCTATAGTACAAAGGGATTAGTCCCTACTACTGATGGCAGATACCCCTAGCCCAAATAGATAATAATGAAGTAGCGACAAGTGAGACCAAAATGTGCTAGCAAACAGTGTAAGGTGTTAGAGAAGAGACAACAATAAAATAGATACTCCGTCCGATCCATCTTATAAAATGTTTCTAACTAATTCAAGTTTACCAATAAAAATAGTTAAAAATATTAAATTTGTTATAAAATTTAAATGATTTCCAATGTTATCCTTATTAATTATACTAAACATTTTAAATTCTATTATCATATTAATTTCTATTATCTTAGTAAGTCCTTATTAAATATGGACATATATGAAAATAAATATTTAATGCCTATTGAAATTATCAAAACCTCTTACTAAAAATACTGAAAATACTTTCTAAGAGACATCTTATAAAATTGACTGAGGGAGCATAATTCAAAGTAACAATATGATGAGGAGAAAGAAGAAGCATGCGAGCTGGGAATGATTTTACTGTTTAGTAGTGGGATTCCGAAAGCAATCCCAATCCGAATCACAATGAGAGCACATGGAGAGAGTCTCCATTACTCTTCCATTCAGTACAATTCATGATTTGCACTATTATAAAAAGGATCTTACTGTGGATGACTTGTGAGTACTTTTACATATTAAGGGTCTGTTTGGTTTGAGGGGAGGGGAGGGGATTGGGAGGAAAGGGAGGGATTTTATTCCCCTCCCCTTGATTGGAGATACAAGAAATTTAGGAGGGGAGGGGAAATTTTTTGAAATTTTCCCCTCCCTCTTCTCAAAACACTCACCCCCCAAATCGGGGGGATTTGGAAGGGAGCTCCACTGTGTGCAAATGCTCTTACTGTTTTGCCCATAAGTTTTTTGGTTATTTCCAAACTACCCGCTATCTTCCTTATTCTTGCCACCTTCACCTCAAGAAAAAAAACTTGCGACCTTCACGGCTTCACCCACCTCGCCTATATACTCCCAGTGGCTGTCATCCATCGACCTTGGCTTTGAAGCATTTTAGAAGCTTATCAAAGATCTAATATTTAGCTTCTTGACCATGAAAATAAAAGTTGCGATAGTATTCCTCCTGTCTCGCCTCTCTAGACAATCATATAATTATATTTATTATTATAATAATGTTTCATAAAACATATTATATTTATAATTATAATATATAATTTTAAATATAATAATATTTATAAAATATAATATAATCTAGAATACCTATAAATATTATAATTATATTTATAAGGGTAAAGTTGTCCATATAAAAATATTTTACCTCCCCTCCCCTCCTAAACCAAACAAGGTAACATTAAAATCCCTCACCTCTTCTCCCTTTTAATCAATCCAAACGAGGTAATATTAAAATCCCTCCCCTCCCTTCTATTCCCCTCCCCTCCATTAAAATTCCTCCCTTCCCCTCCCCTCCATTGAACCAAACAGACCCTAAATGCTCTTTGAATTTAGAGGCGAGCTTTGGCCGTGATAACTGATAAGTTTTACAAGAACTAACTCATTTACACTTTTTTCTTTTCACTTTTTCCTATTGAAAAAAGAGTTTTCCCCCTGTTCTTCCACGTATATCACAGGAACGGATATTAATTTTTTTTAGATGAAATTAATAAGAAATTAATCAAAAAATAAATAGTGAAAGAGTGGGGTTCATGTGAGGCCGACAGGTGTAGGGGAGTTTATTAGGCCCAAATGCCCGTAATGCCCGTTTGAGCCTGACAAAAAAAATGCCCATAAATTATTTGGGCATCTTCGGGCTGGGCCAAGTACCGGGCAGAGCTGGGCACCGAGCAAGGTGTGATACCCTGTCCATTTGGGCCTGCTCAATATATGTGCATAATTGTATTTAAAAAATATATATATATTGTATATATAATTAAACAAGTATTTACTTACCATTCAATTAGAATTTAATAAATAAACATATTTTGTATTTACTAGGCATATTTTTTCATACACATATTTAATTAAAAAGTGGGTAAATTGAGTTTTTGAAAAGTAAATTATTTTCAAATAATAAGAAAATAATCTCTATTGAATTAATTTATTTTATTGGCCCATGAATTGAATCTAAGTAATAAAATCTTAAAAGAACTAGGGCATAAAATATGTTTTTAAAACACCAAACTATATTTTTTTTGTATTATTATTATTTAATATTTCATTATTTTTCAATTTTTGAGAAATTTTTGGGCACATAAGCCCAGCCCAACCCAACCCAAAATCACTCTAATTTTTATTGGATAGAGTCGGACAACAGATCATAAAATACCGCCGTTCTTTTTCTTGGCTGGGCATTCATATACACCCCTAGATGTATGCAAGAAGAGAGAATTGCAATATGAACCGGCCATGCTGTGAAAGACTAATCGTGATTCCTGTGTGTGAGAGAAAGTTATGAGTATAATGGTAAGATAAATATAAATGACTAGTATATTAATATGCTTCCTTCAGTTTTTAATATAAAATATTGTTAGTTTTTTTTAAAAAAAAAGTTACGGAAGTTAAATAAATTATTTTTAATATATATATATATTTAAATTAATATGTCTAACTTATAAATTAATATAGAGTAAAATACTCTAACCTCCCCTCTGTTTTATCTTAATTACACAGACCTCCCCTCTATTTTAGAAACTCATATAAACCTCCCTTAAAACTAAAATATATGTTACACAAACCTCCATTATAGTTTGAGATTCTATTTCCATCCACCCAAACCGTTAGTTGACCGTTAAGTTTGACTTTTAAACTTTTTTTTAACCAAAATGCCCTTCTTCAGTATTAAAATTATTTATATATATATAGGGGCTAATAAAAATTTATACAACCATAAATTTATTCTATTAGATTCTCTAACTTTCTAATTTTTTAAAAATATTATTAATTTTGATATTATAAATTAATTTCGACTTAAAATATATATTAAACACATATTTTTATCAAATATAATAAACTATATAAGTTTGAGATTATATGTGTCATTTAAATTTATAATTTAATATTTTTTTTCACAAATATTTATAAATACATTTGATCAAGCATATTTTTATTTAAAATCTTGCTTGAATATTCAATTTTTGTGATATTTACATTAACCAATGCTAAAATTATCAAACAAATAACTACTTGTAAAGATAAAAATAGAAATTAAGGAATAGATAAAAAAAAACTCTTAAATTCTTTAAAACAACTTTAGTCAAAATGTGCAAGAAAAAATAAATTTAATTAAAAAAATATATTTTTGGAATCTTTTTAGAATATTTTTAACGGAGTTAACTGTTTGGACTTAAGTGTATGTTTTTAAAATAGAGAGGAGTTCTGTGTAATTAAGGCAAAACTGGAGGGTGGTCAGAGTATTTTACTCATTAATATATAATTAAACGATACACAATATATACTATGATTAAATAGTTTATTTAACTTCTTTAATCTTCCTAAAAAAGTAAATCAAATTTTATAGTAAAGATTGGAGGGAGTAGTAGTATAGAATTTATAAGAACATGTATTTTTACAAGTAACAAATAGAATAGCTCATCTTAAATTGCAGACAATCTATAAGGGAATCTCATTTAATTTTATATTATATATGAATATTGAGTGATAGTAAATTAGTTTTAAAAAAAAACAAAAAACAAAAAAACGATGCTGCAAACAAGACAAATCCTAAACAACAAACGAAGACATCATCCTCTATATGGCCGAAAACCAGACCTAGCTTGTAATACCCCGAAATTTGGGATTTGAGGCTTGGGAATAAGCCTAAATTAAGTAGACTGCTAAGCCCTGATTTAGCAGGAGCCCAAATTTATCCCCTAATGATTTCTATATCTTTCGGGTATTAAGAAAGTAAAATGGTGAATTTTGGAGAATATAATTATGTTTTCGGTGAAATCGCCTATGAGGTAGTAAGCTTGTCATGTGATTTTGAATGACCAAATGATGATCAAAAATTATGAAATTTTATAGGATGAAAGTAGACATCCTAAGCTTTAATTTGATAGGTCATGTGAATCAATTAGAGCTATACACAAAAATATATGAATTTTTGAAGTTAGCCCAGAAAAACTGTGAAATTTCTGGAACAACATGCAAAGATTGAAATTCTGGGAATTTTGTGATTCCATAAAGCAAAATTCTATATTTTTCCTTGAAACTAGACTCAATAAGGGTTCTATAGGCTTTGGAATCACCTCATTTAGATTTTTCTAGAATTAGTTATGATTTTTCAAAGTTTGGGCAGAAATCTGCCAAAATTTTGTAAAATCCGAAATTTTTGGAAAATTAGTAAATGAATAAAATAGAATATATAATATGATATAAGCATATTCCTTCTCCTTCTTCAGCTCATTTCTGCGTGAACTAACTGAACATAGAGAGAGGAAGAGAAAAATTGTAGAGAGAGAAAAGGAGGAGGAAAAACTTACAAAGGTAAGTGATTTCTTCGGTAAATCGGTTCCTAATGCGTATAACTCCGTTCCTAAGCTATTCTTCTATGTGATTCAAGGTTTGGAAGCTCATCTTTTGGTATTTCAAAGGTTAGGGTTTCAGCCAAGAAGAGAAAAAGCTAGTGGGAGCTTGAGGTAACTTCCAAACTTTCGTATATTGCTTATTCTGGCTGTTGTGGGCAATTTAATCGGTGAAATTTCGCCGGATTGCCATTGGTTGTAAAGTTTGGAAATTGAGTTGCCTAGGGGTTATGCTGCCCAAATTGGGTCTTAATGTTAGTTGTAACCTAATGTAATGGTTAATAAAGTGGTTAGGAGTAGAAAGGAACGTGTTTACGCAGCCGAAACCGAAAAACCCCGATTTTCCCTGGAAAACCCATATATTTCGGTCTGGGCTATAAATGGGTCTTAGAGTTGGATTTTCAATGATTTGATGATTCCATTGAGTTTAGGAGGGAAAATTAGGTGGGGTTACAGTTGGGCACTTTTTCGGAAAAGGCCGAGAAAGCATAATTACGGAAACGCCCCTAAAACCCTAAAACCCTAAAAGTAGGGCTGCCAAGGGCAATTTCGTAATTTTACATTGAATTTGATCATTCCGAGTCCGGAAATGGATTCCTTGGGCGAAAATATGTCAGGATAGCCCAGGTTAGAATTTCGAGAAAAGTACAGCCGGACCGGGTATGATGGGGCCGGGTCCCCGGGGGTATTTTAGTAATTTTTCAAGATAGACTTATATAACCCCCAGAAACACTATGGAAGTGTCTAAATAATACATTGGCATTGTAGGATCGAATATGGAGCCCCGAGCTGTTTGCACGTAGATCGAGGCACGCGTTTCGAGGCGGAAAAAGGGTTAAGGTAGGGGACTTACCTTTCTTGCATGTATTTGATATATTTGCTTGTGTAGTGATGTATGTGATTGCTTTACTTGATTGTGTAGAGCATATTTGAATAAATGAAGCTCTGTTTCTGTTTTCGCTGTGGCCATAGTCTTGTTGTATGAAACATTGAGCATGCAGAAATGTCATTATGTGGCATACATCTAGATAAAGCTAACATGTCATACACATAGCATCAATCATGCATGCATTATGGTATCTGTTTCCTACTGAGATTCTCTCGAATCTCACCCTCCCCTACCAACAATTTAGACAGGAGACGACAAAAGATATGCAAACAACAATGCAGAGTATCGTACGAGGGGATTACAGTAGTGGAATGAAGACGAGAAGAAGTCTCCGTTTCACTGGGATGAGTTTAAACACCCTGGTAGCCTTGTGCGGCTACATTATTTGAATTTATCAGGTACGAACCCCTATGGGGGAATTATGTAATCATGCACATATTATCAGTATAGTTATGCTATTCCTGTGTTGCCTATCGAACCGCATATTGTTTTCCGCGAATACTCTGGTAAAGGTGAAATTAAAATAAGGGCGTGACATAGCTTCCCTCCCATGCCCTTTCCATCTTTGGCATCTCCATTACACCACACGAAACTACACTATTTTAGATGTAAAATGGGAGGTGATCCAATTTTTTTTAAAAAAATAACATTCAGGGTCCTAAAATTTTTTTTTTCAGTAGTATTAAATATTCTAAAATAATTTTTTTGGGTACTATGCAGCATAAAATATTTTTTTCAGTGGCATCTAATATCTAGCAAGTTGCATTCTAAAGTATTTTTCTAATGATATTTCGTATCTTGGAGTGTGGCTGAAAAAATACTTCAAGGTGCAACTTGCCAAATACTGGGTGCCACTGAAAAAAGATTTTATGCTGAATAGTTTCCAAAAAATATTTTAGGCCCTAAATGTTATTTTTTAAAAAAATTGAATCACCTCCCATTTTACACCCAAAATGGTGTAGTTTCAAGTAGAGCTGGTAATATGGGTTAAGATCGTGGGCCGAACCCATATGGTTCCAACCTTGAAAATCTGAGACCATTTGGGAGCGGTTTTTTTAGGTCCGAACTCATATGGTCCCAACCTGTGACAGGTTTGATCATCGGGTTGGCGGGCCGGCCCATGTTTTTTTATATATATAAACCAAGAGGCAAGAGGTAAGAGACTAAGAGCCAAGGCCCAATCCAGTACTCCACCATTCAATCCAGTCCACAATTCAGGCGTCCACTCCTCAGTTCTCACCTGACCTCACTGCCTTGATTAGTCGATTTTAGTCTCTTTTTTTTGCTCAAAAGTCGATTTCAGTCTCTCACGCTCTCAGTCTCAATAATCTAATCCCTAGTTCCCTACCATTCTGGCATCCCCTTGTCACCCATTGTCGTCTCTTCGACTGGCCGAGTCCCCAAAGGCCGATTGCCGAGCTGTGCCTCTGTACATCACTGAGAGGAGTCGACGCTCGACAGTGAAGCTCAGATCTCAGTGCTCAAACTCTAACTCTTTCGACTCACGGTCTCACATTCATATCTCAGTGCTCAGTCTCTCCTTCTATCTCGTCGAGGGCTCGCGTGAAGTTGACGGTGATTTTAGATGACGGTGAAGACAACAGTTTGGTGATTTCTGAAGACGGTGGTTTCAAGAAATCCTTGGTTCTTCACTTATCAAGTGTTTGTTCTTCTCATGTACCTTTATTCCTTTGTGATAATCTATAATTGAAAGAGTAGATATGGGAATATGTAGTCGAAAGAGTAACTATTAATTAAAAAAGTACTATGATAATCAGTAACTAGCTATATTCAAGCCCTTATTTGTACGCGTTATTGGATGCTTGGTTTTCCAGTAGAAGATATTATTGATGATGATAATATAATTATATTTACTCATTTACTCATTTATTTAAAATTAGCATAATATTATCTTTCACTTTGTTTTATACTTTTACTATCTGTGACATTGGTGGATTTACTTGCGCAAAAGCAAAGTGATCGAGCTCAAGATACAGCTTCACATCATGCTTCAAATTAAAACACCTTTAATTTTAACTAATTATTGAGTATTGTTAAGTTATACTGATGGCTTGTGGATTTATATTTATTTTGTTATGTGTGGACTTGTGATGAATGTTTAATTTATAATGTATTTTTAATTTTGTTATGATTTAGGTGTGTAGAAAAAACAATCTTAATATATTGTTTAAAAAAATTGAAAAAAAAAATGCAAGTTGGCCTACCCAGCACGCCAACCCAACGGTTATAGGTTGAGTTGGCTAAATGCCGACTCATATTGATACGGTAATTTTAGACTCAAATTCATATGATCTCAATCTATAACGGCTTAGTCTGAACCTATCAGACCAAACCATATTATCACCTTTAGTTTCAGGTAATGGAGTTGCATGGGAGGGAAGCGGGACGCACAAAAGCTACCTGCCTCGTCAATTTACAACTCCCAAAATCTTCCTTCTTACAAGATTCATTCTTCAGCCCCACGTGTACTTGCAATGATTATGTTAAATCGTAAGTTATTAGGCAATACTACCTCCTATCCTAAAGTATCTAATTTTATAAATTACATCATATATTTAGGACCCAAACAAATAAGGATTATTGATATTTAAATTGGTTGTAGTGATCCTAACAGGAACTTTGTTGGTTAAAAAAGACCATAATATACTGCCATTTCATTAGTTATATATACAGTGGTCATTGAAGATCAACATGATTGAGGAGCATGAATAACAAAAAGAAATGAAGTACTAGGTCTTGTACGGAACCAAAAATAAAAACAACAAGCAAGACTAACAAGTGTTAATCTTAATAGAAGGGGTTTTAGTCTTTCAAACACAAAATTTTAAGTTTGAATCCGTATAAATGCAGAAAATCTTTTAGTTACTCTTAAATGTGCTTGACATCCTACTAATTTCAAGAAAAAATATTGTGTTCGTCTCACAATTTTTATTCTTCCACTAGGTGCTTGTCTAGTAAGCATAAAAAAGTGTTCTTTTAAGTACTTTTCTGTAAGTTGAAATAAAACTACTCTTACGTACTTACTCCAAATATTATAAAAATACTTCTAAAAAGTTAAAACAAACATGCTCTATATTTAAGTACTAACTCCTGCTAATAATGATAATAGGGTGTGTTTGGATTAGCGATTGGATAAATGACTTATTTTTACTTAAACTTATGGGATTTTAAAATTAGAAAAGAGTTAGATTGGGTAAAATGATGAGTGTTTGGATTAACGATTGGATAAGTAACTTATGTAAAAGTGAATGATGTTTAGTTTGGCTTTTGCATAAGTGGCTTTTGTATTATTTAAGAGAAAAAATTGTAAAAATTATGAAAAATGAAAAAAATGAAGGATAATTGTGTAAAAAGACCTCATTGGCAACTTAATTGCCAAATGGGACCTAGGAAGATATTTACACACGGAGGGATTTTTTCACAATTTTCTCAAAAATTAACTTTGAAAATTTGGCAATGGTATAATTTTAAATAACATTTTATCAAACTCTAATTTAAATTGATACACTATAAAAGTTTTTTCTATTGTGTACCTCAAGCTTAAATTTTATAAATTATATCAAACTCTAATTTAAATATTAAATCATAACTCATATTTTCACATAACTCAAAATGTAATAAAATAAACTGATTAAAACCTCAATAATAACTTCAATAATCCAAATAAATTATTTAAACTATATTTAATAGATAAAAACACCATATAGAAACTAATTTATGAAAAATTTATTAAAAAAATTGATTATAAAATCATAAAACAACTAAATAATAAATCTAAATTGATTAAAATTAATTATTAATTATTTTCTACATTTCTACAATTATATATTGACACAACTCAAAATTTGTCTAAACTCTTATCCCAAAGTATTCTCTAGCTAGCAGAAGATTACTATCTAAAGAAAGAGAAAATTATTTAGAACATTTTTCATAAAAGAAGTTTTGTGATTATAAGTGATTTTGAGTATCTCATTGATCCCCAAAGATATGAAAATAATCCTATTAATATTATCATATATACACACACACACAAGCCAAATAAATACATAGGTAGTTGGCTAAAAAAACAAATCATACGGAACAGTTAAATCGGTAGTTCCAAAAGCTCCAATAAGTTTTGTTTTCTTGCTTATTGGAATCAAATACTTTTGCTCATTTTAACTGAAACAGAAATGCTGAACCAAACATTGAAAAATGCAGGTGTTATTGTTTGAGATTGATTGGGCACTATAAAAGCCCGATTAAAAACTCAATCGGTTCAAATAAACACACACAATAATATTGAGGGATGGGAACAAATGACGATGGTTGAGTAATCATGTGATAGCCAAGACGCCCACTTCTTCATTGGAATGGGTCTTCTTCTGGACTCTCCAGCCCTCTCACATTTCCCCCCCTCTATTTTTGGAAGAAAAGAAAAATAATAGGATGGGAAGAAAAGGAAGAAAAAATGAGAGGAATACTTAAAAAAAAACAAAAAAGAAGACAAGAAAAGTGTATGAGAAAAAGAGGCATGGAACATATTCCTTATATTAATTAGAAAAAATGTTAATTTAATTATTTGGTTCGTTGGAGAATTATACCAGTGTTTCGGTTTATATTCCAAGTTATCTTTAATTATCTCACCGAAATTAAAGAGAGGTAATTAGCGCAGCAAACACCCTTCCTCGTGAAGATGAAACATTAAAGTACTCCTTTCGATCCTAAGTATAATATAGAGTTGATTTTTTTAGATATATTAAGAAAATTAATTAAATTATTTTAAAATATTTATATTTATCTTTTTTTTAAACATTTTGCTTAAATTATAAAATGATATATAATCTAATAATACATAATATATAATATAATTAAATAATTTTTTTAATTTTTTTAATCTCTCTAAAAAAATCAATTATATTTTATATTTAACACTTGTGAGAGCAGGAGGTACAACCTCCTATGTTTAATTGCATGATAAATTAGACGTTATATTTAAAAATTTAAAGTAATATCTGAACATTTCCCAGGGAAGAAGAAGTAACCTGTTAGAGATACCATTTCTCGGGGCCCTGACCTATGAGAATCTCCAAGGAAATTAACGATTCCTTGAAGGCATCAAACTTTATTGGGTCAAGTCTCATAAAGGAGAGGACCACGCTTTATCAATCTCCTGTCGAGGAATCAAAATTCCACAACTCCCTCCTCAGAAAAGTAGTATGGATATGGATGGGACAAACACCCAAGATAAGATTCTCATATGGATATAATAATAACAATACAATATTTTAATGATTCATGCACCATAATTACCAGGTCAAAAAAAAAAAATGCTCCATAATTCTTATTTTCATATTCCAAAAAAATTATGATCTTCAATTCCAATACAGGGATCAAATCATCAAATTACATTCCATAGAGCATTAACGCAGATAATAATAAAATATACTGAATAAAACATTTAGGGTGGGTTCAAACCATTTAGAGGTTTTTGTCATTAGTTTTTGAAAGGGCCAAAGTTTACTTTAGCTAGAAATTATGTTATTATAAATTATCTTTATTGTTTGAATGAAATAAATATAGGTTTTTGTCTTCAAAAACTTTTTAGTTAATTTCTTAAATTGTCCCTCTTTATTCTAAGTGTTAGACAACTTCTTCCCCCTTTCTTAATATGAAAAATTAATTCTTTGATTTCATAGTTTTAACTTAACTTGCACTTCAATCCCTAAACTTTAACTTAGTATAATTTAATCCCTATAATTTTGACTTGGTTAAAACTCAATCCTTAAACTCTATCTCAATGCAACTCAGTTTATATTATTTTTTAAAATATTGTTCCTTCCATTTTAGAAAATAAAAGTATAAAGACTAAATTTATTTTTCACAACTTAAGGGCTAATATTTTAAATGGTTAAACTATAAGTATTAAGTTACACTGAGTCATCCAACGAGACCTAATTCTAGTGAAAAGAGCTCTAGTCTCTCACAACGTGACAAACTAAGGTTTAAATTCTGCTGGAAATGGTTCCCACATTTAACGCCCAACAATATTTTGAACAAAAGTTACACGAGTCAAAATTTAAGAATTGACTTTTGACTGAGTCAAAATTATAGGTATTAAGGTGCATGAGGTGAATATTTAGGTTACAATTGAGGCAAAATGATAGAGACCGAATGATTAATTTTTACCATAAAAATATCACTAAAAATAGGCATAACAATACTCTTGTATTATTAACAGTACTGTATTACTGCTTCAATAATTAATATAAGAGTCAGTCGACTAATTTGGGGTGATTAAGGAAGTTAAATAATTTGTTTAATTATATCATATGTTATATGATCTCTCAAAAACACTTAAACCTCGTTTGATTTGATCCCATTACACTATGCAATGCGATGTAAAGCGATGTAATGATAATTCAATGCAATATTAATTACAGGGGCTAGTGTTTGTTTGATTTTTAAATAAGGTGCAATGAGTCATTATTTTAACAATTATTTAAAATTAATATATCATATAATGTCAATTTTACCTTTAATATAATCTTTATAGACAAAATAGTTAAGAGCCATCGAATTGCCTTATCATAACGGTCACACTATCTCACCAAGGATCGTCTTATAGCGATGGTTTGGTAGTGGAGGATGGTAATGGTGGTGTGGCGGCGGTGGTGGTGGCAAGTGATGACAATAGCAACAGTAGAGGAGGAGGTAGTGGTGGGGATAGCTCTAGAGAAGGAGGAGGTGGTAGCAATGGCGACAACGGTGGAGGTGGTGGAGGAAGAGGAAGAGGTAGTAGCCGTGGCAGCCAGTGGAGGAGGATGAGGTAGTGGCAGCGACGTCGACGAGTGTGGAGTAAGTAATGGCGGTGGCAACGGTGGAGGAGGAGGAGGTAGTCGTGGCTGCAATGTTTGAGGAGGAGGGGGTTGTGGCATGATATGGCAAATGAAATGAAACAAACATACGTGAAACTAAAGGGTACATTAGACTTTTTTAACCATACAATGGGTAGAGGTGAGCAATCAATGTTTCAGTTCGGTTATGAGTAAAAACCAAAATAGCCAAAACACTGAAATAAGGCATTTAGCAACACCGAATTGAACTGAATTATATCATTAACCGAAATGAAACCGAACCAAAATTTTTCAATTCGGTTCTGTTAGCACCGAAATTATATAACTAATATAAGCCATCTGAAAAAGAAGAGGGGGGGATAAGGAATTAATCTTGATTTAAGATCTGACTACATACTTCCTTACCGAGACAAGGAAAATTTTCGCAAATAATACATATCACAAAAATAAAGATACAAAGGCAAGAAGAACAACCAAAGCCCATGATTTTTCACACACACCAACAAAGATTTGAAACTCAAATGTTGAACAGAAAATAAACCTCAATGACGACAGGTACGAACTGCGAACAACGATGTTAGCGTTGCAACATGGGGCCGTCAAGGACAAACGTGGTTGCGACAAGGGGCTGTCGATGAAGGGAAGATTGCAGCTATAACTACAACTTATAGCTTCAAAGAATACTGCTAGGTTGGGATATGAAAAATGATGTAGATCTTGTGGATATTTGAGATAGAAAGTACATATTAATGCAAGTGACTAGTGAGGATGAAAAAGGTGAGGACTGAAGACAACAAAAAAGAGAAAGAGGAGATCAAGGAGAAGAAGGTCAATAGTGTGGTTAAAGAACGATGTTGGTGGTGAAGTGAAAAAACTAAAGCCTCCAGTGGATTTTGTGGGTGTCTTGTTCTGCCTTCCCTTTTTTATATTTGTTTAGGTTAGTATTTGTATATTTTTTTTAAATGAATATGATTGTTGGGCTTGGGCTGGTAGGTAAAGTGAGATTTGCAAGCAAGGGATTGACATAAGTAGTGAAACCCATTTATAATGTATTTTTTGTTTTCGGTCATAACTGAAATATTTTTAAACACATCAAACCGAAGACCAAAAAAAGCAGTAAACAAAAACCGAGAAAAAAAAGCCTAATTAAGAGGACCGAAAAAAGCAGTAAACAAAAACCGAGAAAAAAAAAAGCCTAATTAAGAGAATCGAAAAAATCGAATTGAGTTTGATTTGGTTCGGTCTTCGGTTTTGGTTTGATTTTGCCCACCTTTAATAATAGGATGGTAATGAGTATTCATAGGGAAAGATATGAATAAGGATTACTAATTTTTTTGTAATAATTATTACTATGGTAAATCCTATTATCATGATAAAGAGCAGTTAAATACTCTTCTCTTAGTAATAGAATCATGATTACTATGCAGGCATACAATAAAGTTGAATCAAACTGAGTCTTTTATATACCATTGGAAACAAACTATTTTAAAGAAAAATAATAAATATAAATATATTAAAATAATTTATTTAATTTTATTAATCTCCCCAAATTAGTTAACTTTTTTTTTAAGCCAAGAAAACAAGGAATAACTTAACGATTTTAAGTTTTAACCAGCCACTTTGGATTCTTCATTCTTTAGAATTGACCGAATCAAAAGTGAGTTGAAACACGAAAGATCCGCCACAGTCATGAGCCGCCCAATTCCATAATGCTATCATTACTTCCAATGGAAGCAGATTTCACAGAATCTTATGCCCCCACTCATTTATTTGACCCCTTTTATCCTTATTTTTAAATCCATTTTAATGGTGACCCAACCAAAACACGTCCCCAAATTACCATTTTACCCTTTACTTCCCTTAAAGTCTTGCATCGCGCTCCAGGATCACTATTGTTTAAGTTGACCTGTGTGTTGCGGTAAACTTGAGCAGACGTTTATGTTGTCCCTTTACATTATAATTATTTGTATATTATATTTTAAGTCAATTGTTGTTAATCTATCTCACCAGCATCACAATCCATTCAAGATCTTGTTTTTTCTTCTATTTTGACCATTCTCTCTTAATTTAACTCCACATTTATTTGCCAAATCTAATTTACTAATTAAATTATCAACTTAATCATGACTCCCACGTTTTATAATATTATCGCCTTCACTGAACAAATAATTCATCTAGCACATGGCCACTATTCAAATACACAAAATATAACTCATCAATCTGATCAATGCCATTAAAACACTATTCATTTGTCGTCTACTTTGTTTGATTTGATTCGCTTTTTCACGGTTTCAATTTAGTTTTTTAATACAGGTAAATAATGTAGTTTTTTTTTTTAATGTTTACCTTTATAAAAATTTAAACTTATCCTTCATGAATTTGAATTTAAAATATAGAACATTATTGATTTTTTAAAAATTCTTTAATTTTGTCAATTTATTTTATTTTATGTCAAATTTAATATCAAATCCAACCAAAACACGTAGTAATATATTGACTTGAATATCAAATCAAAATAAGAATTATATGAAATAAAAAAATCATAAATTGTGTGAGTGAGACACAACACATAATTAAGTTACTTAAAAATTAAATACGGAACTATGTAATCTTTGAATAGAGAGATAAAATGAAAAAAATCACTTACGAAAATCAAAAGAAAAAATATAAACATATTCAATATATTTGCTGTCAACATAAATCAAAATTGGAAAAAGTCTGACCAAATAAATACAGTATAAAATATAATTTTAGTTTCGTTCACCAATTTGTTTATTTAATTTACTATTTAGAAAAAGAAAACATAATCACTTGGTCCGGATATTTTTGATTCCATTGATGCTCGTTTTCTAAATTTTAACATGATGCCATGAATTGTTATAATTTTGACTTGATTAAAATTCAACGCCTAAAATTTGTTTAAAATTTAGGGAAAATCATTGTCAGGTCTCAAGGAAGTAAAATATTGTCAGAAAAGTCCCAAGAAAAACTGAAATATCTGAAAAGTCCCTAGGGACTTTTCTGATATTATTTTCTAAAGTCCAATTACACACATGCCCCTCTTCTATTTCAGCTCACTCTCACGTTTTCAGCTCACTTTCTCTAACGTTTTCAGATCGCAAATCTCTTCTTAATATCTGCAGATTCAATTTTTGCATTGGTGGAGGGTGAAGCTTTGAGGTGGTGAAAGATTTGTGGGATGAGAAGTAAGATAGAAGGAAGAAGAAGATGGAAGGAAGGTGGTGGGATTTTTTTGATCTCAAGCTTCCGCCATTTTTAAAGAAGGAAGGGATGAAGGTGATGATGATGATGAATAGTCCAACCTCATTGTGATGTGAAAACGCTGAAATGGGAAAAAATTAAGTTGTTGTTAATTTCCGCAGTAGTAGTTGTTAATATAACTCTAGTAGTTGTTAATACGAAAAATGAGGTTTGAGCGCCATTTTGCTCTGTTTTCGGGAAAGAAAACAGAGGAAGTGGTGTGTTTTAAGTGGTTGGGTGCTATGAAAACGCTGATATGGAAGAAAAATAAGTTGTTGTTAATTCGTACAGTGGAGGTTGTTAATATAACAGTAGTAGTTGTTAATACGGAAAACGACGTTGGACGCCATGGTGCTCTGTTTTTGGGAGAGGAAACAGAGGAAGTGGTGTGTTTGAGGTGGTGGGGTGCTATGAAAATGATGATATGGAAGAAAAATAAGTTGTTGTTAATTCGTACAGTGGAGGTTGTTAATATAACAGTAGTAGTTGTTAATACGGAAAACGGGGTTGGACGCCATGGTGCTCTGTTTTTGGGAGAGGAAACAGAGGAAGTGGTGTGTTTGAGGTGGTGGGGTGCTATGAAAATGATGATATGGAAGAAAAATAAGTTGTTGTTAATTCGCACAGTGGAGGTTGTTAATATAACAGTAGTAGTTGTTAATACGAAAAATGGGGTTGGACGCCATGATACTCTGTTTTTGGGAGAGGAAACAGAGGAAGTGGTGTGTTTGAGGTGGTGGGGTGCTATGAAAATGATTATATGGAAGAAAAATAAGTTGTTGTTAATTCGCACAGTGGAGGTTGTTAATATAACAGTAGTAGTTGTTAATACGAAAAACGGGGTTGGACGCCATGGTGCTCTGTTTTTGGGAGAGGAAACAGAGGAAGTGGTGTGTTTGAGGTGGTGGGGTGCTATGAAAATGATGATATGGAAGAAAAATAAGTTGTTGTTAATTCGCACAGTGGAGGTTGTTAATATAACTCCAGTAGTTGTTAATGCAGAAAAATGAGGTTTGGGCGCCATTTTGCTCTATTTTTGGGAAAGGAAACAGAGGAAGTGGTGTGTTTGAAGTGGTGGGGTGCTATGAAAATGCTAATATGAAAAAAAAATAAATTATTGTTAATTTGCATAGTAGTAGTTGTTAATATAATAGTAGTGGTTGTTAATAAGGAAACAGAGGAAGTGATGTGTTTAACAAGTTGTAAAACGTTTATTAACACCATGTTGAATGTGTTTGACAATCGGCCACATGTTTCTGATTGGAACGAAGTTTTGTAATGTTACGTATGGAAAATGTTGTGTTTACAATGCTGAAAGCATTTATTAACAACCTGATGAGTTTGTTTTACAACTTCAAGGTGTAGCGATTTTCTTTTGCTTCACCACAGCGAAACAAAAGCAAAATGACATAAAAAATGGCCTATTCTGACCTCGTTCGCTGTTGGTACCCCCCAGCGAACCAGCAGCGATAACACCTGATTTCCGTTTTACAACGCTTGAAGCGCTGATTTACAACATGTAAAGCGTTCATTAACAACCTATTGAGTTCAATTAACAACATCTCCCTCGTTTCGCTCTGACAATGTTCTCTGACGTTAAGTGTTGACAATTGAGCTGTTTACAACCCGTAAAGCGTTCATTAACAACCTTTTGAGTTCAATTCACAACCTCCCCCTCGTTTCGCTCTGACAACGTTCTCTGACATTAAGTGTTGCCAAATGAGCTATTTACAACCCTTAAAGCGTTCATTAACAACCTTTTGAGTTCAATTCACAACCTCCCCCTCGTTTCGCTCTGACAACGTTCTCTGACGTTAAGTGTTGCCAATTGAGCTGTTTACAACCCGTAAAGCGTTCACTAACAACCTTTTAAGTTCAATTCACAACCTCCCCCTCCTTTCTCTCTGACAACGTTCTCTGACGTTGTGTTGCCAATTGAGCTGTTTACAACCCGTAAAGCGTTCATTAACAACCTTTTGAGTTCAATTAACAATCTCCCCCTCGTTTCGCTCTGACAACGTTCTTTGACGTTAAGTGTTGTCAAATGAGCTATTTACAACCCTTAAAGCGTTCATTAACAACCTTTTGAGTTCAATTCACAACCTCCACCCATCGTTTCTCTCTGACACTACGTTTTCTCACCTTAACTGTTACCAGTTGAGCTATTTACAACCTGTAAAGCGTTCATTAACAACCCTTTCAGTTCCTTTCACAACCTCATCGCGTGACTGCAGCAATACTTCTGATTAGGCCACTCACAACAGCTGAATTGTAGCATATTTTATCAAGTGGTTGACAAGTCGTTAGCCTATTGTATGAAGTACGTTAGACACATGCACAAGTGAATGGTAAGTCTCCCATGACTTTATAAAGTGCACACCTCACCACTGTCACCTAAGGAACCCGTGATTTTGACTACTTATAATGCCTATTTTATTTCAATTCCTGCTGCAAAATTTGACAGCAACTGATGCAAATTTTCACAACTCCTAATATATGTTTTCACAACATAATGAGTTTTTTTCACAACTAATGCAACTGAAGCAAATTTAAACAACTAATGCAACCTCATTTTCCAACTTTCTCTGTTTTGTTTTCCAATAACAGAGCATTATGACACCCAAACCCATTTGCTGTATTAACAACTACTTCAGTTATATTAACAACACCAACTGCATGAATTAACAACAATTAAATTTCTTCCCATATCACAATTTTCATAGCACCCCACCAACCTGAAAATCAGCCATTCCCACTTTAAAGGTATCATTTCCTCTGTCACCTCCCCAAAAAACAGAGCACTATGACATTAACACTACCCAACCTCATTCAAATCCCAACTACAATGCTCAAGCTCATAACTTTACCTAAATCATGTTATTACTCATCTACCTCCTACCAATTTGTCCACTATTGGCCCCAAGCACCAACCTTTCACCATCATTCAATTTCACTTTATCCAAATATCACACAGAACCAAAAACAAAAAATTCAGTTTCGTGTTCTACCTCTGTATCAGTACGTGGAGCTTGCAAATTTGATCATTTACCAAGAACTTCAACATTACACTTGATCCCTTCAATGTTGGAGTTCACACTAGTCCCTTTCGCGTCATTTCTGTGTCTCCGGAAAAAAACTTGCGCCTTCCCTCCTCTTTCTGAAGCTTCCACTTTTACATTAACAAGAGGGGTATGTGTGTCATTTTACATTGGAAAATAATATCAGAAAAGTCCCTAGGGACTTTTCAGATATTTCAGTTTTTCCTGGGACTTTTCTGACAATATTTTGCTTCCTTGGGACCTAACAGTGATTTTCCCTAAAATTTAACCCGGTACAATTTGATATCTTTCATTAATTTCAACTCTTTAAGGCACTGGTTTACCATTATGCCCTTATATGTGAGTTCACAACTTTTATATCTCTATGCTATATAGATTAATTTATATCTTAATTTAAATTATATAATTTATTAAATCCACTTTCCCTGACATAACGCCTAAAACATAATCACTTGGTCCGGATATTTTTTATTCCATTGATGCTCGTTTTCTAAATTTTAACATGATGCCATGAATTGTTATAATTTTGACTTGATTAAAATTCAACGCCTAACATTTGTCTAAAATTTAACCCGGTACAATTTGATATCTTTCATTAATTTCAATTCTTTAAGGCACTGGTTTACCATTATGCCCTTATATGTGAGTTCACAACTTTTATATCTCTATGCTATATAGATTAATTTATATCTTAATTTAAATTACATAATTTATTAAATCCACTTTCCCTGACATAATTAAGTTGATTAATAGTGAAATAATAATTATTTATTAAAAGTCAAATATTGCCTATTATGCATTAAAACATTTAAGAAGTATATTTAACAAATATCAAGTAGGTTTGTGGAGCAAGTGGATCTCACTAGTGCTTCTTATTCGTCTGCTAGCAGCGCAGCCCAGTCAGTCTTGCAGCCCCTTCTTCCCTCCGTGAACATCGCGGCGCATGTGTGTGGCAGATTAACGGAGACCTCGACGGCTCTGGTCATGTGAACTGTAGCTAGTCGATCTCACCGACGTCCCTCCCTCATTTTCCTTTTGTCTCTCCCGCCGTCATCCTTGGTTGCTTCATTTATGACTCTGTGAGCAATTTACTTAAGCAGCCATATTCAATTTAAGATTTAATCTCAAAGCAATTTCTTCAAGCTACTTTGTCTTTGCGATTTAAAGATCCATTGGCATTTTTTTCAAATCTTAATTGCGTTATTTTAAATGAATTGCTTCTGCTCCATGCCCCTCGCAAACTAGCTTTTGTCTTCTACGATGTCGAGGTTATGGTTGTGAGGAAGGAATAGACTTCGGGTCTGGTCTCCATTTTTATTTTTCGGTGAGGGCATTGATGGAAATATCATAAAATCGACAGCGTTAGTTAGGCAAGAATTTGGACTCCCCTCCAAAAAAAAAAAAAAAAACTCAATTTAGAGGGGACTAAAATAAGAGGAGAAAGGGGTAAATTTTTGTTCCCTTCCCCCTAAAATTCCAAACCAAATAAAACAAGAGACTCATTTTTTCTCCCTTTCCATCCTCCAACCAAACAAGTCCTAAGTTACACCTGATCATAGTTCAAAGACTACATTTTAATTAAGTCAAATTTTAGAAATTACATGAATAATGTTCTCAATAAAAAACGGATTAAGGTGTAAATTTACCAACGAAGTTTTGTCCAAGAAGCGTCTGACACAAATATCTTTTAAAAGGGGTAAAAATACCAATGAATAATTAAAAAGGGGCATTCATCACAAAAACGGTTAATCCGTACTAACGACATTAAATTATAAGAGAGAAAAACCCTTAACGGCGTTAGTACGGATTTAACAGTTTTTGTGGTGGATGCCCCTTTTTAATTGTTCATTGATATTTTTGCCCCTTCTTAATTGTTCATTAATATTTGTACCCCTTCTAAAAGATATTTATGTCAGACGCTCATCGAACAAAACTTCATTAATAAATTTACACCTAACCCATAAAAAACCATGAATTTCATGGTTTTCGCAAGAATATGATGTGATGATATGAGTAAATAAAGCAAGGAAAGGTGGGCATTTGCGGAAATATAATTTAAGCGCGACGAATTGAATGCGTGGATTCTTTAATATTTTATTTATTTTTTTGATAAAATATTTTATTTTTTTATTTATAGTCAGAAGGTGCGGATTCTTGAAATGGGAGCATCCGACAAAAGCAATGCAGATGCGGGAAATGGGAGCCATGCCCATCCAATTGAAATAGCAGTTTTTAGATTATGATGATAATCTAATAAAAATTTAATAATGCCAACGAATTTCAATTCTTTGCTTTGGTAAAAAAATTAAATTCTTTGTTTATCTCTAAACATGTGTTGTGTTCTAAATTTTAACACATAATTTTTTTTAATAATATTTCTGTTAGACAGAAATGTTAAACAAAAGCTAAAACTAAAAAAATAATTCTTATATAGTAGTAATTCCTCCAATCCTAATTATAAAACAAGTTTGATTTTTTTGGAAAAATTAAGAAAGCTAATTAAATTACTTTAGATCATTTTTATTTTTATTTTTTCCTCTAAACTAATTAGTTTGACTAATAAACCAATTGGCAAAAAAAAAAAAAACTAATAAACTAATATATAATCTAAGGATACGTAATATATGATATGATTAAGCAACTTATTTAACTTCTTAATCTCTCCAAAAAAAAGTCAGTTTTGTCTTATATTTAGGACCGGAGATAATAATAAATTTTACCCTTTCTGTCTGCATAAAATTTTTATAAAGACAAACAAACAGATGTCAAGGAAATACTAATTATAAAAAATATGAATATTTAATGATAAAATAATAAAGCAAAAGATAAATTCGGTGGACCAAACCGCAGAGACAATCTTAATTCTATGTGGACGAAAAAACAAGGAATCTAACGGTTGTTAAAGCTTGTCGTTTTGGGTTGATAGGATAATTAAAAATAGAAAAAGCATCTTTTATTATGTTCTTTGTCCGTGTTTGAGAAGTAGATTTGGGATGGAATTTTTTGTTTGATTATTATTATTATTATTTGCATAAGATTTCGTAAGTATAGAAGCTCGTAATTTGATTATAGTTATATTATTTATCATTAACAAACATGTAATTGAAACTTGATAAAGACATTACATCTTTTGGTCAAGACATTACTGAAAGAATGCATATTAATTACAGAATTTCCGGATAAATATTTTCAGAATTTTAGGCGTGACTATGTAGGGTAATCGATCTTAGGGCGGTTCAAAACCCTCTTCTTCCTTTTGTAACTGTTAGATTAATATTGGAATGGTCTAAATTTAATTTTATACAAAATATTATTTTTATTTTAGAATAAGGTATATCCAAAATAAAAGATTTACTCGTAGATACATTCATGGTTGTGTGGTGATGAGACATGAGGGATTGGTTGGATTCACATAAGATTTAGAAAGCGTCAAATGTTCCAAGGGGGGAAGAGGTATTCTTTGAAAACGCATATAATCCTAATCTTTTATTTTTTTCTGAAAAAAAAACCAATTTCAAAGAATCTTTTTAGTAACTTCCAGTCATATATTTGGGAAAAAAAAATGTTTGCATTTTAACATGCCACTGGGTCTAAGTGGGTACTTTTTAATTAGCTTTTTTTTTTTTTTTGCCAAAGTACTTTTTAATTAGCTACTCACTTAGTTCACAGGGTTTTTCTAATCTTATTTGAAGGACAATCTGGTATTTAAATGTGAACATTTCTTTTAATGAAGATTTAAACTTTTGTTCTATGTTAAGAGGTACTAATCTCTTTTGGCCCCTAAACCTAAACTGTTGGTAGGTTTAAATGAATACTTAATTTATAATATTGTCTACATTTTTTTTTAATTTAGAAGTTAGATAATTAATTTGTAACTATTAAAAAAATTAATTAAGTTAGTTATTTGTAATAAATGTGTATCCGTTTCTTTAAAATATTTTTTAGTCAGTTGCATTTGAAACTACCCTTTGATTAAAGTTTTCTTGATGTTTGTAATTAATAGCCAGAATTAGAAAAAGAATTATAAATTTACAAGATAAAATGAAATGAGATATTATATTTAAAATCAATATTAATCCATTTACTAACTCCTATGTTTAAGATCCAGCAGCATTTTTCACAAGAGTATGAAATGTTGATATGAAAATTAGTAATTCTTTTGTGAAAATATTTTTAAAATTATAAGATTTGTCTTGTTTTTAACGAGACATAAAATATTATTTATCTATTTTTTTCATTTTCAAAAAAGAATCTGCATTGGTATCCATTTAAGCGTGCTGGAATCTCTGTTAACACCCAACATAATCCCACCATAGCGGCCTTCTACTTTTCAAAACGTCCCCCACTTCTTCTCACTCTCTCTCTCTCTCTCGCGCCAATCCCACTTTCTTTTCTCTCTCTTTTTCCCCCAATCCCACTTTCTTTTCTCTATTTTTAAAAATACCCAAAACTAGTTTAACCATATATGTATGCATATACATGTAGATATAATTTATTATTATTAGTTGATATATTATAATGTATTATTATTTGACCCTACCTCCTTACTTGCTACGCTATAGCAGAAGGATATAGAATAAAGTGTATAACGTATTCACAAACAAACGAGGCTGTTCTTCAAACTTCAGCCAACAGAAATATGGTCTAATTTTAAGAAAGTAAATTAATCTATTTCCTTTTGGGCAAAAAAAAAAAAACAATTAATCTATTTACTCCCAAAAAAATATTTCTTGATGCAGGTTTCTCTCTCTCTCTCTCTCCAGTAACCACTTTATAGGTTAAATACGAATAAATGTTTATTTATGGTAAGTAAAACCCATTTTCATAAAAAAAAAAAAAAAAAAGGAGTTGGTTAGTTTTGGAAATCTTTCAGAAGCATATGGCCCTGACATTTTTAAAAACACTAATAATGAATCAGGATTAAGTTAAGAATCATTGTCATTTAAAATATAATATTCTAATATATTAATTTATACCCATTATCTATATATGGATCTTTACACATTCATTGTCACTGTCGGTGTGGGAGCCTTGACTCGGATGCATGTATTTCGATTATTAGAAATTAAGATATAATGTCGGTTTATTAACTATCTTTTATTTATTTTAATGAAATTTTTGAAATTAAAAACTTTAACACAAACCAATAAGTTGCTGGTTGAAGTAGTAGACAACTTCACATTTTATAAGGAGAAGAACATAAATTTAAATGTGAAGTTATACATTGGCTAAAGAGTAGAACAAATATCCGCTTATAAGGATCTAAATACCTTACCTCTCGACTTATTTTGAAAACAATGAGGGGTAATGGACATAAAAGAGAAAAAATACTAATAATAATTAAATTATAAGAGCACAAAATATAAAAAAAATACTTTACACAAGATTTATTTAAATTGCTATTAGAGTGACACAAAAAGGAAAAAAAAATACTATACACAAATAATAATTAAATTATAAGAGCAAAAAATTTAAATTAATCTTAGAGTGAGGCACTGAGGTGTCATCTCTCGACGTGTTCTAAAAATCATTAATTCAGAAAACCACTTAGTCCTTCAAAAATTGAGTTAGAAATTGGAATGAAGTCATTAAATGTAAGGATTAACCAATTAAATGACTAAAAATTGGGATTGAGTGTAACAGAATTAAATCTATCTAGAATAAATAAATAATTTTCTAAACAAATCCAAGATTAGAACATTTTATTGAGGAGACGAGATAAATAATTGCCAATTTCGATAACCCTAAAAATTGGAGTACACGTGCCTAGCAAATGTCATTTCCGGACATTTCATCAAGTGATCTGGTCCCCTCCCAACACACTAGGTATTAGAGTTGATAATATGGGCTCAATCCGCAAGTCCATGGGTTTTGACAAGTTTTTCAAAACCCGTAAAAATATGGGCCGTACAAGCCCGCACCGTATAGCCCACGGGTTGACGTTGGCTAGCCCGCAGATTGACTGGTTGACCCGCAAATTTTTTTTTTACATATAATAATTTTACAAAACTTATAAGTTTTCCACTCCTATCTTGGTATCTTCCAATCCAAAGAGAAAAAATCTCAGCCTCTTCCCTTCTTCTTTAAACAAAATTATTATATCTTGGCTGCTTGAGGATGTGTTTATGTTTTGTTTATAAATTTTAACAAATTTGATAACTTTATCTCTTGAATTGTAGATTATGTTTTTAAATTTTTATAAGAGAAATGATTAATGCTAGGAAGGTAAATTTAATGACTCATATATATGTGTCTCATAGTTTCAATCCTCTTTAAAAAATAGGAATTTTTTTTTTCAAAAAAAAAAATGTAGACCCACGGGCTGGCTCCCAACCCGCACACTGCGGGTTAGGGTTAGCATTTTACCAGCCAGCAGAAGTGTGGGCCGCACAAGCCCACACCACGCGAGCCAGCCCGCAACCCGCGGGCTGGCCGGTATTCCGAGCTCTACTGGGTATCATAGCAAAATATTTTAATTATAAGATTAAAAATTTAAATTGGTAATAGAGTCAAGCACCTTGATATCCACTCCAGTCGTAACGTGTTTTCAAAGCCGGTGATTCAGAAAATCATTTAGTTCTTCAAAAATTGAATTGGAAATTAAAATGGAGTCATAAAATGTAAGGATTAGCCAATTAAATGATTAAAATTTGGAATGTAGTGTAATGAAATTAAATCTAACGAAATTAAATAAATAATTTTTAAAAAAAATCCAAGACTAGAATATTTTATTGAGGAGAAGGGAGGCAAATAATTACTTTAAATTTGGAGTACACGTGTCTAACAAATGCATTTTCGGACATTTCACGGAGATCCGGTCCGAGACAAAGAACCGGTTCGGCAAGGTCAGATGTTAAAAGATTAAATACGCGACGACCCGAAAGTGACTTTATCAAAACCCGTCCAAAATGGGCGTTGCTCTTCCCACTACCCACCTCTGCCCTTTACTTGCGCAGAATCTCGCTGTTTGAAAAATGAAAATTCTCATCTCTCTCTCTCTCTCTTCATTTTCTTTCTTCTCAGTCAAGTCTATTTATCCTTGATCACATTGTCTCTTATATTATTCTATAGTGGTCCTATAACCATTTATTCCCCTACCGATATATTGCTTTTCTGCCCTTTACAATTTCGTCTCATTTTCTCATAGAATCTCCAGCTGCTAAGCTTACCGTTAGGAGATCTGAATTTGAGGGGTGTGAAGGATCTGAAGATGGGTTCGGTTCCTCCAGAACTGAGCTTGGATTTGTGGCCCACTTTCGTTCCCAAGACGATCAGTGATTTTCTCTACGAGGTTTCCGCGATCGGAAACGCCGCCGACAAGTTGTCGAGGTTCGATGAGTTTCTCAAGAGACTGGAAGAGGAAATGAGGAAGATCGACGTTTTTAAGCGTGAGCTTCCTCTCTGCATGCTCCTCTTGAATGATGGTTGGTCTTGATTTTTCTCTTTCACTTCTGAATTTCATTCTCTCCGAATTGATCTCTAGCTGTTTGATGATTGTTCTGTTTGGTTCTGTTTGTTATGATCAATGGGCTTATGTATCGTTTTTGTGTATGCCTCTCTGCAGCAATCTTGACTCTGAGGGACGAATCCTCAAAACTTAGGACACCAATTTCTCAGCCAGTGCTGGAAGAATTTATTCCCTTGGCGAAAGAATGTGACCAGAAAAAGGATGATATGAAAGAAAAGGAATGTAGAGATAAGAAGAATTGGATGAGTTCTGTTCAGCTCTGGAACATCGATAATGATCCCACTACTAACAATGCTTATGAACAAAGGCAACACTATGAATTAGAAACCAAGGTAAGATAATTCTTGGCAGAATTTCATGGATAGTAGATTTAGCATAGTCATTTGTTTGAACCTTAACAATGATTCTCACAGAGGTTGCTTTTGTTTTGTTTTTGTTTTTTCCTCCTTGATCATAACAGAAATGTGAAGACGAAGGACAATCTGTGCCTTTGGACCCATTTCAATCTTGTAGAAAAAGTGATAATGGGTGCAGGGCTTTTTTGCCTTTTTCATCCTACCCAAGCATCCCTGTGACACCAGTGACAACTAAGGAAGAAAAAGAAGACTCCATTAATGATCTTTCTCTTATGACTCCTGGTACAAGAAATTTGAGGGAAGGTTCTGGTTCAAGTGGATCAAGAAGTGGCTCTAGCAGAGCAGTTTCTTCCCCGACTCCTAGTTTACAGCCAATTATACCCACAGGTCATCAACAGCCACAGAAACAAGTTGCCAGGAAACAGAGGAGGTGCTGGTCACCAGAGCTGCATCGACGATTTGTCAATGCTTTACAGCAACTCGGAGGTTCTCTAGGTTAGTAATCTGCTATTGCAAGTGAAAGGATCAAGATTCCCCTATGTTGAAATGAAACCATCAAATATTTAATTCAATATAGGGTTTCATGATATTCTTAGTTTCTCATGGTGGGACATCATGGGTTACTGAATGAATGAATGGAGACGAATGTGCTTACCTAGTATTGAATTGTGTGGCTGCTGGATTCTGAATGTTCTATACTGTGACTTGGATAGGGTTAGGGATCAGGCAAAAGAGTGAAAGACAGATAAGAAATATTGTGTACTGCATATCATCTGCCAACTGCCAATCTGAAAGTTCCATTTGAAAAAAAGATTTGACAGATCTTAGTACTTTCTGTTTGAGTTGCTTGTATCTAATTTACAATTCTGGGTTTCTTCAATGCAGCGGCAACCCCAAAACAAATAAGAGAACTCATGCAGGTTGATGGCCTGACCAACGACGAAGTGAAAAGTCATTTACAAGTGAGTTAATGGTGTTCCAGTTCTCCTTATTGCTTGATTTGTTTCTATAATTCTTGGTTTGGCATGTCTATTGAAGTTTGTATTCTAAGTTTTACATGTCTATTGAAGTCTGAGATGGAGACATAATATGGCTACTGGTTTTTGCAGAAATATCGACTTCACACTCGAAGAACACCAGCTACCACAGCTGCAACTGCTAATCAATCTGTAGTTCTTGGAGGTCTGTGGATGTCCCAAGATCAGCAAAATGAATCCTCCAAGGCTAGCAGTTCTGGTTCTGGTTCTCCTCAAGGTCCGCTCCAGTTAGCAGCATCTGGTGGAGGGATGTCTCGAACCGAAGGTGACAGCATGGAAGATGATGAAGATGAAAAATCTGAGTGCTTTAGCTGGAAAAGTCACACTCACAGACCTGGAAAAGATGTATAGATACGCTCCACCATGGATTTTGCAGATAAAAATATACATGGGAGGAGTTTTACAACTACATAAGTATAATACATCATACTTGAAAAAGGAATAAAGGGATCTATGAATAGAGGCTACTGAAATTTTGCAGGACTAGCTTTCCTTATATTTATCCAACTTGAGTTTTATTATATGAGAACTCCAAAATAAAATTCATCCATGCCCTCCTCACCACATATCATCAAGTTCCTTCATTTATTTGTCCAATGTTATAGATCAGATACTCATTTTAAGACCCCAATTTTTTAAACTCTGGATGTTTCATTACTTTCGAATGCAGACTCAGAATTTGTTAGGCACTTCTTGGTTAGATTTACAGATTTTGCTTTTCAATCTTTTAGATTTGGTGACTGTTGTGGAAGATTTGCACCGTGATTTTTCTCTTCCTTGAAATTACATCTAGTCTTTGTCCTTAAGATGCCCTTTCAATCAGTCATTTAATAAGAGATTGTGGTCTATCTTTAATTTGACAACAAGCAGATAACTTCTCTGAGGTTGACAATAACTGAGCATCCACCTGAAAACCATTTTTATCTTCATTCTACAGACTTCTCTAAACATCATAGTATGTACTGTAAAAAAACTTGATCCCACTAATAAGAATCATGATTCAAAAAGTGAAGCCCATCAAAAATTTTTCAGTCACCAACCAATCAACTTAATTATACAGCTTTAAACCTGCTCTAAACTTTGACCTCGTCAAGAGGACAAAATCTCCTGTATTTTATCTTTTTACCTAACCTTGGTGATATCCTACTTTCTTTTTCTTTTATTTTTTTTTTAAAACTAATAATAAAAATCAATCCCCAAAATCCAGTTTGTTCATCTGGGTTGAAGCCAAAAAGAGTCACTTTCATATGCAAAATAATAGAGAATCTTTCAGACAAGATATAAGGAAGGAGTCCCACTGTGATATCCCGCGTTTTAATTATGGAGTATAAAAACGATTGGGTGAAAATGATGGAACCTATCTCTCATCATCTTCTTCTTCACATTCCCCATCAATATTTTAAAGTCACTGATTCAGATTTCAAAATCTTTTGGAAATATTCTGAGACTTGGAATAAGCATTAATGCAGGGAATAGAATATCATGGAGGAATAGAAATCAAATGTTAGATAAACTAAAATATAAGTGTGTGGTCCCAGATAGAGAGAGAAATAATTCATGAGAAAGATTCTTTTGAAAGAACAGAGCCAAAGTGATACTTATCCATGGCATGCTGATATGTATAAAGAAAGAGAGGATTCGTATTAAAAGAAGAAAACGCAATCTCAAAGAGTGTTCTACACACAGTGAGAGAGATTTCATGTAAATTTGGCAAAAAGTGGATCAAATTTCCAATGTATGTGTCAAATCGCTTCTTATTTCTATGTTTTGGATAGAAACTTTTCATAGAACTTTCATGTAAAGGAAGAAGCTTGTTTCTTTGGGTCTGTTCTATCTATTACTATTCTTTTATTGTCATGGTTAATTTCTTATTCAAGTGTTCCTTTTGTTGAATTGATGATATACATATATTATTGGTCTTCCTATTTTTGATCCAATATTATCTCTTCCTAATAAAACTCTTGCAAGCTTTCTCTTGAACAACAGATAAATGATTTAATCTTCTTCTTCAATATTTTTTTTATTTTTGTTGAAATTTTATTGAAATGCAAAGGAGTTATGTATAGTTCAATCTTTGTTTTACAAGAGTGGTGCCTAAATTTTGAAAACAGAGAATCCTACATAATTTAACTAAGATGAACATAGGCTTCAAAATAAGTACAATATTAATATACTTTTGATAAAAGTTTAAGAAAATAGTGTAACTGACTTTCAATAATTTTGCCGAAGTGAAAAATCATATATGTTTTTTTTAAAAGTATTTTTATTTATTATTTAAGTTAAATATAATTCGATAAGAGAGTGTCAGAACAAACACAAGGGAAATTGCATGAAAGTTTGTCCGATTATTAAATCTATAATTAGATAATTCTTGTTGGGTAGGTGATAGTGTTTGGTTTGACCAACCTTATCATCCTTTTGCCCAACAGATGTTTTTCATCCTATCTTATTTGTCACGGTTCCAAAGATAAGATCAGAATACTATTATACACATATAGACATACATGCACAAACAACAAATAAAATAAAATATCGGTTGGTTTTTAATATAAAACTTAATTAAAGAGTGGATCTTTATTTTAAATATAATACATATGTTTTATATTTATCATTTTTTTCCTAATTTACTCATATTAATGCTCCCTCAACATAATTAAGTAAGAGAGACATGAAAAAAATTAAGGGCAGTTATTAGAATGTTTTAGAAAAAATATGACATATAAACTAATTTAATTAATTTTTTTAATCTAATTGAATTAAATAAATATTTTATAAATTAAGGGAGAGATTAAAACATTTGACAACGGCTCACCGTTGCAAATTTATACCCACAAATTTCAAAAAGAAACAAAATACTCAAATATTGTAACCTAAGAAATGGATTAAATGGCCAGTTAACCCAATAACAGTGGTACAAGTTTACAATGCTACATGTCACGCTTTCATGTGGCCCTTGGCTCAAACGCGACGTTTATATGTTTGAGTGGGTTAATTGATTGTATTGAAAAAGCTAAAGAAATGGCCAAACTGTAGTTTCCAAAGTTTCTAATCCCAACTTTGGGAGATCATGAATATATATCAAATTAAAAAAATATATTTTTTTAAAAATGATATCATTTGAGCTTATTACTCCCTCTGTCCCTATATATAGCTTCAAATATCCAATTCACGGTTATCAAGAAAATAATTAAAATTAGTTAAAAGCATTAAACATGTATTTTTTTAAAAAAAAATTATGCCCTTAGTTGTAAAGAGGATAAGTAAAAGAGACAATAAATGCAATAAATACAACAAGGGGTAAAATTGAAAAAAACACAATAAATACTTTGACAAATCTAAACTTAAGCTTATATTTTGGGATGGACCTATTCTCAAATTTAAAGTTTATATTTAAACATGGAGGGAGTATATAGTAGCATATGTATTATAAATTTAAGATAATAATATAGAGTATAATGTAAATTTTTTCTTTAAAAATTATTAATATCTTGACATGAATATTGTTTTGGTGGAGGAATTAAATTCTGTAAATAAAAATTAAATAATCTTCATTCATTGCTTGAATTCAAAAATTGCGTGGTCCATTCAAATTTCATGAATTTTATTACCACTTCCTTCCTTTAATATAAAAGTTTGTTGACTAATTTAGGTGGATTAAGAAAATTAGTTATATTAGTTATTTATGACAAATATAGATTATTCTTCTTCAAATATTATCTTTTATAATAATTAATCTTTGATAGCAACTCCTTACTGAATGTAATCAATAAGATACTTTAAGAAAAAATTATAAATTTAGAAAACAAAGTATATTAATGTCTTATATTTAGGATTATTATAGTTTTCTTTTCCATTGTCTACTTATTATTATTTTTGTTAATCACATGTATCCTCCTATTGAAACAATCTTGTTTGAGATACTGTGGATTTGTGACATCTGTTTGTGAGAGAATAGCTTTTCCGGTAGACCCAACCCATTGGTTACTATATCACTGATTACACGTGTAATAGCGGATCCCGATAAATAGGGGTCCAAGGTTTGGCATACGTTCACATGCAGTGAGCTGAGTCAAGCTATTAGGATTTGGGCGATTAAAGCCCAAATATAAAGCCTGGGCCATATTTCTAACTAGGCCCTTGAATAATGAGCTATTTGAGCAGCCTGTTAAGCCCATGTCTAAAATTCATTTTTTTTTTAGCAGCTCTAAAATTACCGTGATAATAGAACAAAGCTTATTATCTGTAAATGCTCTGACCTCTAATGTATTATATTATCCTTCCTATATCTCTCTCTTTTTTTTTTCTGACAAATTGTTTAAGTGAGTTAGGTCTTGGGAGGCCTAAACATACCTTTAGGTTCAAATAGTGCTTACTTGAGCTACCTCTATGCTCACATATTGTCCATCAATTATCTTTCCCATTTATTCTCTTGAAAGATTCAATTTCACAATTTTGTCGAATTATTTATACTGAAAAAATTGGAAATAAATCCTTATTTAAAAAATTAATTGTCGAATGGGATGTAGAAAAAGGTCCCATTAAATGGGATTCCAATTTTCCCTAGATTTTATCATATTCATTTATTCATTATGCTTACTTCACTCCAATATGATATCCAAATCATCATATTATAAAATTGGACATAAAAAATGTGAATGATAAGGCCATAAAAAAGACAAAATTGCGGTTTAAAATTTGTATGACATGAGTTTACGCAAATAAGATATTATACTCCCTTCTATTCTTAATATAAAATCTATTAAATTGAATTATAAAGTAAGTTTTGTATTAAGAACAGGAAAGAAGTAGTATAAGATAAGGCACACAATACAATTTTATTTAATACTTGGACATGGAAATACACAATTAATAGTAACTTGGTTTAGATAATAACAAATTAAAATACTGATATTATAATTGCATGAATTAATTTAACTGTCTCATAAGTGAAGGTTCATTTTGCATGTTTATTACAATTATAAAGGTTTTAAAACAAAAAAGATTAAGAAATAGCCATTTTCAAATAAATATTAGTGCAAATTACAAAATGTAAAGATTTTTAAGCAGCACAATCAACATATTCTGATGTATAGAGCAACGCTTGAGCTTGCATGTTTGAGATGTGAGCCCTAACGAGGTTTAGGAATAAAAAGAAAATAGTAGGAATGGGAAAAATAAGAGCCTCAAAATTTTAGTCAAATCCACAAGTAACGGTATATGAGTGAGTCTTTGGGCGCGAAAACATCGAAATACAGTTACTAACTTCAGGGAAAAGACTGAGAGAGAGAGAGAGCTTTCTTCATTTCACAAAGAAACAGAGATTACTTTCTCTCTGATCACATCATAATCGACAGAGAGAGGATCGAATAGAACAACAACAAAGAATCGAGAGAAGAAGAAAAGTCAAAAAATGGCGCAGGCACAGGCTCAAACATTCAAGGAAGAGAAAAGCAATATCCAAGAAACTCCTACTACGCCCAGTTCCACATTCAAGTTGAATGCTCAGGCACCTGAATTTGTGCCCAGATCGCATACGCAGATACCGATGTCCGGTTATTTCTATCCATTCTTTCAGATTCTTGGTGCCTCTAGTGCTTCTGATTGGTTCCCTGTTAGCGATCAGGATCCTTCTTCTCGTTTGATCTCGACCACCAATGTGGCGCTCCCCAACTGTTCGAGGAATGTCCTCACTCACGATCTTCAGCAGAAAATCGTCAAACAGGTTTTCTTCCGCTCTTTCCTCATCTTTTTGGGTTTCCGTCTTATTCATATTGATAATGCTTTACTCAATCTGTTCTGGTATCTTCTGTTTGTGAATTATCTTTATCGCCATGACCACGGGTGTGTTGCCTTTCCACTGTTTTCAGATTTTATGTTTCCCTATTGTTTGGTCTTGATCTCATAAGGTATTTCTTGTTGCTTTTGGCATCTGTTCTATTTTGCTTATGCATGATCTTTATCGTTGGGCGCCGCCATATGCATTGTCTTTTTAGTTTTTGCCAGCTTTTCTTTTTGTTCTTTTTCACTGTCTTGGATCTTTATATTTGGGTAGAAGATCAAACAGGTTACCTAGCCCTCTTTCGTTTTTGTGTTGCCATCTTCATCGGTATTTTCTAAATGATTTCTTATGGCTTGTGTCTTCTGTTCTGTTTTGTTTCTGAATAACCATTACCATTAATTAAGACCACATTTGCCTTGCCTTTTATGTTTCTTTTCTTCATTCCTTTTAATTTCTTGGATTTTATAATTGGTTGGAAGAATGTTTTTTGAAGCCTTTCCTTCTTTGTTAGTCTTGAATTATTAGAATATTTTCAACATTTGCCATCATTTCGTTTTTGGATAATATTGATCTTGACGATCCTATATGCATCGCGACTTTACTCTAATCTTGGGGTTTATCATGAATTTCCTTTAGTAGATTCTCTTTCCCGATGTTATTTAGAATTTGAATTCATTAGCTAAAAAATGCTGTGGATATATATAATATTTTAGTTACGCTGTTCATCAGTTATAAAATGTTATGGATATAATATATAGGTGGAGTATCAGTTCAGTGACATGAGTTTGCTAGCAAATGAATCTTTCCTGAAACAGATGAACAAAGATCCTGAAGGTTACGGTAAGGATTTTAGAATCGTATTTGTCAAAAACTGTTCCTTTCCTACTTGGGATAATTCATGATTGGTGGATGTTGATCTGTTTAACAGTTCATGTATCCCTTATTGCTTCCACAAAAAAGGTGAAGTCCCTTACTAGAAACATTCATCTGCTTACCCAAGCAATTCGTTCATCTTCAAAACTTGTAAGTCTTTTGAATGGATATGATGTGCTTGCCAAGATGCTATTAGGTCCGTTTCAGCTTGCTCTATGATGTTTTTTTTTAAGGTTTTAAGTGCTGATGGAAAGAAGGTTAAACGTAAACAACCGTTCACTGATAAGGAGAAAGAGGAAGTGCAGGTAATGCTATGTCATTGGTTTTTTGTCTACTCGGCTCATCTTAAACTGACTAATATACAGTGATATTATTTTTTGTTTTGCAGTCTCGTACTGTTGTGGTAGAGAATTTACCTGAAGATCATTCCCACGAAAATCTTATGAAAATATTTAGCGTCATTGGAAGGTGGATTTCATTCGTCTTTCAAACTTACATTCTTGCCTTTTCTTTCATTTCCTAAAGGCAGTAAGTGATTGATGCTTCATCTATGAACAGTGTGAAAACAATCAGAATTTGCCATCCCCAGGAATCAAGTTCTCCCAGATCAAAGGGTGATATCCTCATTAGTAACAAGGTATAGAGAATACACCATCCTATGTTTGTCTAGGAGAAGTTCTGAATCATTAATGAAGAGACATGTAAGACAAATAAATAATTTAGCATAACTCACCTTTGACATGCCTATATGTCTATTCTTCATTGGCTTGTGGGGTCTACCTAAGAATTTTATGATTTGGTGGTTAAAAGGTACTTGATCTTTTGTTACCTTTGTTTGCTTGTGCATCTCTTTTAGCTGCATGCACTTGTGGAGTATGAGACATCATATCTAGCTGAGAAAGCGGTGAGTCACATTCCTTGGAAATTTATTGTAAAGATGCATAGTATACATCTCTTTTTTTCTTTCAACAGGAATTAATTGATCAATTGATCAGGTTGAGAAGCTAAAAGATGATAGGAATTGGAGAAATGGGATGCAAGTTAGGTTGCTGCTTAGGTGCTCGGTACATATACCTCATATCTGTCTTGTTTCAGATTTTGTGCCCCTTGAATTTCTCCTCCTCCTCCTCCTCCTGACGGGTTTTCATGTAAAATTTGCAGCCAAGATCTGTTTTGAAGAGTAAGAAGTCGGAATTCGATGGATTTCTTGAGGAGAATGAGATGCTAAATTCTGAAACTGCTGAGGATTCTTCTCATTCAAACAACAATGACCATTTTATAGTTCAGACAAATGTAAGTGTCATTCCATGTTAATACTCATTTCTTCAGAGGCTAAACTTTAACTGTATATCTCATTTTATATCTCAAATACAAAATAAATGTGGGGCGTACTTAGTTCTTTTGAAAAAATATAAACAAGTTGAAGAAGACATAGATGCAGTCCGTCTAATGCTTGTTAACAAATTCTTCCAAAATATATATACTATCTGTGGGGACATTGAAAAATATAGCCTCGGATTATTGCCTCTCCCAAAAGAGTCTTTCTAAGTGCTATAATTAGTTGACTATTCTAATTAACATAGCCATATCATGCAAACTTTTTAATAGAATTCGCCTCTTTAATGTGAGACCAGCAGCTTGTTTGATACAAAGGAAAAGAATAGAAAAAGAAATTTTTTAATAACATTCTTATCCTTATTTTACAAACGTAATAGGGAAAGTTAAGTATTATTGAATAGTAATAATAACAAGATGATTATAAACATAAGAAAAAGCTTTACTTTCATTACCACCTTCATCTCACCATTCCAAGATGAACTTGACTTTGTCTGAACATGTCCGAAAAGAAACATATCTATGTTGTAATTTTGGTTAGGGGGAAGAAAATGGAGCGGGGTCAAAGAAAGGATGGGGAAGAGGACGAGGGAGGGGAAGAGGACGGGGATTGCTTGCTCTGCCATGTCAGCCAAGCAGCAGCCCTGCTGCTGTTGTGAGTGAAGGAGGAGTCTCTGCAAAACCCAACCCCAAGGGCCCCCGAATGCCCGATGGCACCAGAGGCTTCACCATGGGAAGGGGCAAGCCTATTACTTCTTCTTCAACCTCTTCTGCTCTACCTCAAGAGTAATAATAATGGCGTATGGAATAGTTTTGTTCCTCCAATTTTGATCTCTTCTCTCTGCTTCCATGAAATAGTTTTGTTTCTTCTCTACTCTTAGTGCTCCTTTTTTTCTCTTTTGTGTAACATTTGCTTTTACCCATTGTAAACACTTTATTGTAGCAGTGGATAACAGATTTTCGATTTTCCTTCTAATGCCAAATAACCCTTGGACTTGTCAATGTATGCTTTTATCATCTAGCCAGAAAGAAAGAAAAAATTGCTATCAGATCATACTTGTGCCATTTTACATATTTGTTGGAGTATGTGTTGAATTTCATAATTATTTAGGTGGCTGAGTGATTAAGATTGGAGCTTGGATAGCAGATAACATAAGTTTGATTCATATCTTTGTGATAAAAATAGAAAACACAGTCCCATTTTCATGGAAGGAGGATCTAAAAGTTTTGCTCACTTACTGTGGAGTTGTTAAAGAATGAACTATGAAGGTGAGAGGGATAGGAAGAGCAGAAAAGGCTGGCAGCGCATATGTTGTAAATTTGTATGCTGCGTTTCACTTTCTGTTATTTTGTAATATAAGGCAAACATGCCCTGGTGAGTTGAAGGTTCCATTAATTGCACACATGCTTGAAGCATGATACCAATGTAGGAGTGGTGTTGAAGATATGATGCATCTATTGAGAAATACTACATCCAATTCTTAAAATTGTACTACAAACTAGATCTTGTATTAAAGAATGGAGGTAGTAGAGTTTTTTGCTAAAAGGGTGTGGCAAGAAACTGGTCCCTGAACATGCTTATAAGAACTTACTATTAATAATAAATGGCTTGAACTTAACCTTAATCCTACTGGTATTGATTGTTGGGAGACATGGGATACATTTAAAACTTGTCGGCCCCAAATAATTGTGGAAAGTTCATTATTCACACATCATATTTGAAGGATTTCGGAAGTATCTGAAATCCGTTGGCTCGCTGAGTACCCACAAAAGATCGGAGCACCGATACGGACTCCAATCAAATTTATATGACAGATTCACCACCAGGAGAAGAGAGCTAAAGAGAACAGCTTTTAGGAAATTTTCCATCGTTTTTGAAAATTGACTTCCACAAATTGATATAATCTCATATCTCATGTATGGGAAGTTATCACAATTTGAATTTCGAATTATAAGAATAAGATTCCTCATTTGGACCCATAGTATTCCTTATTTACATAATGCCCCCATTTGGGCCCTAATCCACCGATTCCAACAATATTTAACATGTGTGAGGACCTTTAACAAAAAAAAAAAAAAAAACATTTGTGAGGACCACCTGATGAGCTTTGCAATTAATCTAAAAATGGTGGAATGGTACTGAGAGCTTTTATGACTTTGTGTTTGTGGACATTGATTGTTGTATAAAGGCTCAAGAAAGAAATGTATTGAAAAGTTTTTTTTTTTTTTTTTGATAGACATACAATAAATAGAAACAACAACAACAACAACAAACAAAACTACAATTAACCCATATCTAAAAGTATCTTCGACCGAATACACACCGGTGGTTCACAAAACCAGACAAGCCCTGCAGCTACTCCCAGTGATTCCTTAGCTAAAATATCCGCCACTTGATTGGATCTGCGGCCACACCATTCCATTGATACATCCCAGCTTCTACCCAGCATTTCCTGAATCTGTCCGAGTAACTGAGCTTCCATGTGATCTTCCTCCCAGCCACCCAGTATCAGTTCCAAAGCCTCCAAACAGTCCGATTCTATCACTATTCGACGCTTCCCCGAATCCCAAGCCATCTTAAGCCCTATCATTACTGCCCACATCTCAGCATGGAGGCTAGATCCTCGTCCCAAACCATACATAAAGCCGGATAGCAATTTGCCTTCATGGTCCCTCACGATCCCTCCACATCCCGCACAATCTCCTCCCGAATTACACGCGCCATCCACATTTACTTTAACCCAACCAACATATGGAGGTTTCCATAATGTACTCTCTCCTGTCTCAACAAGGGACTTACATAACTTCATATCAGCCCATCTTGTTTGAGCTCTAACTTGATATATCAACTGGTTGGCTGCCAAGGTCTGACCTTGAAATACTCCCGAGTTTCTATTTAGCCAGAGCTGCCTACAGAATATTGCAAACCAAACCGGCCAACTCACCCCTTCATAATCTTTTCTCTGTACTAAATTCCATCTAATCCATGCGCTTATATCCGTAAACTCATAAAACTTGGTACTCTGTGCCGGAGAATCTGAAGTCTTCGCCCAATAACCCCTTGCTAGGCTGCAGTCACGAAGAACATGTAACACACTTTCAGGCACCGCTGCACACATAAAACAATCCTGCTGTACTTGCATTCCACACCCCGCTCTCCATGAATTCGTCATCAATCTTCCGCGAGCTGCCATCCACAAAAATGTTTTACACCTTTGTGGAGTTCGCAGTTTCCATATTCTTCTCCATAACCCACGATGAGGTGAATACTGCTCCCCCGCCACAAGACCATATGCTGATTTGATAGTAAACTCACCACTATTCGAGACCCGCCATATTGGTACATCATCCTCAGATCCTCGAGCAGACGGTGTGACCCTCCGTAAGGCATGAATCACCGAGAACGGTAAGAATGAATCAAACTTCGCCCAATCCCACCCACCTGACGAAGTGACATATGAACATACCGGATCTGCTAGCATGTCATCCGGAATATCTCTAACACAATACCTCAGAAGGCTATCATAGTGCGGAAGCCATGGGTCCGTCCAAAAACGTACTCGATCACCCTTTCCAATCCGCCATCCCACACCATCCTGCACCCGATCCCAAACGTGCCGTATCCCCTTCCATGCTTGAGACCCCGTCCTCACTTTCTTTATGACTGGCAAGATATCTTCCCCACATTTATATTTCTCCCGCATAAACTTCACCCATAAGGTATCCCGCCGCTTCACAAGACCCCACCCTAACTTCATCATAAAAACTTCGTTCTGTTTACGTGCGTGACGTAATCCCAGGCCTCCTGCATCCTTCGGCTTACATACTTCATCCCATGTGACCATTGATGGCTTCCTACTAGAACTAGAACTTCCCCACAAAAAACCCCTACACTTCTTATCAATTTCGTCGCAGGTGGCTGATGGTAACCATGCTGATTGCATGGCGTAGCTCGGGATTGATGAAACAACTGAAGATACAAGAGTATGACGGGCAGCCATCGACAAAGTATTCGCCTTCCATCCCTTCAAACGATCTTCCATCTTATTGACTAGATACCGGTACGTGTGCTTTGACACCCTCTCATGATGTACAGGGATACCCAGATATTTACCAAGATCCGCTGTTGGTGTAAATTCTAGAAAAGCACTGATCTCTGACCTTCTTGTATGACTCACGTTCCTTGAGAAAAAGATTCTGGACTTGGCTCCATTCACTCTTTCTCCTGATGCAGCGCAAAAATCATCTAAGCATGCTTTAATAATTGCTGCTTGATCAAGAGAAGCTTCAGCAAACAATAATAGATCATCAGCAAAAAATAGATGTGAGATTGCCACCCCATGCTTCTTTAACCTGAACGGAATCCAATTCTTTACATTCACCTCCGCTTGAATAAGATGGGCCAATTTTTCCATAACTAGTACAAACAGGTAAGGAGAAATTGGATCACCTTGCCGAACACCACGGGACGGATTAAAAGATGGTCCCGGCTTGCCATTCCACATAACCTGCATTTCGGGGGTAGTAAGGCAGGCAGAAATTAAATCTATAATTTGCGACGGGAATTGTAATTCATGTAATCGTGCCACCACAAACTCCCAACGCACACGGTCATACGCTTTCTCAAGATCAATCTTCAAAGCCATAAATCCCTGTTTCTTCTTTATCGTCTTCATCGAGTGCACAATTTCCTGAGCGAGGATAATATTATCAGAACTCTGTCTCCCAGGCACAAAACTACACTGATTTGGTGAAATAATCTGTGGCATAACCCGCTTCATCCTGGTCGCTAAGATTTTTGTAACCGCCTTATAAATAACGTTACACAAGCTAATAGGTCGAAAATCCCTAATGCTCTGTGGGATATCAATCTTGGGAATCAAAACAATGTAGGTCCCATTAACCCTCCTAACCTCATTAGGTCTACAAAATATATCTTGCACCATCTTCACCACCATCCCCTTTACGACATTCCATTGGTTCTGGAAAAACAACGGGTTCAAGCCATCTGGACCAGGGGCTTTAAGAGGGCCCATGCTAAATATTGCTTGTTGCACTTCTTGTTCCGTAACCATTGCCCCCATCATTTGTAACAAACTCTCTGAGATCAACGGATATGTGCCACCAAAATCAACTTCTCCATTCTGATTATGCTCCTCCGTATATAGATTCTGAAAAAAATCCGTTCCTTCCCGTTTAAGGTCTTCCTCACTGTAGATCCATACCCCATCATCCTTCTTAAGCGCTTCCACTTGCTTCCTCCTTTGCCGACTATTCGTAACTGTATGGAAATACTTTGTATTTTTATCCCCATGTGTATACCAGTTACATCGGGACCGCTGCAACCACATTAATTCCTCCTGAACCAAACACTGTTCTAGCTCCTCCCACACCAACTTCCGTTCATTGTCCCCTTCTAGTCTTTCATTTAAATCTTCCAATCTATGAATCAATCGAGCTTTCCTGTGATTAATATTCCCAAAATTCTTCTGATTCCAATCTGTTACTTCTGCCTTGAACCCTGCAATATTTTCCTCCCAAGACCTAGTTATCCTCCACGTATTCTCCACCACAGAAGAAAAAGAATCATCTGTAATCCATGGCGCGAAAAACCGGAATGGCTTCCGTTGCCTGTCTCTAGGTCCTCTCACCCATCTCAATAAAAGCGGGCAATGATCAGACTTGTATTGTGGAAGGTGCAACAAAGATACGTTTGGAAACATGTCAAACCACTGCTTCGTTGCTATAACCCTATCAATTCTGCTAGCCGATCCATTCCTCTTCCATGTAAACTTAGGTCCTTGAAACACCATTTCTTCCATCCCACTTTCCCTCAACCATTGAGCAAATAAATTGTCATGGCGACTTAATACTCGTGATACCGACCTTCTATCCTCATCCCGTAGAGTCGCATTGAAATCACCACCCACGCACCATTTCGTCACGCCACTCACCCTAATTAAATTAAGCTGCCGCCATAGTTCTCGACGTTTTAAATAATTCGGATGTCCATACACCACCGATAAATCCCAGCTCGAATCCTTACCGGCATTAAAGACCCCATGCAGAACCTGTGATTCTTTAAAAGTAACCTTGAAATTAACATTCTTATTCCAGAAACACCATATTCCACCACTAAACCCGTTTGCCTCGACTACCTCCACATTCTCCATTCCCAAGCGTCTGCCAAGTACTCGTGCCTTCTCTCCCTTTTGTCTAGGTTCAAGAATAGCTAAAAAATCAAATCTGTAAATCCTCTTTAACTCAGAGATCAATCCTGCAAATAATTTACTCCCAGTACCACGAGAATTCCAAATTAAAATATTATAATCCATAAAAAACATTATTTAAGAATTTAAGCCCCACTACTGCTCCTGATCACCAGACTTCACCGCATCACTCATCTCTGTATCACCCAACTCATGTAAAATAGAAGACTGACTTACAGAGAATTTAGCTTTACTGCCTTCTCCAGGATCCCATTGATTACTAGCCCCCATATTATCATCATTCCTCCCTTTTTGTATATTTAATTTCCCTTGCTCCTTCTCTCGTTTTTTCATTGTAAACTCACCTCCTGGTAGCGCCTTGCTATTCGATACACTCGGTTTGGCGGACACAGGCCGAGACTTGGCATTCACATCGGTCTTGACCCCACCATGCAACTCCAAATTATTGCTCTTCACCAACCCCAATCTTGCTTTTGCCTCCATAATTAAACCCATTCCAGCTGGCCCCTCCACTTTATTAATCATCTTCAATGGCGTATTCGGTTCTAGCGCATTCGGTGCTACTGCTGAGTCCGCAATATCCAGCTTGGTCCCACCACAACTTTGACTATGCCTTTCTTTGCTAGGATCCGATGCTTCCTGCTTTTTTTCCACACTTCTCGCCTTCCTTTCCTCCTTCTTTACACCTTGGTTTGTTACCTCTTTTAACGGCTCTCTCTCCCCCAAAGTCTTTGCTGTCCGAAAATCACTCACCCTATCTTCCTTAATCAGCGCATCAAATCGAGACCCACGTCTTTCCGTCACAGAGGAACTCCGTTCACCTGAAGCAGAGTTTTTTCGTTCGTCCCTCTGTCCAGCTAACCCAGCCATAGCATTATATCGATACTGTCTTCTTGGTCGCTGTACTAGAGTCCAGCTATCAAAACCCACCCCTTCCATGTCCTTAGTCCCGCTACTCTCTCCATTCCCAGTTGCACTCCTATTTCCAACCCCGACCTCCGACTGATGCCGTTCTTCATTTTTATTTGCATTCTCACTCGACTTACTACCCACAACAGGCTCATTAGGATATTGATCGGTCTCTTTGTGCAGACACTGTTGAACGTCATGCCCATATCGACCGCATTTAAAACAAATACAATGTATACCTTCATACTGAACACGGGTGACTCTACCGTTAATCAAAATGAAAGGCCTCAAAGGTGCAGCGAGATTCAATTCCACGCATATCCGAGCAAACCTTCCTTTCTTTCTTTTAAGCGTAGCCACATCAACCTTAATCACTTTTCCAATCTGTGAGCCTAAAACAAACAGCGCTCCTTTGTCATAATAATCTAACGGAAGTTTATCAAACCGAATCCACGCAGCAATCTTGGTCACCTCCGCTTCATCTGGATCAAAGTCTTGTTTCCATGGTTGCACCGACACATAGTGATCAAATAATAGCCATGGACCACCGGTGAGTGCAAGATCATAATCTCTTCTATCTTTAAATTGCACCACGAAGAAACCAGCACCCACATCAATTGATTCAACTTCCCCGTTCTTGGCCCAGAACTGTTGAATTTTCTTTGCAAAATAAACTGGATCAACCATGCGCCCCAGAAGTTTGACTATCAGTGCACTACGCCATTGCTTAGCCAACCTATCCCTTTCTTCCAGTGAAAAAATCACATTCGGACCCAATGCAGTCATCTCAACCTTAATACGGTCCTTCCACCCATCTCCATTCCACCAGTCCTCTTCCTCTTCTGTATCACATCGCTCCTGTAATACTGCTTCTTTAAAAGACCTCCATTTGGTCTCTGCCTGAGTCTCTGTTACCTCCCTAGCTCTATCGGAATTGATCTCGCCAATAACATGGGCTTCCTTCTCCGCGTCATGCATCCATTCTTCATCCCTGGACACCAGTTGATATCCTCCTGTGAAGCCACCATCACCCGGGTTAATCTTTTTTCTACTACGATTCAGAGCATCACGCTCCTCCGTCGTCGGCGCCGGAGGACCTCTTTCTCGACTCCTTTCTCTCTCTCGCTCACTCATCTCTTTAACAACTGTTTTGCCAATTCTGACCAAGGCTCACAAGTTTTTTTCTTTAATAACAAGTAAGCTGTATAAATTTATTATCATTTCCTGTTTTGAAACTTGTCATCATATTCTTCTTAATTATAGGTAATCTTTTTATGATTACATTTCTTTCTTTTTAGTAACTTATCGCAATTTTTTCTTTAAGACCTCATAATAATTCTCTCTTAATTATCTTATTCTCTGTTTTGATTTTTGATTCTTGATTCGATCCCCTGAAAAAAGCATTTGATATTCTCTACTGAATTTTACAGACTTGCGGGGGAAAAAGAAGCTGTAAGAATCTGACTCCTCACCACTGATACATTTCATGCTTACCGCCCTATCCACTTAAGATTGATCCATCCCTATCTCTTTTGTCATGTACCGTGTCTCGTTTTGATTTGTTAGGTCGTCACCATCAAACTGTTACTCTGTCGTATTGGGCGTCTAATAGGCCAATATTTTATGCACGACTTACTATGCATAATGAAAACTTTCTCGCGCAAAAGTAACATAATAAATAATATATTAAAAGTTAGGTAAAATCCTAAATAAATATCATTTAAAAATACAAAATCCTAAAAAATCTATTAACATTTTAAAAAGACTTAAAAGTACTAAGTACTAAATTGAGTTTTTTAAGTTTTGATATATTTACTATTTTACTCCTCAATTTTTTTTAAAAAATAATAGTGGTGCCCCCCGTTGGAGCACCATCGCCGGCCGGTAGGCCGCCGCAGCTCTGATGGCCGGCCGGCCAGGACCCCCAACGGCCAAAGCTCCGGCCAGTGGAAGCTTTTTTGGTGGGGAAGGTTTTTCGATCCAACCGCTTTAGAAAAAAAGCATAGTGGCCACAAGGCCACCAAAGCTTCTTTGATATATATATATGTATTATTAAATATGTATAATATAATTAAAGGCGTAGTAGCTTTGACAAATTCAATAATGGAAATAACAAAATTCGTAATGGAATTGATAAAACCGTTTGCTGATGAACTTTGACTTGCATGTTTTCATCAACATTTTTGCACAAAACGCTTTTATCAAAACCATTACAATTCTTGTCAAAATCATTATTAAACTTGTCAATCTTATTACTGAATTTGTTAAAATCTTTTTATTTATATTATGAATGTTTTTATAATGAGATTGTCAAAACTATTACAATTCTTGTCCAAATCATTACTAAACTTGTCAATCTCATTACTGAATTTGTTAAAATCCTTTTATTTATATTATGAATGTTTTTATAATGGAATCTCATAATGGGATTGTCAAAACCATTACAATTCTTGTCAAAATCATTACTAAACTTGTCAATCCTATAATATAACTAAAAGGATTTTAACAAATTCAGTAATGAGATTGACAAGTATAATAATGATTTGGACAAAAATTATAATGGTTTTGACAATCCCATTAGAAAACATTCATAATATAAATAAAAGGATTTTAACAAATTCAGTAATAAGATTGACAAGTTTAGTAATGATTTTAATAAGAATTGTAATGGTTTTGATAAAAGCGTTTTGTGCAAAAATGCTGATGAAAACATGTAAGTCAAGGTTCATCAGCAAACAATTTTGTCAATACTATTACGAATTTTGTTATTTCCATTACTGAATTTGTCAAAGTCATTACTGACTTTGTCAAAGCTATTACGCATTTAATTATATTATACATATTTAATAATGCATATATATATATCAAAGAAGCTTTGGTGGCCACTAGGCCACCATGCTTCTTTTCTAAAGGGGTGAGATGGGTCCGATCCCACCCCTTGCCATTTCTCTAAAAAAAATCACAACCCTCCGCACCAAAAAAGCTTCCACCGGCCGGAGCTCCTACCGCCGCCGGTCAAAGCTCCGGCCGTCGGGGGTCCCGGTCGGCCTGCCACCGGAGCGACGGCCGGCGGGCTGGTGGTGGTGCTCCGGCGGGGGCACCACTATTATTTTTAAAAAATTTTAAGGGATAAAATGGTAAATATGTCAAAACTTAAAAAACTCAATTTGGTACTTGATACTTTTAAATCTTTTTAAAGTGTTAATAGCTTTTTTAAGGTTTTGTATTTTTAAATGGTATTTATTTAAGATTTTCCCTAAAAGTTATGAACATCTGGCCTATTAACTCGGTTAGAGGGTTGTGCTACTAACGACCTGGGCCATATATATTTTTTATTTTACTTTTAAATAAATTTATGCAAAATTAATAAATTAAGTGAACTGCATTTTATTTTATAATATATTTTTTGTCAAATGATTTAGAAGTCTCAAATTATTAAACGAATAGGTTAGTAACGTTGAAAAATTAGTTCATGCGCGCACTAGTCGTTTGAGGTTTTATTGTTTATTCTGTTCTTTTAAATAAATTGATACAAAATTTAAAAAAGAGTGATCGAACTGATGCATAATTAGAAGTTAGGGCAACAATGAAAAAACTTTCGGGTTGGAAAAGTCAATGGAGAATAGTGGGGTGGTGTCCATCACTTTCTAAGTTCACTGAATGGAAGCATGGTGACTTCCATTATCATTGTCACCCGAAATATCGTCAACCATCCTCAGAACTATAATATTGCAATAATATGAAAAAAGTCAATCAAAGATGGTTAGAAAAATAATTAACTTGCTACTTTGCTAGAGAAAATGTAGTAACAAATTAAATCCTTTACATATATATAAAATAATTTGTTCCTTAGTGAAAAATTATAAAAATATATAACTGTATATTAATATCTCATCATCTATATACTTATTATTTTAAAATCCTTTTAAACTACATTATAAATATTTTTTTGAACATATATAAAAGATTCAAATTATAAATTATAAAGTTATTAAATTAGTGTTATTTTCTGGAGTGTGTGCATTCGCACTTAAACTAGTCCAGATTTATGTTATCTTGAAGGATATATATGGTGCATAGTGCGGGCGCAGTGGTCTACTGCTCTTTGAGAAGGCGATAATTATTCAAATATGACGTTTTTGTTTCGCAAGTGCTTTTCTACATCATATCAACTTACAAAGCTCTAATTTCCTACATAAAAGCGATTAGTATTGTGCAAATGACATTTTTATTTTATTAGTTTTATAGTAGACAATGTAAGTATATACCTTTATTTGATGATCATGGGTGCAATCTCTCTCTCTCTCTCTCTCTCTCTCTCTCTCTCTCTCTCTCTCTCTCTCTCTCTCTCTCTCTCTCTCATTTTTACAAAATGTGCAATATACTTAAAAAAGAGGAAATTAATCCACAAGGGTTCTTATATTTTACTTTAATTTAGAATTATGTCATTATAGTTTATTTTATTTAAATTAGGCCCTTATAGTTTGACCCATTATATATGGGAAAACAACATTATATTTAGTGTAAAAACCATTAATTTTAATTTATAGAATTTCTTGAACTTTATGAAATTTCCTTCATATCATTTAAAACCCTTTTAACACCGGACCGTGCATTGTTCTATAAATGAAATTTTATAAAGACTGTGAATTAAAATTATCGAATTAAATGCATTTAATGCTAACAGTGACTTAAACGTTATATATATCATTCAACAAGAGGATATTTCTATAAAAAGTATATAAATTATAATAACGATGTGTGGATTAATTTTCGAAATGAAAACCGGTCATTACACATGTAAAAAAAACACGGAGATTGAGTGAAATTTGTCCAATAAAAATTAAGAGAATTTGATTACTTACTCTTTGAAACTTAGAAGTAAATATAAGCCTACATATAAAGCAGGCTAATATATAGAACAGAAAAGGTCCTACAGAACCGGGTTTAAAGCATATGTATGGATGCTTATAAGATCACATAAAAAATTAGTAAAAAAAGATAATGATAATGGTGGAGGGAAGAATAACGTCAAAAAGCTATATTGCGCATGGTTTAGGTTAATTTTAGAAACGATAATGGTGGTGCCACTTCTGAGACTGACCAATGACTTCAATCAGACATTCCTTCATGCTTTGTACACAAAGCATATGAATTGGAAGGTTTAATATGATGATCGCCGTTGTGTGTATTGAGATATTTTTATATCTATAAATGATACCTTGAAGGCTCATATATATATGCATGTGATGGGAATGAATCAAGAAGAAGCTGAGAACTACTTATGAAGTGTTAGTTGTTATAATTATTAAGTATAGACATCAAAATATGTACTGTCTCTCTCAAGCCATGGCTTCTTCTTCTAACAATTCTAATAACAGACTGCTCGTCTCCCACCTAAGTCTCAGTCTCATGGTATTGTTCTGTGTTTTCATGTGTCCCCTTAAGGTTCATATGTTTCCTAATAATGGTTATTATAATTATCCTCCTCAAGCATATGAACCTGCTGGTGGAAGAACCCTAGATTTCAACTTCTACGACACAACTTGCCCTAATTTGCTTATGATTGTTCGTTCTACTCTCTGGTCTGCCATCAACAAGGACCCCAGAATGGCTGCTTCCCTCGTTCGTCTTCACTTCCATGATTGTATTGTCAACGTACGTAATCTCCCCCCCCCCCCCTCTGGTTTCTTTCTAACCCCCCAGATATGTGTGTTGCATATTTCTTTATCTTTATGTATTCATTTGTGTTTTCAAATTAATTAATTATGGTTCAACTTTCTCAAAAAATTTTCATTATTCCTATCCGCAAGCACACAGCCGTTTAGTTAAAAGCCAAAATACTATTTATAGTTTTCTACTCTTGTATTGTTCTTACGATTTTTTTTGTCAGCGACCATGAGAATTAAGAACAATAACGAGAGTGTGTTTTGGATTAGAGAGATCCAAGGAAACTAATTTGCAGAATGAAGAACGGATATACTTCCTCTCACACCTTAATATAAAATCTAGTTAACATTTTTTTTGGAGAGATTATGGAAACTAAATAAATTATTTTAAAGTATTTTTGTTTGTTCTTTTCATACCAAACTAATTTACTTGACTTATAAACTAATATATAATCTAATAATACACAACGCATGTTTTAATTAACTAACTTATTTAATTTTTTTAACCTCTTTAAAAAAAGGCCAACTAGGTCTTATATTAAAAATCAGAGATAGTGTATTTTATTAGGAAAGGATTACATATATTTATTATGCATTTACGCCGTGTTGAACATTTATCTTATGTTATTTATCATGAGTGTTCATTATTTGTATGTGTACGTGTTTTAGTTTCAGTTAAATAAGATATTTTTGTACTCTTTGCAACACACACACACACACACACACACACACACACATGTTTGTGCAAATTTTAATCACATAGCTTTACAATATTAATAATATGTGAGACAGTGGTTATATGGAGTGCTTAGATGTGAGAAATGAGTTATGTATTTTATATTGATAATTAGTGACATATCTTTAGCATTACTGATGTAAAGTAAATTACCTGTCTGAGTTTTTATTTTTTTATTTTTTGCCTCGAAAAATCAGTCTATTTTTATGGGTTATTCATGAGAATTGGCGATAACATTTGTATATTATCTTGTGCGGGATATTGTTGTAAACACTCGTTCCTTTGAATATCAAAGTTATATTGTTGAAGATTGTGGAATTGTTTTGAGATTTCCACGTGGACAATGTTTTTAGTATAAATAATCAATGAAAATTTTTTATGTAGAAGTTTTTTTTTATCGGCCAATTATTTAGAAGTTTTATTGTTTAGAAAAAAGTGATATATTTTTATAAAGCAACGGATGCTTAAATTTAGATGGTTTTAGTCAATAAAATTTAGAAACATTGAACTTTTTTTCAATTTTTGTTAGCAAATACTCTCCTTAATACAAAATATATTTAAGAAGTTAACTATAATCTAGGTAGAAAACATATTTTTTTATATCTATAGTATTTTATTATTGTAGCAGTGCGTGGTCTGTCACTCTGTTGTCCCTGTCACTAGCTGCCAGCCTTGCTTCACTAATGAACTTCCCACTGACATACATACACAGACATGCGTCCAAGGTTCCACACCAACCCATACACACAATTATTGAAATGCCACGTACAAAATTTTATAAACAAAATTTTACACAATAATGAATGTGTGTACATAGGGATGCGATGGATCGGTACTGCTGGATGACACGAAGGAAATGAAAGGAGAAAAGAAGGCAGGACCCAATATGAATTCGGCGCGAGGCTTTGAAGTGATTGACGCCATTAAAGCCAACCTCGAATCCTCCTGTCCCTCCACTGTCTCCTGTGCTGACATCCTCGCCCTCGCTGCCCGTGAATCCGTCCTTCAGGTACCTTTTATATATATATATATATTTCTTAATCTCATGAGACCTAATAACAGTTCCCATAATAACATTTATAGGCAGGAGGACCATCTTGGGCAGTGGGATTAGGACGAAGAGACTCACTCACTGCCAGTAGGGACGCAGCCAACCAACAGATCCCTTCACCCTTCGAGTCTCTTCAAAACATCACCGCCAAGTTCACTTCCAAAGGCCTCGACCTCAGGGACGTCGTCGTCCTCTCCGGCGCCCACACCATCGGATTCGCCCAGTGTTTCACCTTCAAAGGCAGGCTCTTCAACTTCAACGGGTCGGGCAAACCCGACCCAGCCATGGATTCCCTCCTTCTCTCCGGTCTCCAGAGACGCTGCCCCAACAAGGACTCTTCCAATGCAAACCTAGCTCCTCTTGATGCTTCTTCGTTTTCTAAATTTGACAATGCTTATTACGACAACCTTGTTAAGAACTCGGGTCTCCTCCAATCGGATCACGTTCTTTATGCTGACCCCACCACTGTTGACTTGGTCAACTACTATAGTGCCAACCAGTTTGCCTTCTTCAATGACTTCGCTGTCTCCATGGCTAAGCTCAGTAGTGTTGGTGTTCTCACTGGTCAGAATGGTCAGGTTAGACTCAAGTGTGGCTCTGTTAATCCACATTAGATTAAAATACATAAACCTCCATCGTTGATATATTGTGGAGACTTTATTAATAAATCTAGCAGTACAGTGTAGATAGATGAGTAGTCTGTTACTTTAAGAATACAGGTGGTGGAATGTATTATGTAGAAAAACTGTTGCAAGTGCTTTTGGTATTGTAAGCGACTTGGACGTGTTCACTATAATGTAATAGCGGTTGTAACTACCTTGTGGCTGAATGAGCAATTTTAGGTATGGACCTTAACAAACATATGTAAACTGTAAAGTAGGATTCTATTCTTCTCATGACATGATGGGTGTGTGGGTGGGAAAAACCAAAATAGTGGATCCATGAAGCTCCTAAGAAATCCACCCAAACACACTACGCATGGAGAGCTTCAAAAGTCATTGGAATAAATCACGATACCTAATACAGGTAACATTTAACTAGGTTTTTTAAGTATCTAATTAGGGGTTCAATCTCTAACGATGTGTGCAGTGAGATCTCGTGACTAGCATTAAAGCCTCTTTGCTTTTGAGAATTTTACGGTACAAGGAGATTAGTAACAACTATACCTTATTCCCAGCCAAAAAGTCATTGCCTCACTGGAACAAAAAGAAGATTAGTTGAATGTAAAAATTTGTGTTTGGGATAATTCTTAAAGAAAAATGATTTTAGACCAAAAGTGACTTAAAAGTTGAAGCTAACTTTTTCTAATTTTTAAATTTTCTTTAAATTTAAATCTTCTTAAACTGATTTTTCAATATATTAGCAACTTAAATTTATGTCAAACTCTTTTTTTAAAAATAAAATTGTATTTAAGTATAAATCACATTACATACTTTTATCTATCTCAATTTCATTTCGTAAAAGCCGGTTGGAATAAACATAACTTTTGCAAATTTGAATACAAACGAACCCATGGGGCTTGAGGGAAAAATAACTAAGAGCAAATCTCATACATATTACACAATTTGGGCTTAAAGGAAACAACATTAGAGTGATAATCTTCCCTGAAACTGGTTGAATATCTACTAAGGAACATTAAAATACATTTCTCTCATATGTTGGCCCACTAACATGAGAGTGCTTAATGGGCTCATTGGCCCCATTATGTATGCAAAATCAAAAGCATGCTAAGTATGTGTTTGGCAATATCCCAAATCATGGTTTCAAACTATGGTTTGTGTAACCCGAGATAAAACTTCTCTCACACACTTACCTTGTAAGTCGTAAAAGCTATTAAAAAAACTAATTCAAACACACACTAAATAAGTAACGAAACTCCAGAGGATATCAACACCAATCCAATCTAAATCCTTTGCAAGACATAATCACAAGAATGAATCTTTTTTTTTTTTTTGCGTGTGCATCCGGTATCCCAGGACAGGTCATCTTTTAGGTATATCAACGGTCCCAGACTAATCTGGTTAGTCCATGGTAGGCACCTCAAAGAGTGGGAGAACTGGCTAGGAGATTGAATATTTTTCCATACCCAAGAGAGGATCGAACCCCTAACCTTAATTAAGGGAGGATGAGTCCTTACCACTCAACCTCATAGAATGAATCATATTATTGACTGTATAGAGAATATATTAGATTATTAGATTGCTATATCTATATATTTCTCCCTCCCATACTGTGAGAATCGATGATTTCCATGACATATTATGAGTAGTAGCGCAAGTTACAAGAGTCACGTCTTCGCTTTCGTATGTCTCAATATTCCTGCTGCTGCAGCACTTTCTGTGATGCATGAGAAAAAAGAATCGCAGCAGAATTCAGATTCAAAAAGAGATACCGACAAAATGGTCCGCAGAGTCAAAAAAGAGTATACCCAAAAGTCAACACCTTTTTTGTAGAGTCGCCTCCCCCGTTTCGATCAATCAACTTGCATGCAGAGAGCCAATACTTGTTCAACTCTGAAAACAGCTAAGCTACGTCTCTCTCTCTCATTTTGGCATTTTTCCTAACTCATAAATATTCTTAAGAATATGTGATAATTTGATTAAAGTATATTTATAAAGGACATGTTTGGCCAAAAAAAAAAAATATTTATAAAGGACATTAATTGTTCACGTACAGGAGGATAAGAACAAGTTTGATTAATGGAGTTTGTACGTGGGAGATAATGATAGAGGTGAATAATGCAAATAGTGGAGTTTGGAGGTGGTCCAATTAGAGTGCAGTCCGTAGCTCGAAAAAGAGAAAGGCCTCAGACTTTGTTAATGTTATTATTGAAGCAGAAGTAGTAGTATTTCTTTATAAATTGTACATGTAGGACAATATATAATAATAATGATATGTTCAACTTTTTGACTTTTAAGCTTATCTCTTCCCTGAGAGAATTTAATATTTCATGATTTGCCTGTGTCTTCCTCCTTCACTTTATGCAGCTCCCATTCGGTGCACTTTTGATATCTTTCATTTTTTTAAAAAAAAAAAATTACGATACCTTCAATCTCAAACACAAGTGACAAGCTTGTTTCCTCCAACAATTATATTCTCAGAGATTTTAACTCAGGATGTTTCCAAAATTTGTCTTTACAAACTATTCGAGACCTGTCTCAAATTTCGCCAAAATCTAAACTCTGTTCCCGCATGAGGATGGGATGGACCATTCTCATCTCTGCAATATTTATTTTTGTTTTATTTCTTTATGATAGATGGTGACTGATTATTCAAACAATAATGACATCTATCTACTATAATAATGCTTTTTCATAGCTGTTGTTCATGATGTGTTGATTGTTAAAAGGTTTGGACCGCACCACTTTTTTCCGATGAGTTGATATCTGTATTGACATGTTTTGCGTTATACGGGAAAAGAGGGGGGGGGGGGGGGGGGGACTAGTTCCCTGCTAAGCTTGGCTTAAAGAGCTCAGCAGATATGATTTGGAAGGTTCAGATATAAATTTTTAGAAATTTATATTTTTTATAAAATTTATTTTAATGAGTATAAAATATAAAATAAATATAATCTTTTAAATGCTATTCTTTCAAAATATAATTTTTATTTGAAAAATCATTATTTCAAAAAAACTCATATCTAGATCATTCAAAATTAAATTTAAAGGGTATATATCTGATGAGCTCTCCTTCCGATAGCTTTGTAGGAAATCGGTTCCAAAGAGAGTGAGAAGCAGAGTGATCACAGATAATTTGTCCAAGAAAAAGACCTCACTCAGAAGTAATATGCCCCTAAAAGCATGAGCATGAGTCAGAATGACTTGCCTGAGCTTTTCGTTGGGCTCTCTCTCTACACACACACACACACATGAATGTACATATGACTGACTGAGATTTGAGATTTCTGAATCCTGCATATGTATGATGAGGTACACTGTAAATCATGGAGGAAGGTTGGCAAAAAAAGAAAAAAGAAAAAAGAAAAGGTAAATCTTGGAGGAAGGAAAAGTAGAGTAAAGCTTGGAAGATCCCAATTCATTCAATTCTAAAGGCTAATTCCTTGGATTTGCAGAGTTCCATCTATACTCCTTCCAAATTAGATAGGTCACATCTTGATATTAGCTTTCGACCTTTTTATTTTATTTTTTTGAATTAGCAGGATAGACGGTCTAAGATTATAAGCAGGATCAAACACGCAACATTTTTAAAGAAGAGCTTTTATACTACTAAACTATACGGCCTTTGGTTAAACCTTTTTTATTTAAAATAGGTTAAGTCAAGTCAAAACTGAAGTACTTTTCAATAACACTTTGCATTTTAAACTAATGTGTAGTTTATTCAGCAATGTAAAGTACTATTTACTAGCAGTAAGTATTGTAAAGTATTTATATATATATATATATATATATTTTTATGTATTCAACACATTTAAAATATTTTTCCAAAAGCACTCACTATTCTAAATTTTTTTTTGTGATCATTGCTATTGAAAAAATACTTCAAAGGCGAAATTACATAAAAAAATTGAGTTAAGGTACAAATTTTCCTATGAAGTATTTTGTTAGGGGTACTAAGTGCAATAAACTTTTCTTGGATACAAAAATACACATGAATTTTTTAAAATGGCACAAAATTACCACGATCGTTAAGTCAGCTAATATTGATTGTTTAACAAACATGTATGTTAAGAAAATGGTGTGAAAAATATAGATGAAATTTTTAAAATGGTGTAAAAATGTCATTGCCACTATAAACTTAATGTGTATTTTTGCACTATTTCCATGGTTGACATGATTGTATAATGGTTTTCAATTTGTTGTTAGAAGAAAGATGATAAAAATAAAAGGATTGGAGGCAACTTTACTTTGAAAGTTTTTACTAAATGATAGTTTTATCCCATAAATTTTTTAGAGGAATAATTTTGTTCCAAAAATATAAAAAATGGAGTAATTTTGTTTTGATAATTATCCTAATTATCGAGATAAAATTACCCTATTTTTTACGCTTCTTAATTCCTGGGTAAAAAATTCTAAATAAAATTGCCCAAAAAAAAAAGAAGATAAGGAGAGAGCGAGCAGGGTATCTTGTATGAAAAGCTGTTTCGTTTTTTCTTGGGAGTTACGTGCCCCCAGAGTTAATAGGGCAAGGACAATTACTACTGAATTGTGAGCCACTTTACCAATGTTATGTTATTATTAATACCACAAAACCCTTTTCAAGAAAACAAAACAGTAATACTAATAATAATACCTTAATTTGGGTGAAAGGAAAGCGCGGCCACAATAAAAAGCAAACTGAACACGCTCATCTCTTTTTCTCTCAAACATTCCATCACTCCCTCTTTCTTCTTCTTCCTGTTCTTCTTTATTCTTCCGAATCAAAAATTCCCTCCCCACACACTCCTTTTTGTTTTTGCTTTTACCGTCAAGACTCACTCCAATGGCGGATCAGGCTCCTCCCCAGATGCAGGTGAACCAGCAGCAGCAGCAGGGTTACCCGACCCGCACTCCTCACGGGTCAGTGGGACCCGTTATTGCAGTGCTGGCCGTCATCACTGTTCTGGGAGTGATAGCGGGCATGATAGGCAGGCTCTGTTCGGGTCGTCGGGTCATGGGTTTGGGGGAGTACGACCTGGAAAGCTGGGTGGAGACCAAATGCTCCTCCTGCGTCGACGGCAGAATCCGCCCTCCTCCACCACCACGGCCGCCGCAGCCTCCTGGCCAGGATGCAGGGACGCCGGAGGAGGAGGAGGAGGAGGTGGAGGTGGGTGAAGAGGCAAAAGGAGATGAAGAAGAAGCAGGAGGAGGCAGGCAATAGTTGGAGGTGGCAAAAGAGGAATGAGTTGGTATGTAGTGTGAATTGAATTGTGTTTTGGAAACTTTGGAGACAGAGAGAGAGAGAGAGAGAGATAGAGAGTGAGATTTGGTGTAGGATGTGTGAGAAAAGGA